>CM032231.1:80085000-80647500 GCA_019009955.1 Riptortus pedestris | reverse complement strand
GGCGCATGCGCGGAACACTAAGTCTGTCCAGGAATTTAGGCCTGATTATACTCAAGGTGATTGGTTTGGTTTCCAGTCGACCGGCGCAAATGGCAATTATAAGCACATAAATCCTCCAAATTGTTTTAATCCGAAGAAAAACAGAAAAATCACCTGCAGTGGTTTATTATTTATAATTTACCTCATTTCGTGTCCAAAAACCAAAAATCTAACTCATTTCTAACCTAAGAAAATTATTTATAATTAATAACTCATTTTATACTTATCACAATATTACAGTGCAAATACTTAATGATACACACTATAGAATTATCGTGTCTGTCATTCAAAAATCATATATCACGATCTTTAACCATCGATACCTACATCGTGCACTTCACATCATATGGAAAAAGAAACATCCGTCACGCAGGGGCTGTGTAAACTAAGCAGATTTCCCATGTGCTGGTATAACACGGTTGTTATCTCATCTCACCATGTATTCTCTATTTCTAAGTAAAAATCTGACGAGTAGAAGTGAGAGTATGCTAAAGGCTTAACACAATTACCATGACTGAATAACTCCCGTAATATTTGAGCTACGAAAAAAAATTATATAATATTTATATTATAGAGCATCAATAATTAAATATGATTGGCTTCATAAAATTTTTCGATCCGATTCATAATAACGGAGATATTTTGAATTTTCGAACCTACCCTCTAAACCCCCATATTCCAGGACCGAATTAAGCCAATAACAGACGTAAGCTAAATATCGAGTATCGTATAGATCAAATAAACATTTTCGAAACAAGAACGTAAAATCATAATGGTTAACGTCATCACAACAAAATCGCATGAACCACGCATAATAAAGGTCTCATGCAAACAATATTTGATATTAATGCTTAAAATGAAGTGGTTCATCGTAAACTAGCTTATAGTTAACCTGAAAAGAATAGGAGGGGGGGAGAGGTTTAATGTAAGTTGCCATGACTAAAAGTGGGAGTTCAGTGAATTCTGGAAAACAAAAAATAAACAAATAACAAACATATCGGCTAATGTCCCTCTATGAGAAAAATTATACGGAACAGTAGTCATAGAAAATTAAATTTGAAGAAAGAATGGGTATATATATATATATATATATATATATATATATATATATATATATATATATTTGTGTGAGTGTGTGTGTAAACCTTTTGAATGTATCACATAGATGTTCGAAGACATTTTTTGAAAATCGCCTCATGATTACAACGTCAATAGCAAATTTACCTTGAGGGAAATCTGCCAAAACAGTTAGTAAGACTATTTAATTCTCCAATCCTACTTAAAATACTACAGTAACTAAATATTTTATGTTCAAGTAGTTTCATTTAGTTTCTTAAATAATTGACTCTTAGTTTTATAATATGATTACTGTGAATCGCTAAAATTGCGATACACTTAAATAAATTAAATAATTGAGTCCCTAAATTCACCGTTTCACGTAACACTAAAGATCAGACTCAATGGCAGAAATCGGCCCAGGAATAGAGGGTAATATTATAAATTTGTTGAAATAAAATCGTTATTATGAGGTGGATTAAAAATGTTATATAAACGCCATTATTGTAAGTTTAATTTTCTATTATTAATGTTTGTACATATTTTCTATATCTCGAAAAGCAAAGGAAATTACCATTTTTATTTTTTTTAGCACTGAGTTAAGTTGACATTCTACTCATCCGATTTTCACTTTAGGTAACTAAGTTATAATCATATTTTTATCTTAAAGTTTAATTCCTTTTTCCACAGACTTACAGCACATGGGGAATTTGCTTACGTTACACAGCCCTTGCGTGACGGACTTTTTTCAGTTTCACGTTCAACATTATATTTCATTCGAAGTATTATTCTGGGGTGAATAGACTATGGTTGGATTATTCCTATTCGTACGAGCCCCGGTCAGCCATGTTGATAGAGCGTTGCTGATTCCAACAGGAACAGGGAGTAGGTCCCGAGGCAATCACGACTCTCGGGAGTCGAACTAGAACATTTAATCAGTTACTGCTCCCCGCCAGGCTCTGGTGTCAGTACTGCTTCCAATCAAATCCTAAATTACTTACGCCAACGCTATGCTAACATCGCAAGCAGTTATGTTTCAACTTGTCCACTTGTCAGTAGCTCTATATCTAAGCAGATGTGGAACAATCTTGGCTTAACCATTATTTGCAAGGGTTCTCCAATCATCGATGACCTGTCCAGAAGTCACCGTTTGTTCTTCATTTAAGATAGATTCTACATATATAGTTAGAACTACTATCTTGCTGATAGTGGAGCATACCGTAGACTGCTTTTAAAAATTAAAAAAAATCAGGCTTGCAAGTGTTGCGTAAGAAATGAAGATAGATTTTCTATTTATCATCTAATAAGAAGTCGGTTTAACCTCAACTTCAAATTTCATTTGGAGATGAGATAATGTGTTATAATATTGCTTAAAAGTGAGACTGGTCTTTGCTTCAGCTGATGCTCGCATTATCTTCGTAAGGAGCCAGATATTGGCGGTAGTCTTTCCCTCCTTCCACAGCTTGCCGAACCACAGAAATACAAAATATGAATGTTGAATAAACATCCATCATAAAATATATATACACTTCAATAAGTTTTTCGGTTGGAAGTATAGGACATTAAGATCCTTAACCGCCCCCAAACGAGACCTGAAGGATTCATAATCAGAGTTTTTACGTAGTTAGTGATCAGCAAGACCTAAATCCCCAGTTATCCAAGGAGAAACTGCAATGAGTTGCCTCCAATAGACTTTCGGGCCCCATTGTTTCGGTCTCTAGCCAGTTCACGCTGTAGTATCCCGCTGATCCAGAAGCACTGTCACAATAGCGCGCTCTGTTAGCGAATTAGTGAACTAATGTTCTCCCTTGGCAGGGATCGAACCTGCAACTATTAGCAGATTTCCCTTATGTTATTGAGGTCATACTCATGACGCGATTTTCGAAAAATTTCTTCTAATGTCCATCGATCCTATCCAGGAAGATGACGAAATGAGGTCGTTTCAAAATTTATATATATTAACTGTTAACGCTCTAGCGGTCACAATTTTTGTTTAATCGTTTCCAAACTCGAAATTTAATCGTTTTATGTAAAAAGGAAGATCAAGTTCGTTAATGGTTGAAATCGGACCAGGGGGAGGGGGAGTTTAGAGGGAGGAATTTCGAAAATTCGTATTATCTCCGTTATTATGCGTCGGATCAAAAAACTATAGAATCAATCTTATTGCAAACTACACTTTCCATAAAGATTGCTCTATACATTTATTCTGTATCTTGAATATTAACTGAGATATTTGCATTTGTATTGTGCGTGTGGTCGGCAGAACTCGGCTATATTCGGGACTTTCCGCCAAAAGCTAGTTCGGCCGTTTCCGTAACTGTTCGTCCCTCGTGAATTGATTTAGAGATTCGTTACTACCACTGTTATTAGTAGGCAGATTTCTCTACTGTAAAACTTCATGTGGGAAATCTGCTTAGTTTACGCAGCCCCTGATTGACGGACTTTTATTTTTACCTTCAGCTTGCTGACGACAGCGGTAGGTGCCTTAACCCACACAGCCATATATACTTATAGTAAATGTATATGAATACAGAGATTGAAATGTTTGAGCCCACTTAATTTACGTGTATAGGCAGGAGGTCGGAGACTAAGAAACTTCTCATTAAATGAGTTTATTAATGCTCTGTTTATTAACCCATGTTTCAGACCAAACACGATGTTTAATGAGGAGTAATTCTTCGTAAAAAAATAAAAATAAATATATATTTGACTTCATGTCCAAGAACCCCTTCAGCCACTTTGCTAATATAATTATTATATGTAGGTTGCATTCTCTAACTTTTGATATATGGATTAAAATCTCCGAATATTATAGGACTAAGTGAGTAATCCTATTTGGTTTTCATAAGAACCGTTTTTCTTTTTGTGCCGAACAAAAAATGGAATTACTGAGACAAATTTAAGAAAAGATCAAGAGATGAAGGAGCAAAAAGCTGCCAGCAGGTTAGTGGAGTTCTCGAGTGAAACAGGAGTAATGGCATGTGTTTGTAGGAACCTAAAGACCACTTTTGATGGTCTGTCATTACTTCCCCCCCACTTCTGGTCCCTTCCATCTAGTTGGGTCCCCCATCACTACTTCTGTCTTCCTCCAGAGGCATTACTCAAAAAGTGTACATCTGAATACGCTGAGAAGTTGGTTGATCTACCCGAATGGGTTTATATAAAAAACCCGTTACACAGGGGCTACTGATACTAAGTAGATTTCCCACGAGCTATAACACGTTGATTATCTCAACTCACGATCTATTCTATATTTCTGCCGTAGTGAGTACCCTATGTTAACAGGGATAAAAATGTCAGCTGGACAAGAGGAGTTTATTGACTACGTTACTTGTAGTGAAATCGGATGAGTAAAAGAGGGGTTTTATTATTATTATTTATCCACATTTTGTTACTACGACTAATTGGGACGGGTTACATACTGCTTTCCACCCCTTTCTATCCAGCGTGGCAGTAAGGATTTTATTTATGAGTTCGTGACTTAATAAATTCCTGTAGCCCAGGCGGGAATCGAACTAGCCACTCCAGACGTACCATGAGAGATTAAAGGGAGTGTCTTTACTCACATTACTAACCACAGCCCTCAAGGGGGGGGATGTTAACTCTGTTCATATTTCAGTTAGAGAAAACATGTATAAAATAAAACTTGTATCAAATATGATTAGTGGTTTTCTGATGTTCAGTGAATCAGTTACTCATAGTGAAAATCACATGGGTAGGAGAAGGATTTTACTGACATCTTGGTTAATGTTTGAGTACCAGAACATATGCATAGAACAACGTTTATAGGAAATTACATATGCAATAAGATTGAAAATATACAATGTTTCGGGCTGATTCTTAACAGGCGTATTACAAATCTCTCGGTTTTTGCCTTCACTATTAAACCTTCCTCTCCCTGATTTCCGCCACCAGGATATATAATTTTTATCTTTGATTGCAACGGTTAAGTGTGGAGAATGGTATTTGCAAAAAACCATAAGACAGAGCATAATGTCTTAAATGATGATGTCACACTAAAGATATTTCAGCATAAAATACATATGTCGCATACAGAAAAACAACACGATCCCCGTCACCTCATCAATTGGAAACCCGACATACCCCCTGACACTTCTTCCCCAGCCACACTCCCAGCAGGGTCCTTATGGAGACTCCCATCAAGCAGGGTCCTTATGGAGACTTCCATCAAGCAGGGTCCTTATGGAGACTCCCATCCAGCAGGGTCCTTATGGAGACTCCCATCCAGCAGGGTCCTTATGGAGACTCCCATCCAGCAGGGTCCTTATGGAGACTCCCATCCAGCAGGGTCCTTATGGAGACTCCCATCCAGCAGGGTCCTTATGGAGACTTCCATCCAGCAGGGTCCTTATGGAGACTTCCATCAAGCAGGGTCCTTATGGAGACTCCCATCCAGCAGGGTCCTTATGGAGACTCACATCCCACAGGGTCCTTATGGAGACTCCTACACAGGAGGTGACGAAAATGAGGTCCCTCCAAACTCCATATTTACTCGTTTTATGCAAAAATAAAGATCAAGTTCGTTAACGGCTGAAATCGGACCTTTTGAAGGGGGGGGGGTTAAGAAGGGAGATTTTCGTAAATTCGAAATATCTCCGTTACTATACATCGGATCGAAAACGTGTATAGAACCAATCTTATTCAAATTACATTTACTATAAATATTGTTGAATACATTTATTCTCTAACCTGAATGTTAATCAAGATCTTTGAATTTATATTAAGTGTGTGTGGATAACGGATGAGATCTGATGTGAATAGACCCGAATTCGTGAGTATCCCTTGAAAGCTAGTTCGTCCGTTTACGTAACTGTTTGACTCTAGTGGAATTGGTTTTGAGTCTCGTTATTACTACCGTTACTAGTATGTAGATTTCTCTATTGTAAAACTGCACGAGGGAAATCTGCTTAGTTTACGCAGCACCTGCGTGACAGGCTTTTTAAATAGAAATAGCGTGTCACATCAGCACGTGGGGAATATGTTTATTTTACGCAGCACCCTTGTGACGGTATTTGCTTTTTTAAGCACTCCAGTAATTTATGATTTTTAGAAATATTTTACACCGAGACATGAGGGCTTTTAGTCATAAGTTTCAGCGGCTGGGCCATTTTCATTACAGAGAACGCGGAAAAAGCTCTTGGAGAAATCAGTGAACCGCACGATTTTGTTGTGAGTGACGCAAGAGTAATAATATATTTCAATAAGAAAAATGAGCGCGTGAGCCGCCATCAAAGAGAAGGGATAAGAGCTATTGAATGTTTACGAGGTGCTGGAGTAGCGGCTAGTATACTTTGCGCGGGAGTGGCCAGTACTTTGCGCGGGAGTACTAGCAACTCCAAGTTACTAATTAGAAATCGACTATTGACTCGTCAGCACTCTCAAGAACTCGGCTGATTGTAAATATGGGCTAGGCTGGCCTAGAGGACTCAGTTAACTCTGCCTGTTTAAGGTGTTAACAGTTTACTCCACTGCGTTTGTATTAACCGGTATTTTTTAGAAGATTCTCTTGTGGGAATTCAGCTATTGAGGTTGTACTCATTTTCGAAAAAGAAGATGACGAAAATGAGGCCCGTTCAAAATTATATATATATACTTACAACTCATATATATTTTATAAGAAAATATATTATTACCCTTGCGTCACTTACCACAAAATCTTGGATTTCCCTGAGTTCCCAAGAGCTTTTCGCGTTCTCACACAATTACAAACAGACACAATTAATAAGTGGCAACAGGAATGGTAATGACTACGAAACGGTAACACCAAAAATTATTTATTCCTGACATTAATGAGTATTTAGGACAAAAATTAATATCAACAGACTATTAATTGGCATAATTATTAGCAGGACATGGGACAATGAAATATTACATTGATCGTTTTGCATAACAGATCAACCAAATTGGTACTCTGGCTTTATTACAGACACATACTCTATGACTGTATAGTACTGACGGACCAAAGAAAAGATAATTAAATCGTAAGTAAAACGCGTAAAAGAAAATTGGCCTGTTGAGGAGAAACTTCTATTTTAGACACACAATACACAATTAAGAACATATTCGTAACAAGTGTATAACTGTGTGAATTATTTGAAACTCCACCGCTGATAATTTAATTCAGCAGTTATGCTGTGTGGTAAGAGTGGAGTTTAGCGAGACTAATTGATTGCAATGGACGCCATTATGGTGAATGTGCAGCTGGCGGAAATGCATTCGCAAATCCCGGGACAACCTCAGAGAATATTTTATCGGGACAACTTGGAATGAGCTGCAATTATTATTGCACACGTGTTCAGCGCAACAGGTCCCTTGGAATCCATTAATGAAACAAAACCTTCCGTATTTAAGAAGACATTCATTGAAGATTTTGCCCTATAGATCTGCCTGGTCATGGAAGAGAATGATATATTCTCATGATTTTACTTATGTTACTTCGGCTTACATGGGTGGGTTATCTGTGGATTATCATCGTTTTCTCGCCAGTGTCAGGGGTTTGGGTTTTATTTAGTTCAACATTTCTAAATAAGTTCCAGTTTTCCTCTCGGGTATTGAACTTATGTCTTTGGTACCTATATACGAGTACTAGTGTATTTTATGAAGACCCTAATTCTTATTATAACGGATATTTGAATGCGCAAAGATGAGCCTCTCCGGCAACGCAAATTTCTTGATACTAGAGACTTTAGCTAATAAATCTGTGACAATATTCAGAGCTCCTTATGAATGTTATAGATATATAGCTACACTAGCTCAGATACCCGGCTTCGCTCGGGAATTCATTTGAGGCTGAATGGTGATGGTATTTTTTTGGCAAGGCTTTACTTTGCACAAGGCTTTACTTTTGACATTTACCCGACCCAGTGTTTAGTTTAAATACCCGTCGTTTCTGTGGATTTGTTAATAATAAAAGTATTTTTTTATGTAAGACTTCACTGTTCTCCATATTGTCATATTTCCCGTTTCCTGTGCATTATGCATAGATTTGAATTATTAAGCACAAAATATTAACATACATTTGAATTAGTTTTTCCCGGTGAGGTACCTTGAAGTTCCAAAGAATTGTTGAGCAAATTTCACTAAATAATAAAATAAACAACTTTGTTATGTGCATATTTGCCGAAACCCCAATAGGGGCGAAATATCACTATTTTTAATTTCAGGCCTCCCTTATAACCCCCACTCCTGCTCGTCCCTAGAAATGTTAGAATGGCTTATTATAAGGAAGACGTTAGTGTTAATTCACATACCGAGTTTGGTTTAGTTCGGTTGAGTCTTTTGTGCCAAATAAAATTGTTGACTTCTGCTATCATTTTTAGCGTATAACGCCTTTATACTTAGGTATACGACAAAAGTGTATAACCAAAAGTTACTCTAAATAACAAATTAAACAACTTTTGTTATGTGCATAATTGCCGAAAATGCAATAGGAAACGAAATATCACTATTTTTAATTTCAGGCCTCCCTTATAACCCCCACTCCTGTTCGTCTCAGAGAACATTAACATAGCCTAAAGTCTAAGTTGGGTTAGTAGTAATATACATACCAAATTTCATAAAATGCGGCTCAGCCGTTTATGCGTGAAAAGGTAACAAACAAACAAATAAGCAAACATACACGAAAGAAACAAAATGCAGTTATGGTGTCTATGATATGTGAAACGAAAAAGTATCGTGAAATTTCGCGAACAAAATCAATGTACAGACAGAGGTTACAATTTTATATATATATATATATATATATATATATATATATATATATAGATATATAGATAGATAGAAGAAAATAATAAGTGAGAAACCCAAGTATCCAACAATCGAAACTCCTGAGTAACTATTTCCCAACGATTGTTTGAAAAGAATATACGTTGATTATCACTAAACTTTTTTATCCTATGATGCAATGATGTTTTTTTTACTATTTTTTTTTGGTTGGCTTAACAGACCTTGGATATATTTTGCCGCGATTAACAGTCTTTTCTAACTGTCTATTGTGGGGATGGCTTTCCAATCCTCTTCGTGGAACACCGTAGTATCCTGCTTCACTCTGTCCACCTACCTCGTCTACGGTGTCCCTCTTGACAGGGTACCCACCACAGTTACATTTCTTGTTTAAAATCCAAAGGGAACTGTTCGGCTTACTTCAAGTAACAAGTCCATATGCAACCTTAGTTTTCAAATAAGAAATAGAACATCTTTTTTCTAATATAATATCTTCTCCTGCTTTCCTTCTGTAGTGTCTTGAATCAGTTTTCCATTTCGAGCCTTTACCTCTGACTATGTTATAATCAAACATATTCACCTATGCTTTAAGAGGACATGACAGCACAAAATTCAAGGAGTTTCCACAATAACCAATACGCGAAATGTATATGTTGTCATAAAGAACTAACAAATTAACAGAATGCCTTATGTTTTATTAGTATGATTACCATACTTACTGTGGATGCATTTGGATATTGATTGAAAAGTTTTTTTTACTACAAACATCGGTATGCTAAACAACCGTTAATAACAATTAACTTACATCTATTATGTCATCCACGTTCTCCAATTAAGCTGAATCAAATTACTTATATTGAAGATTGAGGTTGGATTCGAATTGTGTTCCGGCAGGAGAAATAGAAAGGTTTCTTCTGACATCATGAAAGGGTGCCAACATTGGAACGTGGAAGGTAAAGACATGACTATCAGATGGTAGGTTGGATGAAGTAATTAACAAACAAACAGGTGTAGTATAGGCATTTTAGGCTTATTTGTTACTCAATTCTACTCGCATAGGTCTTGGATATGTAACAAGTATAAATGATGTTAATTTATATAAGACTTTTTCGGAGTCTTTCCAGGAAAAGACTGGTTACTCTTGATGATTGTTGTTGCTTGAGTCCCTTAGACTGAGTTAAAAAAAAACAAGCGTTTCCCTAGTCAGAATAATCGGACGGAATAATCGTGTAAATCTAATTTCAACAAAAGGTATTGAGGGGAGCTTGCATTCCATAATAGTGGAAGGTCATGTCGGTGAGAAAACGGCTGGGAAATATGTTGTAGAAAATGGAAGTAGTCGCTTTTGCACGAAGAAGACTTCCCCCCCCCATAACTTTGTTGTTATTAATGGCTGTGATTTCGATGTTTTTCTCTCGTAATGAACTTTAAGTCTAATGCTGTCATTTAATAGTTAATTAGAGATGTAGTCCATAAGTTTAGTGTAATTGCTAATAACATAATATTCTTCTTGGTGTTTATTTAAATAGCTCGGTTGAAAATTTATTCTGCCTTAATGAGTTGAAGTGGTTTCTGTGATACCGGCGAGTGGGTGTAAAGGCATACAGCCGAAACCCCCCCTTACCAAAAAAAATAAAGAAAATAGGGGAGGGGGGAAAGAAAGAAAGAAAAAATATAAAGTTAAAAAAAAATAATGTAAAAAATATATGCACATCTATATATAAAAAAAGTCGGCCTAGCGTGCGTGTGCCTGGGACTTCCCATGACTGAGAAACTCAAATACGGTCTGAAGAGTGTTGGGCATTGATAACAGCGAAATTTTTTGCCCAAAATCAAACAGACAAACAAACGAAGAAGACGATTCACTTGGACTCGATTAATTGGTAAAATGAAATAATGAATTGACAACATTCAGGATAAAGAAATATATCGGAATCAAATCAAATTACTCCATAGTTATTCAGGAGAAAATTAAACTGTGACCATCAACAAATAAAATATATACTAACGTATACGAAAACTAGAGCTGCGAAGCACTACAAAATGGAAAAAAAAGATAAAAGAAGAATTTCTTTTAGAAGTTAAAGAAATGTAATACAATTTTGCTTAAAGGTCAGTAGATTTCACGAACTACAATTTTACGAATTACAATTTTAGTAAATAAAGTAGAAAAAGGCCAAAGACTTTGGAAAAACATTTAATATTGGCACCAAACTCAAGAGAAATAAGGCACATTCTTGCTGTTCGAACCAAAATGTCAGTAAGCAGATTGACATATGAAGGTATAAAAAGTTCCAATTATATTTCAAAAGGACTGGATGTTCTGCCACTAGTAAGGATATAACGCACAGCTTTATAGTGATTATGCAAGAAGAAATATTATAGAAAACATCCGTTGGTGATGAATGAGACTTAGCTCCTCCGATTTCCACGGAGGAATTAAACTATACCCTTGGGATAATATTAGATAAAAATGCAAATGGTGTTGATTGCATATACTACCTGAATTTCTCAAGAACCTTGTATGATTGTTTGTATTGTATGAGGTAATCATAAATTGGTATGAGGAAACTAAGCCAAAAATGCTAAAAGAACTTATGATCAGCCTACAAAAAATTGGGAAATTTCTACATGAGGCTCTTAAGAGGTGTGTCTGACGTATTTAGAGATTATCTCTGGAATATGCTGGATGGTAGAGGAACCAATTGATCAGGATCAATAAGAAGGCCAAGTCCTCTACAGTTTTTTAATATAATGTAATGCAGAGTGCACTTTCGGAGTCAATGCTCCATCCTCAGTGCCTGCTGACAAACACAAACCTCGAGTTAATTTAACATTCACAGCATGGCCAAAAAGCAAAATAGACAACAGTCATAAAAAACAAAAAACAAACAAACACAATATAAATAGTAAAAACAATGTTAATTCTTAAAACTAGTCAACTTATAAAAATATAAAATCTAATCCTAGTCAACTACTATAAATTAAAGCCAAAACAATCAAAAAATTTAATAACAAGTCAAATTATAAAAACAAACAATGGTAAGCATATGTCAAAAACTATAAATAAAAATTAAAAACTAAAAACTACCTAAATTTCAGATTTATATCACAGTGGGTGAGAACCTCGGAAAAAGCTACCCAGAGGAACTGTAAGAAACATCTAAAAAATAAGCAAAACCCCATACTAATAATAGAAAGAAGATGAAGGAGGTACCTGATTAAAGCTGCGTTGCCTGGACCACGACTGCCGGGCGACTGAACCTCTGCCCCCGTAGAGAAGACAGGGCCCCGTCACCGACATGTCGCAGCCTTACCGCCTCCTCCTTCTTATTAATATTCCTATCTCCATTCGCCTGTCTGTCCAGCCTTATATGCACCCCCTCAGCCATATTTAATCTTTTGCCCATCTTCTCCTCATACAGCAATTGATACTTTATGATGGACATGTCATGGCCCTCTTTTCTGGCGTGTGCGGAAAACTCAGTGTCGCGAGTGATGTGCTCCTTAAGACGCGTCCTTATCTTTCTACCACTTTGCCCCACATAAGAGGCATCGCATCCCGTGCACGAGATCCTATACACGCCAGATCTATCCAGAGGGTCCACATAGTCCTTAACACGGGGCAAACAATTTTTCAGGGACCGCTTGCTCCTGTAGGCAGTAGCCAATCCAATTTTCTTCAACCTGGATCCTATCTTTTCTGAAACAGGGCCCAAGTACGGGATGGAGACAGGGAACGACTTATTTAGAGATTGGTTGTACTGCCTTTGGCTGTAACTGAAATGTATTTTAGTTGAATTTCTGCTCCTAAGGCATCATGAAGATGCGAAACTTTCCTAGTATATTACCAATGTAAAAAGTACATTGATCCAAATTAGGTTGTGAATGTGTTTGGCCTTCAGCGGGAACTTTGATAAAAGGAAAGAGTTAGGCTTGTGACGTGACATTTTGGATCTTCGGCTCTGAGTCTTGACTTCCTGTTGTCCGTTTTATGGTTTAATTCTTGGTACCGAGTCGATTAGTAGTCAACTAATGTCGCGAAACATGACCTTTTATGTATTTACTGGCTCTGCAACGATCAACAGTCATACCTTATTCAGTACGCTGAGAGTCTGGAACAATAAGGAAAGCCACCACAGTTGAATGACGCACATAGGGACAAATGAAAGGATATTATAATTGAGCATTGTTGTGAGGCGTTTCCCTGGTGGACATGGCCCTGGTGTCCTTCATATGCAAACTAGATACTAGAAGCCTAAGGGAGGGAGTTGGCAGGAGGTGGTAGTGTAGCCCATATCTGGACGAGCGTCCGGAGACTCTACGTGGTGGCAATGGGGCAGGATATGCCCCGCATATCGATACAACTAACTGACACCCGCGTCTTCCGCCCTCATTCCAACCACAGACCACTATCTCATTGCCAATATGGCGGGTTACTTGTCAATAATGACGTGGAAGAAATAACGTAACAGATAAAAATAACCGATGAGAAGAAGGTGAGTTCGGAACTTCTCGATTAGCGGCGGTAGCCGAATGCTTTTGATTATGTACTAATAAACATTGTTTAGCAGATTTCTCTCAATTATATTTCGATTTATTTCCCATCATTTTAATTTACTAATTTTTACCAAACACTCCCCCCCCCCAAAAAAAAACAACCTGCCTTTTGATAACTCAAATTGCACTAACCGAATGTAAACTATTTTCGTATAAGTACTAACATTGCGCTAATCGGGCTCTGAAGCGTATTATTTCTCTAAAGCAAAATAAAATTACCATTGTTTACAATCAATCATTAGCATACCTAAAAGTTTTCTTTACGACCTATCCAAAATGTTTTCCTTGTTACCCACATTATTATGGATTTTCAACCTAATATTTCTTAAATGATGAAAAAAATTAAATGTGTGATACGACCTTGAACAGTGTCCACTTCCAGTAGACAGCTTATACTCCACATTTTGTAATGTTAAAATATGTTTTTACTAAAACTTGGCTTTATATTTCTTATGGAATAGATCAAATCAAGTCAAATGTCTAGTAGTATGTCCTCTGGCGGAACAGGGATTATGGGATTTTTGATCCCTTGAGCGGTCAAGGCCTTTTATTCCTGAGCGCTTGTCTCTTCTTTAATCCAGAACAAGTGAAAAATAAATACGTTTCTGGCAAACAACTGTTCGGTGTTGAACTTGTAAAGCAAATAGTCTGATTGCATCTTCTTGGAACTCGAGAGGTTTTATCCTTAATGACTAAACATTTATTGAGTTCTTCAATGAGTTTAAGAGAGTTGTGGAGCAGTTGGAGGGAGGGAGGAAGAGTGAGGGAGTGTGTGTGTGTGTGTGTGTGTGTGTGTGTGAGAGAGAGAGAGAGAGAGAGAGAGAGAGAGAGAGAGAGAGAGAGTGGGAGGGGGTGTGTGTACCTGCTGAGTAGATTGAGGGAGGACTCGTGCCTCAAGGATATAAATCACTCCCCTACAGCCAGCGACGTGGCCTACCCCTACCGTCCTGCTCCCATATAGGCTTCCGGGCTTATCTAACTCTTACCATGAAGGTTCTTTATCACTGATTAACTGATAAGCCGTAAACGTTACAGGAAATGCGGTAGTCAAAAGTGGATCAGGACAGACAAAAATGCGCTGCACATGCTTCTCCGTTCGCTGCCATGTGCTGAATTTTCTGGTTCATTGTTAGTACTAGGATTTAGAAGGAAGATAAACACTGTATACGGGTTCCCCAATGGTTTTCGTATTTACTCTGAAGTAGCATGTTATATGTGGGCTTTGTCTAATGGGAGAAAATCCCACACTCATTAACAGTGTTCTGTCTATTGCTCACATGTATGAATATATATGTATTGTCGTTTGTATAATCATACTAGGAAATGATAGCCATGCTGGATAAAGAGAAAAAAACCAAGACGTTAAATTTTGTTTAAATCCACTTTTTACAACAATGCCTAATCGGTACATGTAAGCTTTAGATAGATAGCATCCATCAACTTAGATCAGGTTAGCAAAGATTGACAGATGCCTTAATCAATGGACAATAAATTAATAATAAATTAACGTCCACTTTTGTAACTAAGGCTAATTGGGAAATGGACAATAATGTATAGGAGCTTAGACCAGGTTGGCCAGAGGATATACCTTTAATATTAGACAACATACCATAGGGTTGATGATCAACATATATCAGGTTAGCAGAGATTATTCCTTTATGGGACGGCAACAAAGGATGCGGTAGGTCATCCACATATAGCAGGTATGCAGAGATTATGCTTTAACAAAGCCACAACATAGCATAGGGTAGATTATAAACATGGTCCAGAGTTTCAGGGACACATAAAAATAAAGATAAAAATTGTAACAATCATCCCATGCTTAAGAAGATGCTTAGCAGAGCTTGGAGCATCTTTTTAGCACAGCATAGAACAGAAGGTTGTATCATATTTAAATAGCAGGATATTAACAGCCATTATAAGACAGAATAGGTGCAACCAATGAGAGTTTCATACTAAGATTGGAATCAATAATAACACTTGAGACTGAAATTAGCCCTATTAACCCGGTAGACTGCAGCAGTTTGTGGTCGTTCAAGGACTCGGTTCGTAACTACTTGACCACTGGATGGAATAGTTTTGAAAGGTGAAATGGTTTTTTTTTTTTGCCCCTTCCTTCCCTATTGGTCGTTAAACGGCGCTCATGATATTGTTTAAATGATTACAGCAGTTAGAGGGATGGGCTATTAAAGCTAATTGGGGAGACTCCGGGCCTCTGGATGTAGATGAGGTAGCGGCCTCCCGAGGCCCATCCAGGAAGGAGGTGTGTGCGTGCTGGAGGCGGCAGAGCGGAACACGGGGGGTCAGGGACCGCTCTCCAGAACATGTCCGTCCGTCTGGCAAAACATACATCCAACTCGTACTTCTTTGCTTTGGAAGCTGACTCAGGCTTGAAGATATTAGTTTCTTCATTGGCTGCACCAGGTCTTTAAGGATCGGCATTAATTTTTCAAACGTGGACAGGCAAAAGTGAACCAGGAATCTGAGAAGCCTCATAGCTTCGTCTCATTTTCTTCGATTCGTACACCTAGGTATACACACTATGGCCCTGTGATGGTACTACTGAACAGACTGTTCAACATTTACTGTGCAACTGCTCACTAACAACATTACTTCGACTAACTTAGCAACAAAATTTTAAACGAATGACGGAATATAGCCAATAAACTAAAATATCTCATTAAAAAATACACCTCATTACTACAGCATAATACAGACAATAGACTCAAGGAGAGGAGAGAAATACAAAAAAAAAAAAATGACAAATTTTCCAAATATATTAGAGATACAGAAGATTTGTGCAAGACGTTTTTTATTCATCATAAAAAGGTTTTTAAATGATGGTCTAGCTGGGGGCTTAAGTTAACCATGCGAGATAAAGCTTTTTCTTGCGAGATAAAACAACGCACGGTAAACCTAGAGGTGGCGAGTTCGATTCCCGCCTTGGCGTTTGGAATTTATTTATTGATGAACTTATTGAATGAAATCCTTAGTCCCACATTGGCTACAAAAGGATGTTCGTGTTCATAACTCGTCCCTATTATACAGTGCATCAAAATGTGGACGTTAGTAAATACTAATAAATTATGCTCAATACTTAATAAATCAAACGATTTCAAGTGCAGTAAAATGTTTTACTAAATTTCCCTTCGAAAATTCATCACATCTCCTTTACTATGTGCCAGATCCAAATATTGTAAAGAACCACTCTCATTGCAGCTAATTTCCTATAACTATTGATATATACACATTTCACTTTCTTGAATATTAAACGAGATTTGTGTATTTCTTTGGTTTCAGCCGCTGTGAAAACCACTTCTACTCATCCAATTTTCACTTTAAGTGTCCCACGCAATAAACACCTCAAGTCCAGCTAACATTTTAATTCCTGTTTATATAGGCTTCTTACTCTGGAAGAAATAGAGAATAAATGGTGAGATGAGATCGTCAGCATATATTCACCGTGCGTGGGAAATCCACTTAGTTTACGCAGAAACTGATTGAAGAACATTTTTTTTTTCTCTTCAGCACAGTAAAACATGAAAGTGGCTGTAAAGTGCTAATTAATAAATAATATATGGTATAATATTAATATAATCAATGGGAGCAGATCTCTCCCTGAAGTTTTCGAACAAGCCTGGCAGCAGCTGTTTTCCATTATTATAATTCCCAATTTGTTTGCAAAAACAGAAGCTGTCTCTAATTAATAATTCATTTTCGGTTAATTTACGCTATTTATATTCACAATAATGTACTCATTTCAGCAAACAAACGCTTTGTCCATATAAGCTGGCTCATTTTAATTGGAAACAGTCAACACGAATAAAGAACCTTTACCAGCGTCTGATTGTGTCTTGTCAACATTCATTCCAGCTCAGAATCTACCATTGAAATTTTACTGCCTGCCCCCCCCCCCGCCGAAGCTAAGTTTTTGGCGGAACCTCCGTGACAGACTTATTTAAAATATTGTAGCGAAAATAAAATACATGAATGAATTGGACAGAGATTCAGAAAAAAGACGGCACTGCACTGTCTTTTACTTAGCGAAGTTAACGGCACTGCAGAGTCTTAAACACGGCAATATACTGTTACTTACAGAGTCAAGGCACAACACTGTTCTTCACATAAAAACACTTTACCGCACTGCACTAAGTCGCACAATAGCACAATGAACAGTCAGCTGAGAGCAAACTAAACTGTCGGGCGAATTGCACATGCTTATATAGAGGAGCGGAAAAACATCAAAGGGCGTGGCCTAGACTCTTCCAGAAAGGACTGGTAGGGATTAGGACGGGCGCGACCATCTACCGGCATCCCTTTGATCTCCTCCACGCTCCCCAAACACGTGAACATCTCTGTCCAATTCTTTAATGTATTTAATTTTCGCAACACTATTTTATTTCCATAAGAGGGCTACAAGGAAGTCATCTAGTGACCACACAAGATTTTTTTTTTAAAGTTTCTAGTTAAAGACTGTATTTAAGAGACTAACTAATTATCTGTCTGTGAATTAATGTATGGTAATATATGTATTAGTGCACATAATTCAGTACTAATCATATCAAAAAAGCTGGGGAGAAATCTTTATTTACCTAGGAGAGTTTTTCTTGGCAGAAATAAATTTGCTATTTCTTTAAGCCTCTATTCTACACATATATTTTTACGATATGAGTATTATTTTTGAGATATTAGGTCTCCAAAACAGTAGGTGCCGAACTTGAAGCCAGTTGTTTCCCAAAATGAAGCTCTAATTGTAAAAATATCTAGGACACAAATTGGTTAGAATTTTTAGCCATTAGGAGTTGCCTAGACCTTGTAGTAGGTAAGACACCTTGTGAGGGAGGATAAAGATAAATAGGCTAAAAATCTTATCAACTGGCACCCTCGGAACTACAAGAGGAAGAGAGGAAGACAACCTACCCCTTGGGACTTGGAGTTGAGGAGAATAGTTGAACAAAGATGAGAATTGAAGATACTTGGAGAAGCACACTGATGACCAGGATTAAACCTAAAATAAATTAGCAGATATTTGAACACGAAAGTCGTAATGAACTCAAAAGACCTCAAAATTAAGTTGAATTTTTACTGGAAGAATTGGAATGAAAAAAATGTATTTTATGTTCACGATCTGTAATAGTTACGTATGCACAAATAAAGGTTATATTTATTTATTAGTAAGAGTCCTACGAACAATTTATGTTTTTTTGGTTAAGAGATGTGTTTACCTAACAGGAAGGTGAAAGGCTGACAATGTTATAAGTTGTTATTCAAGCATTGTTATTGAATTGTTAAGTTATGTTAATAAACCATTGAACAAGACTTTTGTTTTAGATATTTTGGAAATTTAGGTGGTCAACTTTAATATTTGGTGCTCAAATTATGGCCCAAGTATTCTGGATTAGATGAGATTGTTGAGGCGTGGATTTGATTGGGCAAGGGAGAGGATTGCACCTGTAGAGAGACAGGAAGGTCCAGCTGGGCTGGTCCCCATCAGTTCGGCCAATTTCACAATAACAGGTTAGGCTGGGTGGCACCACTCTGTACTAACTGGAACGACCGGCCTCCACCGTTATTAGTCCTACTCTAAATATATATATGTATATATATATATATATATATATATATATATATTACATATATTCACTCCTGTCCTTCTCATCATCAGTGCCCTCATGTCCTAAACATGTCTGGTTTGTTATTTGACGCATAAAAACTTGTGGGTTACAGCAAAGAAAATTTGTTGTGTCCACAACTCATAGGTTTACGTTGTAATAAAATGAAAATAAATAAAATTAAAAAAAAATCCGACTCGCAGGTACTGCCTAAACCAAGCACAATTCAGTTCCACCGAATACTGAAAAATACATCAGAAATGCATGGTATTAAATGTTCAGTAGGATTGGATATATACAATTTTTAGATCTGATTCATATGAACAATTTTTTTTTATTTTCTTTTGATATTTCTATTGAATTACAACCATTATTCAGAAATCTTAAATATTGAGTTTGGAAACGACAATACAAAAATTAAAAGTGCTTGAGTAGTATGACTGAATGAATGAAATGTGTTTATTTCCATTAAATCATATCATAACATAATATTGTACGTCAAATATTCGTTCATTATTTTCTATTTCTATAAACAATTTTCTAATATTATGTCAAAGAAATTCTTTACAAATTATTGAATTACATTTATACTTACATAATACATTCGTCAAATTCTAAGAATTCATAGTATAAAATTCATCAATTTAAATAATTATATACAATAAATTAGTTTCATTAACAATCTTAATACAACTCTAAATGTTTACAATTTTATTTTACAACTCTAGGAAATGCATTTATTTTTTGTTGACATGCTTAGTTATTAAAGGATGACAAGCTTTATAAATGATGAGAATCTTGGTTCACCTTATAGTGACAATGTACATGATCACAAATTATTTTAGACCGGTATTTATAGCAAATATTTAGTAGTTTTTTTTTTATAAATGAACATTTTTGAAAGTATTCGTATTTCGTATAAAAACATATTTTATATAAAGAGTGCTTTTTAATATATTTGATAAATTCGGACAGAGCGTTAAAGAATTTTACTCCTAAGTAACGCGCGTGGTTGTGTTTTTGGGAAAATTTGCCTTAAATTGCATCACTAGTACAACCTGAATAACAGATTTACCGGAAATGTGCTAAAATATTATCGATAGGTAGATACTTTCAGATTTATTCCTCTTTTTCTTAACCCTTTTCGGCGTTACGTCTGTATGCATTATACGCTTGGCATACATACGTCTAAACTTGACAATACTCAGAATGTCGAAATTTCATATTTACGACTTTTGTGCCATCTAGTTTTGCACTTCCCTTTTTGACCGTAATCGCCCAAGGGGGAGATAATTATGGTTTATTACATTTTTGAGGACATTTAATTAAATTAAATAGGAGTGCAGGGAAGTCAAGTTGTGTCCACATCAGTTTTTTTATTCCCCAACACTAAGACTTTTGAATCGTGCAGTTATTTGAATGCTATCCTGGAAACGTGATACTCTAAATGAATTTTCATTTAACTATATCCCTTCAGTGCCTTCTTCCATTTAGGTTGGAGCCTTAACGAAAAACATTTTCGAGAAAGAAGTTGAGAAGGATCGCCACTGCCAAACGGTATTATTTATTCAGGCTTGTCTTTCGTACTCTCTTTTACTCGTGTTTCTTGGAGCTGCTAAGGGGCGGCAATAGAACATGGCACCTGTCCACTCAAAGTGAGTATTTTACGGAAGGCTTGTGGCAAAAAGGCCATGTTGTAATATATTTTGGTCACAGAGGAAGAGAGAGAGAGAAAGAGTGAGGAGGGTGACCCCTCACTATGTAAATCTGGGGGATATTTTGGGTGTGGTTGAGCGGCTAATTGGCAAGCGGTCTCACTAAATCTGCTCCTTAAGGACCTCTTTCTTTGTTTTTATTTCATCCTCAGAGTTTTTTTCCCCTCCGCCGATCCTTTCCAAGGGTCACCACTTCCCTGACCGGTCTCAAACCCCTCCCCCTTCACTCCTGTCAATTAGAGGAGAAATTATTCTATTCAAATATTTTTTCGACGTGGCATTCTTTCATCCCCCGCCAACGGAGGGACGTTTATCCCTGGGGAATGCCCTGAAAGGAAGAATTTCCCTCCAGGCCAAGTAGGAGGATAGCCTTTAGAAATATGAAGAAATTCCTGCTTACCTATTGTATGGAAGTCCCATACCCGCGGCGACCAACCCGGCATATTTATAAGAATGGGCGCACTCAGACATTTCACTAGCTTTGGGAGTATTGAGTATGGAGTTATTCCTATAAGTCACAGAAGGTCACGTTAAATAATGCCAAAATACTCTCAATATGGAAGACAAGTTGAACCAAGATCCAGGATTTTTGACTCGCTAAACGAAAAATCTTTAAAACTTACTGCGTACTATTTATGACTGTGTTATTATGGTAACAAACACATAAATAAAGAAGACCCACTATAAAGCAACGTTACCTAGCATAGATAAATTAGAAATGCCTCATAATTTTACCAAGACATTAACATTTTCAATAATTCGAATTATACGTCGGATCAAAACATTGTTTGAAACCAATCTTACTGCAAATGTGTTGTACTAAAAATAAATTCAATGGGCATACAAATTTTGTGGATTTTTCTTTGATAAAATGCTTACACAACAAAACTTACTCTACATAAGAAAATAAACAATTTTTGTTAGGTGTATTTTTGCAGAAAAACCAATACGGTGAGAAATTTTACATTTCATGCCCCCATTATAACCCCTACTCTAGTTCGCCCATCGACATGTTATCACAGCTTATTGGCATGGAAGAGGTAATGCTAATCCACATACTGTGTATTGTTAAGTTTGAAGTTTGCCTCCGTCGTTTGAGCTCAATAAAATTGTTAACTCCAGCTATAGTTTTTAGCGTATATCTCGTTTATACTTCGTTAAACGAATAAAACATACGTTGGGTAGTACAACTGCCCCGCTCACCTGAGAAGGGTGTGGATATATTATTTAAATTACCTCTCCTTCATATAATAGGAGGGAACAAATAACGAAACAAATAATGGACGTCACGTTGTTTGTTCTTGATGTGATAATTCGGAACCTTATGAAATAGTTAAATAAGCGTTCTTAATAGATGCAGGTCAACCGATCTAATGAAACTAATTCAATAAATTTTGAAAAGTAGTCTTGCATACAAAGATTAATTTTTTTTTTATTGTGCTACAAAATGTCAGCACCAACAACTTCCCATGGGTCAGGAATGGGTTGCGGCCTTAATGATTCTGCAGGATTAAATCTATGTTCCAGACACTAATAACAAATCTCTACCATCTTCTTTACATCTGAGCTAATACCAGGCCAACAAACAGTTTTAGCAGATTTCCCTTAAGGGAAATCAACTATTGAAGTTGTACTCATGACGCGATTTTCGAAAGTTTTCTTCATATGTCCATCGATCATATCCAGGAGATGACGAAAATTAGGTCCATTCAAATATTTATATATATATATATATATATATATATATATATATATATATATATATATCTATATATATATAAAATTGTAACCTCTGTCTGTACATTGATTTTTTTCGCGAAATTTCACGATAACTTTTCGTTTCACATGTCATAGACACCATAACTGCATTTTGTTTCTTTGGTGTCTGTTTGTTTGTTTGTTTGTTTATTTGTTTGTTTGTTTGTTTGTTACCTTTTCACGCATAAACGGCTGAACCGAATTTTATGAAACTTGGTATGTATATTACTACTAACCCAACTTAGACTTTAGGCTATATTAATATCCTCTGAGACGAACAGGAGTGGGGGTTATAAGGGAAGCCAGAAATTAAAAATAGCGATATTTCGTTTCCTATTGGTTTTACGGGAAATATGAACATGACAAAAGTTGTTTATTTTGTTATTTAGAGTAACTTTTATTATATACGCTTTTTTCGTATACCGAATTTTAAACGAGATATACGCTAAAACCTATAGCGGAAGTGAATAATTTTATTTGGGACAAAAGACCCAACCGAAATAAATAAAACTCGGTATATGTATTAGCACTAACGCTTTCATTATAACAAGCCATACCAACATTTCTAGTGCCGGGCAGGAGTGGGGGTTATAAGGGAGGTCTGAAATTAAAAATAGCGATATTTCGTTTCCTATTGCTTTTTCATCAAATATGCACATAACAAAAGTTGTTTATTTTGTTATTTAGAGTAACGTTTGTTATATGCACTTTTGCCGTATACGGAAGCATAAATGAGTTATACGCTATAAACTAAAGCGGGAGTCCACAATTTTATTTGGCACTAAAGACTCAACCGAATTAAACCAAACTCGGTATGTGAATTAGTACTAACGCCTTCATTATAATAAGCTATACTAACATTTCCAGGGACGGGGAGGAGTGGGGGTTATAAGGAAGGCCTGAAATTAATAATAGTGATATTGCGTTTCCTATTGCATTTTCGGCAAATATGCACATAACAAAAGTTGTTTATTTTGTTATTTAGAGAAATTTGCTCAACACTTCTTTTCAATATGAACTACCAAGTACCTCACCTGAAAAAATTAATTCAAATGTATGCCAATATTTTCTCCTTAATAATTCAAATCTATGCATAATGCACAGGAGACGGGAAATATGACAATATGCAGGACAGTGAAGTCTTACATAAAAAAATAATTTTATTATTTACAAATGCCAACAACGGGTATTAACCCTAAACACTGGAACGGGTAAATGTCAAAATATTGTGCTAAGGAAAGCCTTGCCAAAAATATACCATCACCATTCAGCCTCAAATGAATTCCCGAGCGAAGCCGGGTATCTGAGCTAGTATATATATATATATATATATATATATTTGTCTGTTACCGCTCTAGCGGTCGCAATTATTGTTTAATCGTTAACAAACTCGATATTTAGTCGTTTTATGTAAAAAGAAAGATCAAGTTCGTTAACGGCTGAAATCGGGCCAGGGGGAGGAGGGGTTTAATTAAAAGGAGGATTTTCGAAAATTCGAAATATCTCCGTTACTATAGGTCAGACCGAAAACGTATATAGAACCAATCTTATTGAAAATTAAATTTACTAAAAATATTGTATATACATTAATTCACAATCTTGAATATTAACCGAGATATTTGCATTTTTCAGTTTTCAGCCATCAGCAAACCGCCACTTCTACTCATGTTACATAAACAATACTGTGCTACATAATAAATCACATTATTTGAAGTTTAAATACCGAAAATTGTATTCAAGAGACCTTTATTATACGAGATTCATGCAAATATGTCCTGGTGACTCCCCCCCCCCCCGTCTTAAAGTTTTGGACTACTACAATTTGATTGATTGAGATAACAATTATTCTGACTCATTATTAATTACAGTACTAGATATAGTGAATAGTTCTCAATAAAATTAATGTTATATTCTGATATATTTCAGTAATTGTTTTTCTTTTCGGTGTGAGGAGGGCGGACCCGTTTATTTACATTTCTAACCTAACGCTTCCTATCGGCAGGTTATTGAAATTGGATGAAACATTTCTTATTTCTGTTTGTATTTATTCACGGTGTTGTTGTGTTACCAGTGTGTATATTTATCTATTACTAAACTTCACGAGGGAAATCTGCTTAGTTTACGCAGCCCCTCCGTGACGGACATTTTCATATTTTTACAAGTGCCAGACACTTGTTTACACTCAGTCGACCACTAAGAATTTGTGAGACAACTTCGTTTCTTAGTTTCTGGGGAATGTACATATGTTCTCGTAGTCGTAAAATCAGACCATTTACGAAAGCTATATATCCTCGTTCTGTGTGGAACTTCGTTTGGCATAAACTTTACCAGTCCCCACTCAATATAGCACATTTAATAACATGCCTCAAACTAACATCTGCTATAGCATGCCTACCAGTTTCTTATTTAGAATCTGAGCATGGTAGACCTGACAATTATTGCACCTACAAACAACACTTAACTCATTCAAAACATCTGTAACCTTCTGGGTACTGGCGTTGACTGTTGCTCTTGAAGTCGCGTCAGGAACCAAAAACGTTTTTCCCGTTTCAAAACGCATTTTATAATCAAATTGCATCAACCTCATTCGAAATATTTGCTGTCTAGACGCGAGATCGGACAAAGGTTTCTGTCCAAATAATTACTCTAAGGTGCTGCGTTTTCCTATTATGAAGGATGAAAGCCCACGTTAAGGCAAGAGCTACTTTTACAACCTTAAGAGTATTTAGTTTCCTCGTTGATTAACATACGTATGAAAACTGGATGGGTTTCCAATGTCCATCTACCGTTTGTTCGATGACAGCTCCTAAACCAAAACTGGAAAAATCTGCACAAACTCTTGTATCCAAATAATGGTCAAACATGTGTAAAACTGGTGCCTTAAGGATAGCGTCTTCATGATTTTGAAACCAATGCCACTCATTTTTTGAAGGTAAAATATCATTAAAAGGCTTAAGGAGTATAGAAAGATTTGGCAAAAAGTTCTTCATATAATTGACCATTCCTAAGAATTGCCTCAACTCACTTCGGCTTTTAGGCCTGGGGGGGACATCTTTTTTGTCACCATGTTTTTTTTTGTTTTTTTTGAATCTGGCAATACCTTCTCATTTTTAATTATGCGCCCCAGGAACGCTGTTCTGGTCTTAGGAAATTCACACTTGGTAGGGTTTACTGTTACACTTAATTCAAAAGTCTTTCAAGGACCACATTAAGGCTCTTTAGTTCCCCTAAAAACACAAATATCGTCTATTAAGTAGTTTTCATTGGAAATATTCAGGGGCTGAAGAAATGCCAAATGGTAAGCGTTTAAAATAATGTATCCCAAAAAGCGTAATAAAAGTAGTAAGTTAAGCCGTTCTTTCATCTGGCCGTACCTGCCAGAAACCACTACTTGTGTTCTGACAAGTATCTGACACCGGAAATTTTAGCTAATGTTCCTGAGTACAACCAAGGTGTACACGAAGGAATAAATGTATTATTCTAACTACACCCTAAACAAAGATCTTGCCAATCACCATCGATGTAAGGCATAAACCAAATCAATAAATAAATAATCCGACAGGGGGTAATCAAACGCACTTTGTTCACGTATTGATTAAGAGCAGTGAAATCCACTCAAAGCCAAACATCGCCTGATTTCTTTGGCACCGCCACAATAGGAGAGCACCATTCAGTTACTTCCGTAATTGGGGAAATTGCCATACGATGAAGTTCGTCTTTGACTCTGGTCCTTCAACATGTCTGGTGAAATCGACATCACCTTTATCATTTTACACCTGACGCCATGTAAATAAAGAAATCTGTGTGATACCGTAATAAGCAACCCTATTTCCGTTATATCAAAAAACAGTATATAAATATTTCAATCAGACAAAACAAAGAGATCAGGAGTCTGGTCTGAGGACCCTTCCGGTCAAGATTAAGATACAATTACTAATCAGTGTTTGACTTAATATTAACAAACTCTATAATCATAATGAAACATAGTTCAATATAACATTCACCACATGCGTAAAGAAGCTTCAGTAATCAATTCTATATGAAACACTTAAGAAAATTCGAAATATCTCCTCATTACCTATATGTTGCCTCGAAAAATTGAAAAGAACTAATACTATTGCAAATTTAATTTGGCAGTTATGGAGTCCAACTCAGCTTCCTATATATATTGAAGGACCTCATTTTTCTTTACACGAGGTTGGTGGGCATTCGAAGACACTTTTCGAAGGCCACATCATGAATACAATAGCTGGTTTTCAAGAAGGGAAACCTGCACAAACGTCATAGAAATGAGATAAATGAAATCGGACTTTTCAATAGATATGTCTGGTCGTGATGGAAATCAGATGATCAGATTAAGATCCATTCATCAGTAAGTGATTAGGCCTAAAGAAATAGTCTAAATACGCTATTTGACTTTATTAAAGTAAAAGTTAATGATCGAACTGACAATTCCATAGTTAAATAAATTAAAATATATTTAATTATTTGTTAAAAATAACCTGTCATATTTTTATTTTGACACAACTCTTTTTTTTTAATTTATTTATTAATATTCTTTTCTATTTGTAATAATACTTAAACTATCGGAATCAAAACTATAGTTACTGTTAGAAGTATAGTCCGATGAGAGTTTTTTATTTAACATTATTCCAATATGTCCATAACGTACTGTTCTTTTTCCAGTAACTAATATTAGCAGATATAATGATTTAATAAATGATTATACACACACACACACACACACACATATATATATATATATATATATATATATATATATATATATGTGTGTGTGTACACACACTCACACCCATTGTGTATCTTATAATGACTCTCTTTATTTTATTTTTTCTCTGGTATAAAAGGTAAATTTAGATTTCCATGTTAAAAATGTACATTTCAACATACTTAGAACAATAATAATTTGCCTATCTGCATTATTTTACAGTAAATAATGCACTATATTTGATAAAACAGATAAATGATTCAAAAACAATACCTCAACCTTTTTTATATGTAGGAAACTCAGTAAAATGCATTGACAATTTTAATTATTTTCGTAAATATAATTGCATAAACTATTTAGTGTTGATTGCAATCGCTTGTCATGCAGAGGTATATTGTTTTTAATCAGTCTCAGACTAACTTAACTAGTGGAAGGTACTATTTCATGATGCAGCCATTGTATGTGACGTATGCTAATGTACTTCTTATTTCGCAAAACTAGCCAGGCATTGATGTGATTTTGAAAATTCTTTGAAATTTTGTTTTCTGACTTTCCGCTTTGTTATCTGTTTGGCCATTATTTCACCATGATAATAGTATTTCAAAGCCACAATTTTGTAAAGGGACTACATTAGCCCTGCCTTATAAAAAACCTATAGAGTTACATTACGAGACAACTTTAACTTAGAATATACCCGTAATATAAAAATGATGAACTTGCTCACATGCCAACACAGCTAATAAAAACTTTACAGGATTTTCTAAATGAAAAACAGTATATTTAGAAATCAGTCTACTAGATGTTATGCTTATTTAAAACAACATTACATTTGTCAAAAAAAGATCTTTGAGGTATTAAAGAAATTTTACCAGATTATTTTTCTTTAAAAAGTTTGACAGTATTCAAAAACTCCTTCGCGAATCGTAGTAAATGTCACAAAAACAAGATTAGTTTGAATTTAATAGTATGGTATTTCATATTATAAAATGGACAGAAAGGTACAGTTGGTTCACGGTCAGAATCACCCAAATGTGGGGAGGGGAGGTTGTAGGGGCTTGTGCATACGTTATTACGAGTCGGATCGAATGAATGTCGTAAAACCAACTTTTTTGTACATTTAACTCTTCAAAAATTGTAGTTTCATATATTTTTTCTCATTCCCTACTGTTGACCGATATATTTGCATTTTTATTAGTTTTCAGTAAACCTCGATTCGACTTTTACGATTCATACTTACAGCAATCCTCTTCCACATCTTCAATTTCAAGTCCTGTTTATTTCGGCTTTATACTACATCAGTACGAGTCTCGACTTGATGGAATTTATAATTCTTTGCCCTTCTCTTTGATCTCTATCTCTATGCATACAAACATTTGTGCACAGAAATGTTTCAGCCCAATGGTGTCAAATCTCAGATAGCAGTTTAAGGACGATTGTTTTAAACTAAAATATATTTCCTAAATTCTTGTAACTTAAGAATACATTTCAGCGTGAATATTACTGAGACACGTCTGACAGAGCAATCACCTCTTTATAGTCCTCCTTAATAGGATAAAGACATAAAAAGAAAATTGAAACTGCATTCTGCTTTATTACCGATATATGTAGAATAGCTCATGTTGTATAATTCAGAGGAATATTCATTGCGATTTTAAAAATTGAGTTCTTATAACATTGTAATGTATACGCGACCTTTCTTGACCATTTATTGTGACATAAATCCTACAATCGTGAATACTGTCAAATAAGTTACAAATATTCTTTGCAGCATGAGTTAAATATCCAGCAAAAACCATGGTTAAAGCTTATGCAGATGACAGATAATTTGAATTTCTAATCAGGACAATGTGAAGGCTTAAAGTAAGTCTCGAAATTGATTCCCGTGTGGTCAGAAAGCGCGGGAACGAGAGGAAGCAAAATATGCAAATGTCGGAATTGATTGAAGGTAGATGCAAATGGTTGTACAATGTTGCAGATAGATGGAGTCCTCGATGGACTATTAGGGCTTATCCTAGGACAAACTGGTTTAGATTTCTACCCCGATTTACATATAAGCCTCTTGGGACGGGTAAACAGAGTCAGCTGGTGTCAGGCGTAGATTTGGATCTGGCTGTACTTGTAAATAGTGATAAGGAGGCAGGCTTGCCAACGGACTCCCATAAAATGTAAATGTGGAATTCCTTGCTCGCTCCTTCTTCCTATGAATAATAAGTAATTGAAATGTAGTTGACTAATTGAGTTTTTCACCAGGATGAGATAATCATATGCAAAGAGTTGGCTCTCTGCCTCTCTCGCTCTTGCCCTCTAGAGTAATCTAAAACCTACCCTTACTCGTTATTTTCCCGTAAAACTTGGCGTTCTAAATGCAATCTATATATATTTTCTTAACGTTGGTATCTCTACTATTCGTTCCGTTTCTACGGCACGAGGCACTCGACGAGAGTGGGGATAGCATTTCTTCATTTGCATCTGAAGTGTCTCAGTTTTACCATCGTTCAAAATAAATCTCTGGAGTCAACCTTGATTTGATTCAGGGATCGCGAGCCTGATTTGAAAACAATATTCTTAGTACAGGAGTAAATCAAATGTTGTTCTTCAATATCTCACTAATGGTTTTAGAGTTAATATATTGATAACACACTCTGATTGGAATTTATGAGATTGCTTATCCCATATAATACTTGTCTGATACAAATTCTGCAATCACATAATACACAGATTTTCCTTTGTTACTTTGCTCTTCTATTGGGTGAGTAAATGCCCAGTAATTTAAATCATTAAAACTACTCAGGTAGTTTTAATAATTTAAGTTGGGTTAGTAGTAATTCATGTACCAAATTTCATAAAATTTCGTTCAGTACTTTAGGCGTGAAAAGGTAACAAGCCAACAGACACCTTAGGCAAAAAGTATTGATATTAACTGTTTCAACTCTTTGTGAAACGAAAAAGTACCGTGAAATTTCGAAAAAAAGAATCATCATCATGTAAATGTACAGACTTACGTTACAATGTTAAATATAGATTTTATTTTTTTTTACATTGTAATGTTGTTTAATTTATTGGCATGCTTTGTTATTATTCTTAGATTTACCACTAAAGTAGGTCATGCTTTATGCATATGGATATTGAACCTGTACAAAAATTATACATTGACTGATTTTGATGATAAATATTTTGTGGCTTTGTTTAATAATTGACAATTTTGGTAGTGTTCATCTCGTTAATAAAAACATCCTTCACACATGAAGTCCATTAATTTATTTTTAAACAAGGAATATTTTTTTAAAATATTTAATACATTCAGATGTATTAAATATTTAAAAAAAAATATAAACAGAATAATAACAAAGCATGCCAATAAATTAAACAACATTACAATGTAAAAAAAAAATCTAATTTTAACATTATAACGTATGTCTGTTCATTGACATGATGATGATTCTTTTTTTTTTTTTTCAAAATTACACGGTACTTTTTCGTTTCACAAAGAGTTGAAACAATTAATATCAATCCGTTTTGCCTTTGGTGTCTGTTAGCTTTTTACATTTACACGCCTAATGTACTAGACCGAATTTTATGAAATTTGGTACATGTATTACTACTAACCCAACTTAGACTTTAGCCTACAGATTCCCAGAGATAAACAGGAGTGGGAGTTATAAGGGAGTACAAAAATGAAGAATCACAATATTTCATTTCCTGTTCGTTTTTCGCCAAACACGCACATAACAAAAGTTGTTTATTTTGTTGTCTAAAGTAACTCTTATTTATTATAAACAATTATTAAATCATTATATTTTGTAAAATGTATTCATAGGATTTGAGCTCATTTAATTTAACATTGTTTTGTCTCTTGTAGAAAACTCCAGGTCGAAGGAAGTTATTTATTTCTACCCATTTTAATGTGTTTAAATTATATATTGTAGGAAAGCAACGCAGCGGCTCTTTCAAAGCATAAATCCTCTTAAATATGCACGACATTTATCTTGAGTAATTGAAGGAATGGTTAAGAATCTCTTAATAATTTTGTCTATCTTCTGTGAGAGAGGAGTATATTTAATTTCTCTTTTCATCGAAATTCACTAAGGGGAGGAGGTTGTACGGGATAGGAAACATTAAAAAAAATTGCAAATTTCTCCACTTCTTTAAAAAATTCAGAAATTTGTATAATACCTTCTTTGTTTCCCTTAGAAATATCTTTAAATTAAGTTCCATAACATTTTATTTATCCGATAAATTGGAGTGATGTTGTATATCAATTTCAAATGAAAGAATTTGGGAAGAATTACAGGTATATCCTTTAGATACAACATGAATTCGGTTCCATTATCAGTGAAACGCCCACAAACTTATTACCCTCGATCCCACTAACTTCTCTAACATGGTCTATTTAATTGAATAGGATCTCAAAGAAGTTTTGGTTGTGAAGATATTCCAGTGGCATAAATGTATGTGGTTGTGATATGAGATAGGAGATAAGGAAGGCAGTGGACCTGCCGAGGTCCAGATTTATAATGAGGTTTCCTCCATGATAGGTTATGATATGTTAATAATTATTCCACGACCTGTTTCGGTCAATGACCTTCCCCGAGCGCCGGTCATTAGCTATCTCTCACTGGACTCCTCATATCAGCTAATCCAAGTCTACAGCAGAAACACAATTTAACTTAACAATGCAATTAGCGTATTTCCTTAAGATTATCGACATGTGAAAAGTGGTAAATGGGAAAAGAAATATGCCCCGAAGTATGTACGCATGTTGAGGCGGGGGTAGTTCATTCAAAATGTAAGGGTTTTCACAGAATAAGAATAAATTCCATCACCCAAAGGCTGTGTAAACTAAGCAGATTTTCCACAAGCTGGAATGGATCTTACATTACGTCAACTTCAGTTATAAGAGGCTTATATACAATGGAGTTTAATAAGCTAAACGCCATATATAGACTATAACAGTTGTATGTTAAGGTGTTGGGGTTAAAGGCTAAAAGGATAAAATAATTCTTTATGTTTCATGCTTAGCTGCATTGACATTTCGTATGTTTTATAATAAAAAAAAAATTGGCGATGTGCGTAGCTAGCAAGTAATAAATATGAATTAAACGGTTGAAAATGATGTAGGTACTATTCGTCCATATATATAGTGTTGTGTGTTTAAATACATATAATTTGAAATTTAGATGTAGGATGTGGATGTGAATTCTGTATAGATTTGAAAATATATTGTTTTTGTTTTGGCTGCCTTCTGTCAATATTTCTTGTAAGTCGTTAAGTGCTGATATCGTCATTTTCGGCATTCTGTATCTGTCTTATATTCAAGTCAATGTTATAAGTTGAGCAAAGGGCATATCTAGCACTGTAATTAATAATGAGTCAGAATAATTGTTATCTCAATTAGCATATTAGAAGTCCAAGACATGAGTTGAATTGGGGGTTTTCTGATGGCTGAAAACTGAAAAATGCAAATATCTCCCTCTATATTCAAGATATAGAATAAATATATGTAGCAATAATTTTAGTCCATTTAATTTTCAATGAGATTGGTTCTATACAATTTTTCGATCCGACGTATACTAACGGAGATATTTCGAATTTTCGAAAATCCTCCCCGCTAACCCCCTCCCCTCCCCCTGATCCGATTTCAGCCGTTTCTTTACCTAGAATGATCTGAAGTTGATCTTTCTTTTTACCTAAAACGACTAAATATTGAGTTTGGTAACGATTAAATATTGTTTGGGGACTCATGTTAGCCATGCGAGATAAAGCGTTGACCTTTATCTCACATGGTAAACCTAGAGTGGCGAGTTCGATTCTCGCCTGGGCAAAGGAAATTATTTAGTGACGAAATTCATTAAATAACGTCCTAAAATCCCACCCTGGCTAGAAAAGGTTGGTAACCTGTAGATATCCAGTCCCGATTAGCCTAAGTTACAAAAAGTGGACGTTAATAAATAAATAATAATAACGATTAAATAATAATTGCGTGTCTTTCTTTTTCATCAAATGTGAGTGTTTTGGTATGGCCGATTCAAAGTGTCGAGAGAATTACTTCGTCTCTCATAGATTTTCTGAAACTTGATGCCCACATGCAAAAAGTGTTCATAGTAGTTTGTTAGCAGTGGCAGTTCAGTTGGTTTATCATATGAGGTGTTTTGATCAAATGAGACAAAACACCTCATCTTAGAAAAAAATAAATAAATATATTGAATAATGTTTGATTTACAGAAAAAAGCGAAGAATCATTGTAGTGTTATTCTGATAATAAGATTAGTTAATGATTTTTCAATCCGATGGGTTATAATGGAGATATACCTGATTTTGTATTTTACACATTCCCTAAACCCCCAAACTTCCGATTAGCTTTAATAATTAATGTTTAGTTTTTCATGATCAAACAAGTGTGATATTATTCATACAAGTTTGAAATGAAATGTGATCTTCAATGTCGCCATTTTTATTAAAAATATCGATTTTATGGCTTTCATACAATAAATACATTTGCCACAGTGCAGTTTTCATTTCGTCAACCTTTGATGATCAATATCCACAAAAAAATTCTCAAACACGTTGTAGTATATTCCCAAAAACCGGTTATCCACATTTGTGCAGTTTAGCGATAGATTTTTGGATTTTTTTTACCATGTAGAGAGAATTACTAAACTTGCATTAACACTGTCCTATTTCTCAGGGATATTTTACAGTTGGGCCTATTTATTTTAAGCTTTATAAATTTTGGTTTCCTCAATTGAGTGATTTGTAATTACAATCAAACAATAATAAAACTGTTATTTATTTTCCTGTATCATAACATAGATGTGCTTCTATGTGTTTGATCTCGAATAAACTATATTGGACGGTTTAAAGGCTCAGCCCACAAAAACACACAAAAAAAAAATAATAATATTAACGCTGTATTGAACTGAAACCTCGGGTATAAATGTCGAGCTTGCCAAACTGAGCTGAAGAGATAGTACGTGCAGCCAGTAAACAACTCGTTATCATCTTATAAGAAATTCTAGCTAAGAGCTCGGATCCTTATCATTTCTCTAAAAATTCTAGTTATAACTCACTCAGGGGAGTGCGACTTCTCCCAGTTTTTGGACTAAACTGCTTAGCTATGAAGAGCTCTCCTTCCCTTATCTATAGATAAGCCTTCTAGGCGGAGATTTAAAACCTGGTTGGGCGCTGAACATGAAAATGAGATCGTAAGTTTCGAGGAAACATTCCTCAAGGGTTCTTCTTTTCTTAGCTAACTATCGGAATTTTTAACTACAAGATCAGAGATAACTTACGACAGAAACATAAGAACAAGTTTGGCGTAGTACATTATCCATTATAAATCTGTGAAAATAGGAGGCCTATAACTCCAATATATTTGCAAAAAAACCTTATATTATTCTTCGGCAGTGATAAATAATTAATGTTAGCATAGAGATGGCCATGTAAGGAAAATATTCACGTGGCTGTTCATAGCGGTCGTACCACAAAAAAACACATTAAAATAAAATTTCATAAACTTTCTGAGTCTTTATATAATATATTTGGACGTACATACAACAACTCATCATCATCAGCCTTAATACTTTTCTGCCAAACTATGAAAAATTGACCCAGTCACTGGTCTAAAATTGCCACAAATAAGTACAAAAGGACTTTCGAAACAAGTGTTTAGTCAAAGAGTGAGCATTTCTTTTTGTACCCAATTCAAATTAATTCCATAGTCAAAATGAATTCCAAAAATACTTTTTACACCATTAAATATAAAATATCATTGCAATACCACAAGCAAGTCAGTCATTAGACAATCTTCAAGCCTAGTTACCAAAAAGTCCACAATTGGCTTCATAAGATTTCTGAAAAAAATTCAATATTTTATACCTTATTTCTGTCTCTCGCATTGGTTACAACTTTGGACATTAGAAAATAACATCAAATCGGTTCCTTACTACAGTATATGCTCGTACAAGAAGTGATCAACTTATGACTTATGCATTTGACAAAAGTACTGTACCATACAAGTCGTATGATACGACTGTAAATGATGGATTTATTTGTTTAAAATGTATACAATCCTTTTTGGCGGTAAAAAAAAAGTGCGTCACGCAGGCTCTGCGTAAAGTAAGCATATTTCCCACAGGTTGGAGTGAAGGCTGATTGCCATACGAAATTTGACTTTCAATTTCTCCACTAATATGAAGATTATTTTATCACAACTTGAAATTTAAGTTTGGCGTGAGACGATTATGGATACAATTACTGAAAAATGAAAATCTCATTAGTAGGAGTGGGGATTTATTAAAGACATAAAACAAAAATACTTCAATATTTTAAAGTAGAGAAAAAGTACATAGAACCGAAAGTGTAAGATATTAAATGGTTAACTAGATTTATTATATAACATATTCCGAACCTACTTTTTTTTTCTCCACAAAACCCCTCCCTCCTGATCCGGTTACGACCACTTAAAAATGTTATCATTAGCTTCATATGAATCGTTTGAAAACTGAGCATGGTATCCATACAATTAATATTGGGGTCTCTAGAAAATATTGTATAATCTTTATTAATGACTCTACGTTGATATTCTGCCCGGCAGAAGTGACACGGCTATCATTGGCATGTAGTCCTTCTTGATCTAAAAAGATGCTTATATTTAGAGACACAGGGAATCCTTGGTTCCAGTTGCATCCTTGCGCTCCAGTGCAATGATGTTGGAGCGATGCATTGAAGTCCCATAGAATAAATAACTGTGAAGGAAACATGTATTATCATTACTAATAGACCATGGGAAATTTTTGTTTAGTAAGCACTGAATTTGAGCTTTGGATAATATTGGATGACAAATCCTTTCCATTTCTTCTTTCACTGCAATTTTTCTTCTTTTTGCATTAATTTTTAGCTGGTGATTATCTGATAGCAATCTAGTAACTTCTTTTTTCAAATTAATGTTTTTACTTTTTAAATTTTTTACTTGCATCAGCAAGGACTTTAATTTGGATTCATATTCAGAAAATGTATTCTTTAAGAGAATAGATTCATTACAATCAACTTCTTCTGTATTAAGTTGCAAAAACGTACGGTCTGCGCATCTACATGGCACCTCCCTGGACGCAATATGGATCTGTGAGTTATTGTTTGTACGACCCAGATGTGATTGTAATCCGTAATATTGCTTCTAACTAGATGAGCAGTTATCGGGCTGTGACTAGCGGAAATAGAAGGTTGGTTGAAAAAGAGAAAGAGCCACAAGAGTGACTGTGCGGTCATGGGGGGAAGGGATTGTGACTTCCTCCCAGCTCTCGGGTCACACAGAGAGTCACGTAAGTGACCATCCTTGGTAAAAACCTGCGGATTCGCGGCCTCCATGAGCGCTCGACCAAGACCAAAGCTATTCATGTCATCGACTCCATCTTTCTTATAAGCAGGCTCGGCCACTACACATCCTCCTCCACATGATAGCATCTAGTCTGCATTCCCTCCGATATACAGGCTGAACCGCACTTGGTGCGAAAATAAAAAGGTCCTTGCATCTGTTAAGCGAAAGAAATGGCGATTGTTCTGCAAGTTGACAGTTGTAAATTATCCGCTTCTATTTCATTGTGTTCAGGAACGTATCCTTCAAATAGATTTAGGAGCCAATATTTCTCAGAAATGAGCTAACCAAGAACATTGGAGTACGCACTAATATGCTAATATGCTGTATAGAATGCGTGTCTAACAGCTGAATAATAAGGCCTCTATATATTAATATCACTAGCAGATGTGATGCCTATGTACACAATAGAGACAAACAACAGGCAGAAGTAAGCTTGACACAAGTTTTAGTGTAACTTCCAAGAGAAAAGGTCAGCCACGCAGGGGCTGTGTGAACTAATTAGATTTCCCACACTGTGCTAGTCATTTCTCACCATATATTTTCTATTTCTAAGCGAACACTCGATGACAAGAAGTTTCATCGTTTCCTTACCCGACATATAAGGTATTCAGATAAAATTGTAGATCAAGTTCCTTGACGGCAGGGGAAGGGGAGTTTTAGGGAGGAGGATCCAAAATTCAAAATATTCCCGTTATAATGAGTCAGATCAAAACATTGTAACGAAACTTGTTGCGAATGTAATTTTCTATGAATGGTGTCTTATACACTTTTCCCCTATCTGGAATATTAACCGATATGTTGGCCTTTTATTTTTTACTTTTCAGTGCATGTAAACTCGCACTTTTTGGCACTGTACGTTAATATTTGGCTTTATGAGTAAATCTGATAAAAATGGAAAATAGACGTTGGCAGAACAGGAGCGTGTCCAGTACGTTGGTGATTTCTATACGCAACCCACTGCATTGGAGGCCTTTTTAATTAGGGAAAGACCAACTCTTTATAAGTACGCATTTATTGGCGAATTTATGGCTTAATATAATAAGAATCCATATTTTGAATAAAGAGTGAGGAGGTTGATAGAAATACTGCCAATCCTGTGGGTTATGGGAGATGATCAGACCACAAACCAGGAACCCCGATCTGCATGGTCAGCCGACAACTCGAGTATGACTAACTTTCAATGAGAGAAATTAAATTGCATTAGTTGTTACTCATTATGTAATTGGTCACTGATTATTGTTGAAGATGTTCTTTAAGAAAATTTACACCAATCTACTATGGAAAATTGGGATGGATTTCCTACAGGTTTCTGTGTTGAGCATAATGTCAATCAAGATTTTTTTATTTATTTAGATGTGTCTCAATTTTAGCGATTCACATTTACTCATATTATAAAACTAAAAGATGGTATAGCCACCTTATTATAAAAGGAAATAAAATAAGATATATAAAATATTTTTAAAAATATAGTCGTAGGTCGCAGGGCACGGTTACATTTTCTCCAGTGGATATCGGTAGCAGATTCTAATTCTTTTCGTCTATGTTTCGTTAAAAGAATTAAATATAGTTGAAAAGATGAGTCTGTTGGAGGTGTTTCATGATTGTCGCGATGTATGGGCTGTTGTCGTGTAGTAGTTCTGCAATGTTATGCATGGGTAAGTTCTTGTAGGTCAGTCTGTAAGTAAGTGTTTGAGAGTTAGGTGTGTATTAGATACTGCACAAAAAGGTGGATCAGTCCTAGTCATGAAATGTCGGTGTCTTATACGTGAATGACCATGCCTCAAATGAGCAAGAACTACTTCTCTTCTAGTGTCCCGATTACTTTACTGTTATTCCCGAATAGTGTAATTTATTTCTCGTAATTTTGAGCGTCTGTCAGATGCCATTCCACTTCCCATTTTATGCTGACCTCTCTTTTAATTAGTTTAATGGCATCGTGTGCTGTAATGTGATCAGTGTGTAGTTCAGTCCCTAATTTGGCAAGTTTGTCGGGCCATGTATGTAAGTTTTCCATGATGCATATATATACACTAAGTGTGGTATGATCGTTACCAAATTCGCTAGTTAAGCGTCTCATGTAAAACTACAGATCAATATCGTTAACGTCTCAAGTGGGAGCAGAGGGAGACTGGTTACAGAGGGATAGATCAAAACTTAAAAATAGTCCCCTTATTAGAAGTCGAATCAAAATAAGTTATATAAAGAATTATTCTGCAAATTGAATTCTAATTAATGTTTTATATATATATATATATATATATATATATATATATATATATATATATAATATCTGCTTTATATATGTATATATTATTAGTTATATATATTAGTTACTTGTATTTTCTTTCAGGGTTCAGTATACTCACTCTTCCAAACGTGTAATTTTTATTATAAGTAACTGAGTCACTAAAAATGTCAGTAATTTCTGTTTACATAGACTCCTTTCTAAATAGAGAATAGAAGGTGAGATGAGATGACCATGAGAATCATTCCGGCATATGTGAAATCAGAATAGTTAACACCGTGCGACACGGAATTTTCTATCCACGATAGGACAAATGATTTGTGTTAGCGAACTCGTCACTAAATAGAACTGTCGTTTCCTAAAAATACTACAGCAGAGGGAAGTAGGGTCGCCAAAAACTATACTAATGCCAGTCTGAGATTTTCTACGACTCCTTATTTAAAATCGGATGTAAACGATATTAAAATTTCTAGATAGGTTAGCCAAGGAAGCTAAAGGTTTTGTCTAAATCTGTGTTGGTAAAGCTATAGTCGTGAGCTGGATTCCCTACATGGGTAATTCATTTAGTGACGAACTACTATTTAAATCCTTATTAAATAAAATATTTAGTGCCACCCTGGCTGGAAAAGGGTGCTGATGTGTAGATAATTCGTATGAATTACCCCTAGTTGCATAAAGTGGACGTAAATAAAAAAACTACAGTAAATTGTGAAAATCACCTGCGTCCATCCAACAAAAATGCTACCACCAAATGTTACTCCCAGGTGACCCTTCAATTCAAAATGGCGGTTTCTCTATTGTTGTATGTTGTAATGTTAATTATAGCGATGTTATCTTATATACTCTCTCTTACAATTACGATAGCCAGGGGCTGGTAAGAAAGTACTCATTCCTTATTTGGTGATTGCTTTTTTCGGATGTAAGTAAATTATCGTAAGAAGGGTGTGGTGTGTATATATATATATATATATATATATATATATATATATATATATAGAGAGAGAGAGAGAGAGAGAGAGAGAGAGAGAGAGAGAGAGAGAGATCCTCTGTTATCTGCTCCATGTGAATCACATTTATTTCTCCTAATGCTATAATAACGCTCAAGTAGAAATAATGTTTCTATCTGATACAAAATCTTGTTAATTTTAGAAATCTCCTGATATATTCACCCAGGTCGTGAGGGAATAATAAATGCTGGTTCTACGCTATGATGATGATGATTTCTTTAGACAGAGCATTCAGTTCCCTTCTATCTGCTGCCCAAAAGAAATGGCGATTGTTTTGCAGGCTGGCAGTTGTAAATTGTCTGCTTGCCTTGCATTGTGTTCAGGAACGAATCATCAAATAGATTCAGGGCTCTATACTCCTTAGAAGTTACCAATCGGAGATCATTTGAGTAATGACTAATATGGTAATCTCTCTGGGTATGGAATGTGTATCTAACAGCTGAATAATAATAACACTGGCGGAAGTGATGCCTAAGTTCATTGAATAATAGATTCTACATTCTAGATGAATTAAACTAGAAACAAGTTTTAGCTTGAGAAAGAACTTTTCATATATACAGACGGCTCGAAATATGCAGAGAAATGTAGGTAACGATGCACTAACGAGTAAACTACCGGACTTATCAAGTAACTTTACTGCTTAACTACAAGGCTTACTTTTTGGACTGCAACACCACACAAACGTACGACAAGACAACATTCATGTTCTTACTATCTCGTACAGTTCTATATAATCAATACTCTGTCTTTACTCAAATTACCATTTCTCATGAAACGGCTTCAGGGACTACTAACTAACATACAGACACAAATGAATAAAGTAATAACTATCATTTGGATACCAGGACTTTCAGACAACTCGGAAAATATTTTGGCTGACAATCGTGCAAAATTAGCAAACTCAACTTGACACATTGATCACATTACAGGACAGGATGGCACTAAACCTATTAAAAAAGAGATCAGCTTAAAATGAGAAGTGGAATGGCGTCAGACCCTCATAAAACTACAAGAAATAAAATACACTATCGTGAAAAGCTGTAGAGTAATCTGAACACTATAAGAGAAGAAGTAGTTATTGCTCGTTTGAGGCATGACCATCTACTAACTATCAAACACTTCTTTAGAGACTCCAGACTAATAAACGCTAACGCTAATAACTCCAACTGTGCACTTTAACTACTACACGGCAACAGCCCATACATTGCGACAATCATGAAACACCTCCAAGAGACACAACTTTACAACCAGATTAAACACTAAAAGATCAAACTTTAGACTTAAAGAATTGGATTTCTGCTCAAAACAGTATCCACTGGAGAAAAAGTAACCGTGTTTTTTACCTTAGACTGTAGATTTATTAACATATATTTTTCTAAAAAGATGGTTTTAACTGAACTATTTTACTTTTATAATAAGAAAAAGTGTGAATTGCTTGAATTGTGACACACCTAAATAAATAAGTAAACAATAAATAAATAAGATTATACAATTTTTATATATGTTTTGAAAAACATTTACTATTATTATGACAATTCCTTTCTTTACATAATATTAAAACTAGCTTAAATTCGATTAATCAATTTTATAAAATGTATAAATTTAATAATTATATATAATAAATTAATTTTGTTAACAATATTGATAATAAAACTCTAATTATATGACTTGTATGTCATTTTGTATCATCATATTTGTTTTAAATATATGAAAGGATGACATGCTTCATAAATGATGAAAAACTTGTCCCCACATTAAAGAGAAAATATAACTGACTGTAAATTACTTTTAGTACGATTTTTAATTTCATACATTTAATAATTTTTTTTTATAATCTTCATCTTGGGCATAAAAAATCATTAAAGCTTGAAGCTCTTCAATTCATTTTTAAAGAATGAATATTTTTTTTAAAGCTTCAATACTTCGGGGAGTGCGTTAAAGAGTTTTTACTCCTGAAAATGATACATTTTCTCGAAATATTTGAGTTTGCGGTAGAGGGTTTGTAACATATTCTTGTATATTTTTTTTTCTAATTATGTGTTATGTTGTTTCTTTAAGACAAGTTCATACATTGTTTCACAAACAGTATTGTTTGGTAGATATCTATTGAAGGAAAGTGATTATTTCTGACTCCTTAAAGAGTGGCCGACAGGAGTCTCTCGGTTTTCTGTTGAAAGTATACCTTGTTATTATCTTCTGCTATTTAGCGTATGTTGCTAATTGAAATTTATTCTCTGAAAGATTACAGAGGAATAGAGAGAGATAATTCTTATGTGTAGGACTGCGGAAAGGGGGAGGAGGTTAGTGGAACATAGCTTCATAATTAAAGAAGGAAGTTTGGCTTATTTCCTGATCAATAATATATTTATTTTAATTGATAGCTAATTGGCTAGTTGACTTTTGACACACATTAGACTAATCTTGGATTGTCTTCATACTTATCAAAGTTTTCCCATTTTGCAAGATTCTCTTGACACACGAACTCTGGTTATCCGCCAATGCACGAACAACATTGAAGTAAGAGGATGTTATCCACAACGGCTTGCTCTGGAGGACGATAGTACGTAATAAAGATGGAATTATAAACGTTAGTTTCTTTATTGTTCTTATGTGTTGTAATCTTAATTATAGTGATGTGATCTCATGGCGGGGAGTTAGCATTCATAAGGTTACAGATAATGATTGCCTTGGAGGTGGTCAGGAAGGTATCCTGCTGATGCTGTGATAGAGCGTATCCCGGTGGCTGCAGCTGGTAGGGCCTGGAATTAGTTATACTACTTTATTGCGGGGATGTTATTAAAGGACTGTAAGGTGGATAGAGAGAGGAGGAGGGAGAGAGGAGGAGGGAGAGCGGTGACATAATGATAGAGAGAGCAAGTCACGATTCCCATTGAGAAGGCCCGTGCTAGCTCTGGGCTTCTAGCCCATTCAGTAAAATAGCCATCAATGGAGCTCTCCAATCTCCAGGAGATCTTATATTGGAGGCTCCAGGACCAATTCCGATCCCTAACGACACTCCAGGATCATCCCTGGAATTACAGGAGCACCGAGAGGGCACGCCATCTCTCCCGATTCTATTAATGGCTTCCCTACTTCTTACATTCGTCTCAGATGTCCAGTGCAACCAACATTTCCTGCAGTACGAGGCTACTTTCTTCTCAACGATTCATAAAATTGCTCTCAACGAAAAAATTATAACTGTAGCAGCTCGTTCCCAAAAGAAAAAAATTAAATTGGTCCCCAACCGTTCGTGAAAAACTGCAACATAGCTTTTGAAAGAACTCAAGGAATTTAAGGTATAGTAACAATCTCTAAATATCGAGAAAAGATCGTGAACTGTAGAGATACTATTCCCACAAAGTATAATTAAAAATAATTCGGTCTCAACCAACAACTCCTTTTAGCAGATTTCCCTAAAGGAATATCTGATATTGAGTTGGGTATCATATTGCGATTTTTGAAAAATATCTTCAAATATCCAGAAATCCTACGTAATTGACAGTTGAAGTCTGTTCAGATTATCTATATGTATATATTCGTTGGCGATCTAGTCTAGTGGTCTAATTTTTTACTTTCTTGAACAAAGGTGAAGGTGATTTCAACGGAATTATTTGTATCGACCACCCCTGAACCTACTGACTAATTTCGGCTTGACGTCTGTACGTTCCTATCATTACACCAAAGCCGCTAGCTTTGGTGTTGAAATTTCATATTTGGGATAGTTAAATAGTCTAGTTGTACACTTCTCCAAATGACCGAAATCGAGGAAGGGCAACGGGAAGTTTAGTGCAGGGGCAAAATAAAAATTCTACCTAGCGTTTTTCATTAAGCAAATTTTTTATAGAACCTTGTTTTCTTCTTTGGTATTCTTCAATTCCGACGCATTGGGAACGCAGATATCCTACATCGCATTCAAACGAAATAATTTTAAATTATGTGTGGCAGTTTGTTTGTTTTATTTAATCAGTAGTACGAGGAAAGAATGATGTTGAAGTGCGAATTTCACTTTAAAATAATATTAATTTCTTAATCTTTCATTTAGAGCTTATATTTTAATTCCTCTTCACAAGGAGTATTTAAAGAAATAACAACAAGATCAAAATGTACATATGACGAAACCTTGATTGTGAAAAACTATATTATACTCACCTTTCTCGTGATGAACCAAACCCCATGTTTACTATTGATATGACTCCCTTTTCGTATTAACCCTAATTTATTTCAGGATACCACTAAAAATTAAGTTTCCAAAAGGTTTCAAATAACTGTCCAGGTCGCCGCGGCGGTTGTTGTCCAGGCTGCGCAGATATAATCAGCAGGCACTGACGATGGAACGCTGACTCCGAAAGTCCACTCTGCATAGTATTAAAAACAGTAGAGGACAAGGCCTTTTTATTGATCCTTGTCTAATCAGAAAGAAAAAAAAACTAAAAAATATTTAATTTTTGAAGTGCCTAATTTCAAATGATTGTAATGTAAATGAGGATGTCCAACCCACGACTCAAGGATTACCCTATCATTTCCAGATCAACTGAGGTGTTGTACACATTTGAATGGTTTCAGGCTACAAACAAAATATAAATCTTGAAAAAATACAGAGCAATGTGGGGCCGCAAATTATTCATTAATCATAATATTAACTAATATTTAAAGATAAAAAAAGGTATATATGTACATTTTCTTCCTAATTATTAGTTTGTTTTGTATTGATAAAACTGTTCTTACTGATTTGTTAGAGGCTTCTCTAATAAATTATCCCACTAATAAATTAGAATAGTGAAGTCAAAATTAGTATTCTCGTCTAGTGCGTAGGCACACGAATTAATATTCAACTGGAATTAATTACCAACTGGAATTAATAAGCTCTTTCGAAACGTTCGGCTACCAACTTACACTAACCAATGTAACTAAATTTTCAGTTACTCATAACATTTGTATGTATCTTCAAAGAAGCCCAGGAGTCTGTCAAGAAGGGAGTTTGTAAATAAAGCACATTTCCTGCATGCTGAATGACACCCAGAATGCATTATATACTCTATTTCATCCATATTAAAACCCCAAGAAGAACATGTGTTATTTATCCTGGAGAAACACTTTTAGTAATATATTAGATTATAAGAAAAACGTATGAACTGAAGGCTGAAAACAAGTCCAAATAATGTCGAATAATGAAATTGATTCACATCATTTTTGATGAAATCCACAATAAAGGATATTTTTAACGGTTTTATCTATATACATGTATATATGTACATATATGTATATAAAAATGAATGTTTGTCTGTATGTCCTTTATAGAATCGTAAACGGCTGAACAAAATTTTATGAATCTTGGTATGTATATTACTGCTAACCCAACTTAAGTTTTAGGCTATCTTAATATTCTCTGAGACGAACAGGAGTGGGGTTACAAGGGAGGCCTTAAATTAAAAACAGCGATATATCGTTTCCTATTGGTTTTTCGGCAAATATGCACATAACAAAAGTTGTTTATGTTGTTAATTAGAGTAACTTTCTTTATACGAGTATACACTTTTTTCGTACCGTTATATACCATTATGACACAAAAGACTCAACCGAACTAAATGAAACTCCATATATGATTTGGTATTAAGACCTCCCTGATTATAAGCTATATTATTATAAGTGAGGTTCGAACAGGAGTAGGGGTTATAAGGGAGGTCTGAAATATAAAATCACGATAGTTCGATTTTTCGGTAAACGTGTATATAACAAAAGTTGTATGTTTTGTTATATGAACTTTTGCCATATAACGATGTTTGAATGAGTTATACATGATAAACTATAGAAGTGGTCAACAATGTTAAAGGACGCGAAAGACTAAATCGAAATGAACGAAACTCCGTATTTTTGGCTATAACAATATGATAATCTATGATTATGTTATATATAAAAAAAGATACTTGCACAGGAAACGGGTAATATAAAAATATTGTGTATTTTGTAGAATTAAGTACATAACAAATTCTTTTATTATTAACATATCCCCAGCACGCCGGGTACTCAGGTGTAAATCGTAAGCATTGAGACGGAAAAAATGTAAAAATATTGTCAAAGTAAAGCCCCCTAAAAAATACCATTATCATTCAGCCTCAAATGATTTCCTGGGCGAAGCCGGGTGCCTTATCTAGTAAATAATAAATAAAAATCTTTAAATTCCGCTCTCTTGGGATTGAGATTTCAGCTGTTAACGAACTTAGGTCTCTGGCTTTAGGCGACACGTTAAATCTTCCAATTTCGGAACGAATTAGCACTTTTGCCTGTCTGTTTTGGCGAACCCATCCATTTTAGTTAATAATTGCTTTGGATCGGTTAACTTAACTGGAATGATACGAAAAATCGCGTCAAGTTATAATCTCAATAACTACACGTCTTCTAACATTACTGGGGTGACCCACACAATTTATAGAAGATAAAAAGCAATTAAGCTATATTTAATACATTCAATTGATTTAACCCTCCGTTAGGCGCGTGGCTACGGGTGTAGCCGTGACAAAGTTTAATTAAAGGGCTGGGAGCTTTTGGCGAACTAATATCTTCCTAGGCAGGATATGTCTATTGGTCAGTATACAAGTGACCTTGACCCTGCTTACAGCATATCTTTAATTCCCAGTGTGTTACCGGTGTAGCCAACGCGCCCAACGGTGTGCCCAGCTACGAGAATTGGCAATTTCAGATTATCGTTTTGTTTTGCTGTTTTTTCAAAGTTATCATAACAAATAAAGTTAAGATGGCTTTTTCCTCGAGCCAACACAGTTCTGTGAAACGCACAAGTGTTGCAGATATTCTTTCTCAATGGTTGCGAGAAGTTTCATCGGGTGAGGAGTCTGAGGTGGAAGATCTACCAACAAATTTGAAGCAACGAGCGAAGGAACTCTTGAATTTGCCAGAAGAACATACCCAACCCATTATAATCCCTAAAGACACTATAAGAAGATGCAATTTCTGTGAAGGACCGGCAAAGAATAAGAAAAGATCCAGAAACATGTGTGTAAAATGTAAACAAATTATATGTAAATATCATATGTGGCAAATTTGTCCTGACTGTTTATTATTATTATTATTATTATTATTTATTAACGTCCACTTTTTGCAACTTAGGCTAATCGGGACGGGTTATCTACAGGTTACCACCCTTTTCTAGCCAGGGTGGGATTTTAGGACGTTATTTAATGAATTTCGTCACTAAATAATTTCCTTTGCCCAGGTAAGAATCGAACTCGCCACTCTAGGTTTACCTAGAGAGATAAAGGTCAACGCTTTAACTCGCATGGCTAACCTGAGCCCCCCTGACTGTTTATAAAAGTCTTTATATAAAAGGCAGATATATCTTATTGTTAATATGACATAAGTAGGAATGAGGGTTTACTGAAGGAAAAATACATAACAATAGCATTTATCCCCCATTTCCCACTTATCTAATTTCAGCCATTTACGAACGTCTTCTTTTGGTTTACATATAACGGTTAAATATAGGAACAAAAATTATGACCTCTACTTACATGGTTTAAAAAAATCCGTCACGCAGGGGCTGCGTAAACTAAGCAGACTTCCCACGTGAAGTGTTACAATAGAGAAATTTCACGAGAGCCGAACAGTTAACGAAACGGCCGACCTAGCTTTTGGCGGGAAAGTTACTCTCATCCGTTATCCGCCAAGATTTAATAAAAATGCAAATATCTCGGTTAATATTCAAGATAGAGAATAAATAATATCTATTGTAAGATAGAGAATATAATTGATTCTGTACAATTTACATAGTAACGGAACTATTTCGAATTTTCGAAAATCCTCCCCTCTAAACCCCCCTTCCCAATGGTCCGATTTCAGCCGTCAACGAACTTGATCTTTCTTTTTACATAAAATATCGAGTTTGGTAACGATCAAACAAAAATTGCCCCTCTTTTTCGTCATCTCCTAGATAGGATCGATGGATATTTGAAGAAAAAATTCGAAAATTCCGTCATGAGTACATTAAGGGAAATCTGCTAACAGCGGCTGTATATGTATTTACTATATTTTGTACATAGTATTTTATTTTCCATTAATCTGTTTTAATAAAATAAAGTTCCATTACGTTTTTTTTTTGCTTATAGAAAGTATATTAATGTGTTTTCATTAAAAAAAAATGTTATTCACTTCAATAAAAACTAATTTCGATTTGTTCATCGATATAATTGCTTTAAAATTGTATACATTAAATTGTTCAATAATAAAAATTCATTACATTTGATTTTTTCTTGTGTACATCATTTTTAAGTAATGGCTACGGCTGTAGCCAACGCGCCCAAGTGTGTCACTAACTAGGATGCGCCTGTCGGAGGGTTAAACACATTTATGCAGATGAAATTCTTCCCAACAAAAGAAATCAAGAAATGGATTAAAATTTCAATTGTCCCTTAAATTCTGAAGAGCCAATCATATTCAGCAAAAAGTATTTCTAGAATTTTCATAGGAATTCATAAAAAGAAATTATATAACTGATATTTTTTTCTTATCACAAATTAGTCTCCATATAATCATATATTTGCAATCTAGAAACGACAATAAGCAGTAATAGGTATTTTCTTTTTCTTCAATTTTACAAATTTCTCTTAAAATTATTCCTTAACAATCTTTTTATAACCTTTTTAAATTTTTTTTTTTTTATTAAATTGATGTATTACAACATGATGATTTACACATTCGTACCATTCGTCACTTTTAGGAGAAGTCAGTTAGATGAAGCCAACTATACTTTTAATATACGGAAAAGCTATATTGCAATTAAAGTAAAATAATAAATATTCATCGTAAATTAAATAAAATACTGCTACGAATGGTTTTCCTAGTAGAACGTTAATGAATCGTTTTTATTCATTGAATATGTTAATTATTTTAAAATATTTAAAGACTTTCTTTATGTGGGTTTTCCAACAATGGGTGGGTCGCTAATTTTCAAAATTAGCAAACAACAAAGCAGTGCAATAAGTTTTTACCAAGTTTGAGACTTGTTTACAAAGATGTATTTTATTGTTGTTTATCTAAACCAGAGGATATTTACAATTTACACAGACGTTAGCAAGGATGGACAGGACACAGGCGCTGCCTTTATCCTTTTTGTTGGAAATAAAACTGATGGTGTTATAAAATGTAACAAATTTAAATTAGGCAAAGCATTGTTCTAATAACCAGGCAGAAATTGAAGGGTTTGCTGCAAAAAGGAGGTAGCTCCAATTTTTCCAGTTTTTGGGAAACCAAAAAAAAAACCTTTAAAAAATTTAAATTTTAAGTTATGTAAAAATATTGTTGTTGCTTGCTTTCAATTATGGTGTTTACATATTAGAACAGTATTTTCATTCAACAAATATCATCCAAATGTTGGTTGTACGTGGATGATCCTTGGAGCTACCTTTTTTTTGCCCAAAAGAATGGAATATGAGGAATGGAGGAATATGTTATGTCTTGGAAAAAGGTGTAAAAATAAATAGAATGTACTATTATTATGTATTTTTAATTCAAAGAAAACTGAAAATAAAGTACAGCAAAATTATTGGTTTTACAAACAGAAAATAACATCATTATAACGAATAACATAAAATAAGAAAATAACATCATTATAACGAAAATAACATCATGAACGATTGCATCCTTTTCGTGCCAAATAAAAGATGTTTTTTTTGGCACAAGAGAGTTTATAACTCCAAACAGCTATGGGATGGAGCTACCTCCTTTTTGCAGCAAACCCTTCAATTATTGCCGTCTTACGGGCTCTGAAGTATGTAAATGAAATGGTCTTACCACCAAACACTTACATTTTACTACACACAGACAGTCAAAAGCTTTTACACAAACTAGACAACATGAAAAACCACGACGAATATATATAAAAAATAACGCCATAATATAAAACAATTCAAAAACAGACTGACTTTCATTCACTTCAAATGGGTCAAGAAGGCAAATGCAGGAATTATGGGCAATGAAATAGTCGATATCCCCGCCAAAAGTGCCTCTAAAAGTAGCGAAGAGGTAATTTACAATAAAATTACTCGAACTGTGTTAAAGTATTTACTAACAGAAAAAGGTATTAATTTGTGGCAACAGAGATGGAATCAAACATATAAAGGATTACATCTAAAATTATATATCTCTGTTTTAAAAACCAATATCCCACTATCCAAACATACATTTTATCTAACACAAATACTAACTGGACACGGAAATACAAACTCTTACTTATACAGATTCAAACTTACTGACTCAAATACTTGTAAATGCGACAGTTACACTGAACAGACATTCACCCACCTGATTTATGAATGTAGACTGACTAAAGACATACGAAGACTGTTAAAGACTCATATTCCCCCATGACATATCAGTCCCGATATTTTATTTTCAAAACACATAAATTTATTAAAGCAATTGCCTATGATATTCTTAAGCTGAGAGAGGAAAATATAATATAAAATTAATATTATGTAATTTTATTGGTTATTTATTTTATTAATGAATTGTTCTAGCTAATGTTTTTTGTTTTATTTTGTCAAGATTAATTTTAATAATCTTATTTACATTTTAATATGCACATATATTATTATATAAAAAATTGTTAAAAGTTTTGACAAAATGTACATATAATGCAAATATGCATGTGATATGCAGAAAAATAAAATCCCTCCACAAAGGGTTACTATGCACAGGAAATACCTAAAAAAAAGAAAAAAAAAACAGAGTATAGTTTGACAAAGCACCATATGATTTGCTTCATCAATTATAATGGACTTAACACAACAAGTAAATTTAACAAATCCTAAACAACAAACAAATTGAAGATGATTGAAGTTGTCAAGTGGAGCCCTCTAAAGTTCATCTGAGCGATTGAATAAGCCGTCGTAAATTAGAGAGACTTGGTTCGAACTTGGAGCATGAGTTGAAGGACCACTTGGAACTTGGCTTTCTAGTCACCAGATGGCACCATAGATCGGCTAACTCTCAAAACAGTCACCACTCACCACTAACTGCTATTTATAGAACTCTAACTAGCGTTTATATTTATAGTCAGTAGGAAATTGTGCCATCCTTATTTATTAGCAAATTTCCTTCTAGGGAATGAACTATTGCCGCTGGCGGCATGGAAAGAGATAGGCAGAAGAAAACGTTTCATGATGATGCCCCATGGTAAGTATATATATATATATATATATATATATATATATATATATATACATATATATATATATATGTGTGTGTGTGTGTGTGTGTGTGTGTGTGTGTGGGGGGGGGGGGTGTAGGTATGCCAGATTTATTTATACGGGGATATTTAATATCAATTATTAATCTGAAAGATGAATGAAAATGCATGAAAATATATTAAATTAATTTTTACTTCTAAAACACATTTCGACTACTAATTGAGTTTTATTTTTGAATATATATATATATATATATATATATATATATAGCAGATATATCTTATTGTTAATATGACATAATTATGAATGAGGGTTTACTAAAGGAAAATACATAACAATAGCAGTTATCCCCCATTTCCCACTTATCCAATTTCAGCGTTCATTTACGTCTTCTTTTGGTTTACATATGACGGTTAAATATCGGAACAAAAATGATGGCATCTACTTACATGATTAAAAAAAATCCGTCACGCAGGGGCTGCGTAAACTAAGCAGATTTCCCACTTGAAGTTTTACAATAGAGAAATCTGCCTTCTGGTAACACAACACCACCTTGATTAAATACAAACGGTAATGAGAAATCTTTCATTTAATTTTAATAAGCTCCCAACTGAAACGGCTTCTTAATTGTAAACAAATAGGTCTGCCAACCACTCAGAGCTGAACAGATAGACATATTCTTCCCCGGAAGGTAAAACAAATACTGATATATACATATATATATATATATATATATATATATATATATATATACATATATATATGAATATAACATATTAACTTTATTACAAACTATTTACTGTATCTAGTACTGCAATTTATAATGAACCAGAGTAATTTATATTTTAATAACTCAAATTTTAGTAGTCAAGAACTAAAGAAGGGCGGGGGGGGGGGGGGTCAACAGAATGTATTCGTATATATCACACAAAGTTAAAGCTTAGACGAGACTAAATCAATTTCACGAGAGCCGAACAGTTAAGGAAACAGCCGAACTGGTTTTCAGCTGTTTCCGTCAAACAATACCGACAATATCCGATGTTATCTCGTCCGTTATCCCCCCACACTTAAAAAAATTCAAAAATCTCGTTAGATATTCATGTTAGAGAATAAATGTATATAACAATATTTATAGTAAACTTAATTTGCAATAAGGTTGGTTCTATGCAAGTTTTCGATCCGACTTGTAGTAACGGAGGTATTTCGAAAATCTTCCCCTCTAGCCCCCCCCCACCTCCCACTGATCATATTTCAGCCATTAACGAACTAGACCTTTATTTTTACATATAATTATTATATATTGAGGCTGGTAACGATCAAATAAAACGTTAACAGACAAATTTATATGCATGTATATAAAATTGAACGGACCTCATTTTCGTCATCTGGTTTGGATCGATGGAAATTTGAAGACATGTTTCGAAAATCACGTCATGAGTGACGACCTCAATAGCTGATTTCTCTTAAGGGAAGTCTAATATAAACATAATTTTGAAGGGCCCTCATTTCCATCGTCTCTTTGAAAAGTTCGCTGGACATTTAATGAAATCGCTTCATGAGTACACCTCCAACAGCTGATTTCCCTAAAGGAAACTCTGCAAAAGCTCTTATATATAAACCTACCATGCTGACATCATCTGCTAGCTCTCATCTAATATATACTCATGCATAAAAGTGAATAATTAATTTAATCCATTAAAATATAATTCTCATGACCTCCACATCACGCGCCTATCTATAGCACGGAGGAGCCCAGATAGCATCAGCTAATTAGCAAACAACAAATTATAGGAGTCACGCAAAGTCACCCTGCTAAAACCCTCATTTTCCTCCCTCATTTTGTTTATTTTTACACAGTTTAGTACCTTTTATCACAAGATTTTTAATTTATGTTCTAGTGATTCTTAGGCACTGACTGTAAAATAGCTAGTCCACTATTCACTAATGAGAATGACCGGACAGAAAACCACAAAGTTATGTTATAAACAGCACCAATTATGTTTTATAATATCAATAAGATATAGAATAGAATATACATTTATTTGTTAAAGATTTACATCTTGTACAAATTAAATAAACAAATAACAATTCTGTCTTTTTAAATAAATAATTAAATGTAAGTTCTTGAGATCAACAATAATACGACAATAAAGAAAAAAAAAGCGATATAGTGTAAATAGTAAAATATAGTACATAAACCCTTTTCCGTCTTAATATAACATTTAACTGGAATGTGGTCCATCAGCACTTATAGATTCCAGAGCATTGCATGCTGACGTGATGAAGCAGTAAATCTTGTGTAGTTTTTCGAGACTATTGATACTAAGTATCTCTTCAGTTTTATGTACATCACAAAAATATAAACAAGATATTGAACTAGTAAAAGTAGACTTCCTTTTTGTGGGAACTATTTCAGTTTAAATCAAATAATGTTGTTGTGTTGTGTAGAAAATTTTGATTTAGTTCTGGTTAATAAATTAAAAATTGGACCTTCTTCTAATGATCCAAATAATGCAAAATTTCTTTTACAGCTTTTGGCTGAGTAAATAAATAAACATTTTCAACTTGAAGTCTTTTTATTATATTCTGCCCTATACAGATCTTGGCCAAAACTGTACCTCTTCAGGAGCTTGAATTGTCACTAAAAATATAAAATTTTATTTAGTACAAAACATCATTTTCATGGAAGTCATAGAACTAAGGTGATAAGGATCAATTTTAACATTACAATTAAACACGTGCAAACTGTAAGAGACAAGATCATTTACAAATACCCCATGTCCTACAAGAATTCTCACTATATTCTAGAATACGCCATCTCTAAATGACATCAACTTATGCATCTAGATTTAACTAATGCTCACAATTTGAAACTTATACCGTCATTTTCAAATTTGTTTTACCATTTCCTAGTATGTGTTTGCGCCTGTGCGTGAGAGTGTGCTAGAGAGAGAGTTTAATGCTTGTGCTTAATTGTAGTGTTTTATATATCACATTTATTTTATTCATTGACGATGCACATTTCATTTTATTATTTTTAGTAATTTAAATATTTTTATATTTCTCTTTCATCAGCTGTGCTTTATTTGTCACTTTTCATTTATTGCATTTCAATTTTTGTTCGTTGTTTTGGATTTAGTACATGGTTTTCCGTTGCTTATGTTATTGTTTATTTTCGCTCAAATTAATTTTGCCTTTTTTTTAATTTATTAAAAAAAACATTTACACAGCTCCGAAGTTCCAAATAAAAAAATAAACACTAATATTTTTTTTAAATGATACTTACTATTAAATGTTAAATCTTGATTACCTATTGTCTCATTCTGTGCAGGTCGCATATTAAAAGGATGGTTTGTTTGCGTATGCTTTGCGTAGAACATAATACTTAAAAATGAAGGATTTTGCGCAAATAACTTTCTAATTAAATTTAAATAAATCATTAGTGGTGTTATTATAACTTCACAATGAAAAGTAACCAAAAAAACTTGACTTTAGAAGAAGAAAGTAAATAAAAGAGACTGGCATAGTAAATCTAATTTCTAGACACAAGCAAAACATCGTATACCCTCCTCCCCCCTCCGTAGAATTGTTTATTTTTTAGTTCATCATGTAAAATGGGAAAAATAAACGTACAGGTCAAATAAGAAGTAACAAAAGATTTATTGATAGCATCAGGTAAATTAGTGGTATTGATATTTTGAGGATATTATTTATTATTTAAGAAAACACATTTTTGTACCATTAATATTTTATTTTTGTATTAGTTTTCTTTTCAGTATTGAGAAATCACCTTTTGTCTGGAATCTGGTTAATTCCATTTTGGCTATTTTGGCGTATCAGGAAATTGCTTTTTCACCAGAATCACAAGCCACCTTGGTATATAGTAAAGAGGATTAGTACCTGTGGTATCTATGATACAATGGCCATACCTGGTGTCATCACTGGCTGAGGAGCGTGTACAGCTGGCAAGAGCTATCCATGCGGATCTTCAAACTTGTCAAAAGTCCGACACGAAGGGGACGCGTAAACTAAGCAGATTTCCCTCGTGCTGGTATAACACACTTGTGATCTCTTCTCACCACATGGCACAAGTAGAAGGCGCTGGGGGGGGGGGAAGAGAGGTTTCTGAAGGCAGAGAACAAGAAAGGACTAATAGCTCGTAATAAGAGAACTGGGCTAATATTCCAGTTAAGAGAAATTGTGTAAAACAATTATTGTAAAGCATCAATAGTTTAACAAGATTGGACCTGTAACATTTTTCGATCTGACTCGTAATATCGAAGATATTATGATTTTTCGGCCCCTCCCCTCTTTCTAAACCCCTCTATTCCTGGTCCGATTTCAGCCATCAGCTAATATGATTTTTATTTTTGAATGAAACAATTAAATATCGAGTATGTTGTAGAACAAATAAATACTTGTTGTGTTAAGAACGTGAAGACTTACATGATGACGTAATCACAAAACGTATTTGCATGTATCTCACACAGTAAATGTTCAATGAAGGATGGAAACTGAAATATGCAAATATCTCGGTTGATATTCGAGATAGAGAAACGGGTGCAACAACGTTGGTAGCCAATTCAATTCGCATCAAGATTAGTCTTATACAATATTTCGATCCCACTCATAATAATAGAGATATTTTGAATTTTCGAAATTTCCCTCTAACCTCCCCCCCCCCAGGGGCATGAATTCAGCCGTTAACGAACTTGATCTTTTGTTTTTCATTAAAATAACGAGTTTGCATCAAACAAAAATTGTGTCCGCTAGAGCATTAACAGACAAATATATAAATACAAAATGTAGAACGGACCTAATTTTCATCATCTCCTAGGTAGGGACGACATCGGACATTTGTAGAAATTTTTCGAATATCTCGACATGAGTACAACCTCAATAGCTGATTTTCCTATAGTAAAATTTGCTAAAAGCGACAGCTTATACGATATGGACACCAACAGATGAATACCAACAGCTGTATACTGTACCTGCAGAGCAGTTGTGATGTTTTTAATAGTCGCCACACGATTTAACTGGATACACGAATCTTCGTTTGACAGACCTAAGATATAAACAAACGGCCCGAACTAAAACGTAAACAGCCTGGTTCTGAAACAGGCGTATATAACCTTATGGCTCCCGGACATCTAACACCTTACAAATATTAACCGGTTTAAAGAGGGTGACCCGCATCGAAAGCCCTTGCTAGCTGTACTGAATCATCAACCAGTGACGACGATCTCTTTAGACAAGTATAGCAACAGAATAAGTCTCTTTGTTTGAAGATTCTACAATCATGTTCTTTAAATTACATATTTATAGAAACGAAGGCAAGCAGGAGGTAGATTGTAGGTGATAAGCTGATATTGTTATCACTCGATCAGCTGTTCCTCAGATTGCAACATTACACCACAAGTGTGCCCGGCAATCTTGCCAGTATATCTTACATTCGTGACCATACCTTGGCTCCCTTCATTCTCCATTCATAATGCTTTTTATTTCAATTCATTTATAGTATTAAAGTTAGTAACTGCGGGCGAGGAATGCTTGGTAATTAGGAAAAGGTGGCTTTCTTATCAAGATACACGGACCCAAGGAAAAATAGATCTGTTATCAGTTAGGAGCGCCATAAGTCCTTTCACTTTATAGAGCAGAGACGTGGTCACACTTGTTGCTTAGATAAGCCTCGCTAGTTTAACTCAACCTTACGCCCAACGTCAATGTCACATTCTGACTGATAATGCCGTTTGTTACGTCATAAAACAGGGCCCGGTTCTTTAAATACAGAGCGCGCTCTCTAATAATCTACGCAGGTGTATACAGGTAACGCGTTTGATTTATAGCTGACTTGCAACGCTCAGCCAAGGTCAGGTGCAATATGGGGTTCCTTTCTTATAATTCTAGTCACGATAAAATCAATTCAACTAATAAATTATTCCGAAACATTGAAAATTATAGCAGTTATTCGAGGGAAAGAAAAACTACTCGACAGCCCTGCATTATAATGCTCCATGCGGCAAGACATATACACACAGATGTTCATTAAAGAAAATAGGTCATGTGTCAAGATCAATTTACTGTGAAAAACAACAAAAGTGAGCAGCTAAGCCATACTAGTACAGGAGTGGCTTGCATTACCGAGAGGATGACGAGTTGCACACAGCCACAAAGCATGTTTAATAGGGTTCTTGAGGTGAAAACTGGAATGAACTATGATTGACTTAAGCTGGGCTCATTCCTACAAACTTACTTGGTTTGAACACCCCCTGCTTACTTGGACTAGAGCAAAATGAGAAGCAGGGGGAGAAAAGAAGAGAGAGTCAGTGAGTTTTGTGAGTGAGTGTGTGTGTGAGTCAGTGAGGGTAGGTGATAAGGAAGTGTGAGAGGGAAGAATTAACTATAGGTAGGGGTGGAGAGATGGCGAAGGGGGGGTGGAGATAAGAGGAAAGATGACAGATAGAGAGAGTGAGAGAGTGGGAGTATGTGGTAAGAGAGAGCGAGAGGGAAGAGTTAAACATAAATAGGGATTGAGAGTTAGAAAAAGGGGGGGAGGTGATGAAGGGTGTCCGTCAAAGGCTGCGTAAACTAAGTAGATTTCCCACGTGGAGTTATACAATAAAAAAATCTCCACAAGAGAGCCGAACAGTTACGGAAAGGCCAAACTAGCTTTCGGCGGAAAGGAATAGAACCGACTTTAGCAGATCTCATCACGTCCGCTATCGACACACAAATGCAAATATCTCGGTTAATATTCAAAATAGAGAATAAATGTATATAACAATATTTATAGTAAATTTAATTTGCAACCTATCATTTCTATACAAGTTTTCGATCCGGCGTATAGTAACGGAGATATTTCGAATTTTCGAAAAACCTCTCCTCACCCTGATCATATTTCAGCCATTAACGAACTTGACCTTTATTTTTACATAAAACAGTTAAATATCGACTTTGGTAACGATCAAATAAAACGTTCGACCGCTAGAGCGTTAACAGGCAAATATATATGCATGTATATAAAATTGAACGGACCTCATTTACGTCATCTGGTTTGGATCGATGGACATTTGAAGACGTTTCGAAAATCGCGTCATGAGTGACGACCTTAAGGGAAATCTTCGAAATCCCCCCCCCTGAACCCCCCTCCCAGTGGTCCGATTTCAGCTGTTAACGAACTGGATCTTTCTTTTAGCAGATTTCCCTTAAGGGAAATCAGCTATTGAGGTTGTACTCATGACGGAATTTTCAAACTTTTTCTTCAAATGTCCATCGATCCTACCTAGTAGATAACGAAAATGAGGTCTGTTCAAAACTGTATATATATATTTGTCTGTTACCGCTCTAGCGGTCGCAATTTTTGTTTAATCGTTACCAAACTGGATATTTAGTCGTTTTATGTAAAAAGAAAGATCAAGTTCGTTAACGGCTGAAATCGAATCAGTGGGAGGGGGGGTTTAAAGGAGAGGATTTTCGAAAATTCGAAATATCTCCGTTACTATACATCGGGTCGAAAAATTGTACTGAGTCAATCTTATTGCAAATTACATTTATTATAAATATTGTTATATACATTTATTCTCTATCTTGAATATTAACTGAGATATTTGCATTTTTATTAATTCGACGGCTAACGAACGAGAGTGACTTTCCCGCCAAAAGCTCGTTCGGCCGTTTCCTTGATTGCTCGCCTCTTGTGAAATTTCTCTACTGTAAAATTTCACGTGGGAAATCTGCTAAGTTTACGCAGCCCCTGCGTGACGGACTTTTTACATTAAACGATTAAATACCGAGTTTGGCGACTATTAAACAAAACTTGGGACCTCTAGAGTGTTAACACACTAATATATATATATATATATATATATATATATATATATATATATATATATATATATAGTTTTGAACAGACCTCATTTTCGTCATTTCCTGGGTAGGATAGATGGACATTTGAAGAAACTTTTCGAAAATCACGTCATGAGTACGACCTCATGGGAAATCTGCTAAAACAAGGCAGAGAGAGAGAGGGAGAAAAAGAGGAGGAAGAGGAAAGATTAGAAAGAGAGAGTGTGGGTGGGTGGTTAGAAATGTGAGAGGGAAGAGTTGACCATAAGGGATATAGGGGTAGAGTGGAAGCAAAGGGGAATGAAGAGGAAAAAGTAAGAGAGAGAGAGGGATAGAGAGAAAAGAGAGTGATAAATAACGCCTGAGAGAGAAGGATGATCAATTAGGGAAAAGCATTAGGTAGGTGCTGACGAGTGGGCTTATCTTGCCTAATAGACGGGCAGGTGTAACCTACCTATAACCTTCGCTGCCCCTCAGCTACTAACTTTTTCATCAATGGCCTTATACACGGCTTATTACCTTCTTCAATGGGCCGCAGATGTATTAACTTTCTACATTAATATTAAACCACCCAGGCCGAATGGCTGTATGTAACATTATTTTTAAGTATTTAGATGTATTACTTATTTTTCCTGTCCTTACTCGTGTATTGTGTAATTATGTCACCCTGATTTTACCGTATTTTAACTTCTTCTAGCCAAGTGTTGAGCAAAATATTGATTATGAGTGATTTCAATACACTCACTCTTACTAACGAACAGCTATATCTATATATATATATATATATATATATATATATATAAAATTGTAACCTCTGTCTGTACATTGATTTTTTTTTGCGAAATTTCACGATAACTTTTCGTTTCACATGTCATAGACACCATAACTGCATTTTGTTTCTTTCGTGTATGTTTGTTTGTTTGTTTGTTACCTTTTCACGCATAAACGGCTGAACCGTATTTTATGAAACTTGGTATGTATATTACTACTAACCCAACTTAGACTTTAGGCTATATTAATATTCTCTAAGACGAACAGGAATGGGGGTTATAAGGGAGGCCCGAAATTAAAAAAAGCGATATTTCGTTTCCTATTGTTTTTTGGCAAATATGAATATAACAAAAGTTGTTTATTTTGTTATTTAGAGTAACTTTTGTTATATGCACTTTTTTCGTATAACGAACTATAAAGGCGTTATACGCTAAAAATTATAGCGGGAGTCAACAATATTATTTGACACAAAAGACTCCACCGAACTAAATAAAACTCCATTTTAGAGGTGCTGGATGGTGAAGGAATTATTATCTCAGGTAAGAAAAAACGCCTCGTTCCTTCACTATTCTTTATTCGTTGTGACAGAGCGCTTTCAGAGCATACGCTCCATCATCAGTGCCCTGCTCTTGGGAGCACCCTGGGAGTCACAGGGAATCCTTGGTTCCTGTCACATCATTGTGAAGAGCAGGGCACTGATGATGGAGCGTATGCTCTGAAAGCGCTCTGTCACATCGAATAAAGAATAGTGAAGGAACGAGGCGTTTTTTCTTACCTGAGATAAATAAAACTCGGTATGTGTGTTATCTCTGACGCCTTAATTATCATAAGCTATACCAATATTTCTAGGGACGGGCAGGAGTGGGGGTTATAAGGGAGGCCTGAAATTAAAAAGAGAGATATTTCTTTTTCTACGGGGTTTTCTGCGAATATGCACATGACAAAATTTGTTTATTTTGTTATTTAAAATAACTTTGGTTATATTCACTTTTGCTGTATAACAAAGTATAAACGATACGTTAAAAACTAAAGCGGAAGCCAACAATTTTGTTGAGCTCAAACGATTGAACCGAACTTAACAAAACTTGGTATGCGAATTAGCATTAATTCTTCCATGGTTATAAGCTATATTAAAATGTTTAGGTTCAAACGGGAGTGGGGGTTATAAGACAGGCCTGAGATAAAAATTCGCAATTTTCATTTTCTATTTTTTTTTTTGGCAAACGTGCACATAGCAAAAGTTGTTTACTTTTGTTATTTAAAGTGACTTTTGTTGTATTCACTTTTGCTGTAAATGAATATAACACGGCATATACGCTAAAACCATAGCGGGAGTCATTAATTTTATTAGTGCTTATTTAAGTGTTTTTAATAAATGCATATTTTGACAAAAGATGTTATGTTTTAGTCTTATATGATAGTTGTAAGTATGATTCGGATTAGTGAGCTTATAAATGTCCGTCGCTTCCTCATTTATTTATTTATTTTCCCTATAACTCTGTTATTTATTTCTAATATTATTATTATTCATTAACGTCCACTTTTTGCAACTTAGGCTAATCGGGACGGGTTATCTACAGGTTCATCTAAATGTATCATATTATTTCTAATAGAAATATAAACTATAAGAGCATTTCTGGTATTTAATATATACTCGATATGAATGTTTAAAGTATTACTAGGTTGCAGGGAGGCTCTCTTCCCCTCATCTAGCTTTTTGAACATAAATGAAATTATGTTTAGGGATCTATTATTTAGTTCCATGAGATAAATAAATTATTAAAATAATATTCTGAATCAATATTCTAAGGAAAACAATGATGATAACGCTCCTGCGAGAGCTGAAATTGACTGGAGTTAATTGAGTTTACTTATTTCCTGTGGAATGCTGGCATGACGGGAAGTGATCTCCACTGAGGCTTACTAATACGAATATAATATTATGTATAAAACTATGCTAAAACTATATGTGCTTGGATTGATTTTTGGCAGGAAATATGTTCATTATAGATGGTCTTTAATTGAAATAAATGCTACCCATGATTATGGTTTGAATTATTCAAAAACCGCGAGTCAAAAAGTCGTGAGGGATAGATTAGGAACCCATTTTCATATATTTTTCAAAACTAAAATTTCTATTCTATTAACCCTGAAAGTTACACTTTAGGATTGGCTGTTTTGAAAAAACAATACATCGTGGAGGGAAGTGCAATTGTACACATTGAAGTCTTGCTATAAAAATACCATCATTAGTCAGTCAGCAATGATTTCCCGGGCATCGCCGGGTACCTTAGCTAGTATATATATATATATATAACCAATTTATGATAATTAAAGAAAACGAATGATTTCAAATCTTAGTAACACTGAAAAAACGCGCCTTTAAGATATGTTCTCATAGAATTTTGTTTTAATGCGTTAATTAAAAATTATGTTTCCCCTTCAATCGATATAGTGTACAATATATTAAGTAATTATTATTTGCCCGGGTTCAACACGAGGAATTTGCCTAAATTTGCCCTTGATACAAGAACCATTAAATCCTCTATTCATCGATTTTAATCTATTTCTGCCTGTGTATAATACAGATGAAAGAGCCGAACGCAAATATACATCAGGCCTCCAGCATTTAAGAAAGTAACGTTGAATTTCTGATATAGCCGTTGTAAAAAGATAAGTACATATGCCGGAAAATATTCCTTGTCTAAATCCTCACACACAACATGTCAGTTTATCAAGTCTGGTGGGTAGACTAAAGTTATCGTCAGCATACTCTTACTAGCAAATACCTATCATAACTCCGCTTTTGCAGGCTACAGGAGTGCTGACTATCTAATAGTACTAGCCTTGAGAGAAATTTTGTGTTTTATTGGTGTGAAATTTTCTTTTTTTGCTGGATGATTCAATGCAGGAGGCTACGGAAAACCAATCCATGCCATTGTGACCCCCTTATTCTCTTGTTCGTTCTCTTGAAAATCAAGTTTACCACTTCCAAGTGTGGCTAAATAAAACATACATCCGAGCATTCCTTGATTTGTTTCATTAATTTATCTAATACCAAATAGTGTTGTTACCTAGTCTCTTATTTAATTACATTTAGCATTGAAAAATATTTCTGATCCTGAACTTATATGGTTCATGCACCAATACCCTCAGTTGATGTGTACCAATACCATGAAGCGTATTAATAGTACTGAAAAAAATAGCTTATTCCCGATTTAGACGAAGACACTTAGATACTGGTTGCTATTCAAGAAAGGGGTAAAGAAAAATATATTCATGAAATGGTATTCCAAGGACATATAATAAGTTCATTAAGGTGAGGAGATGAATATCAAAATTATAATAAAGGGAAAAAGAAAAAGCTAGATACACGTATGGCTTCAATCAAAGTTAGATTGGCTGTGGAGTCCTGAAGGAAAGCCCTTATTTCAAGGAGAACTTATTACTGGATGTGATTGAATGGTTTCTTGTTGGTTCTGGATATTAGTGAATGGGACGAGGGTAGATTGGAGCACGTTTTTCCAATAATTCCCAACTCAATCCAAGACTCCAATACTCGCGCATAAGCCTCCAAGAAAGGGCTTCCGCTCTAAATAGGATATTAACTACTAAGGCTCTGTCGCTTCACCGCCAACCCTCTTGGCGAAATGTACACATCGATAAAGGCTATCGATAAGGAAGATTAGAGGAAGCCGAACGCATGAGATATAGAATTATATACTGGTGACAACCTACCATGTTCAGTTATCTATTTCTCTCTTATGACACAGGTTAGCTGTGCGAGGTAAAGCGTTGGTCTTAATCTCGTCAAGTAAACCTAAAGTAGTGGGTTTGATTCTCACCTAGAAAGCATGAATTTAATTAGTCACGAACTCCGCTAGCTCCAACAGAAACTTGAAATTGTGCTACCGAAGGTAAGGTTCTCAGAGCTATAACAGACCTAAAATGGGGTGGTTACTTAGGACTTTGGAGAAAGTAGAAATTATTTCATTCTTTATGCAAGCTAAGATATAACGATTGACGGGACTTAATTTTTAGTGGCAGTTCTCCCACTGACAATGACGTAAATCAATAGCTGAAGTATTGACCCAAGAGAGATGACTGAACATACGGTAGCACGTAGCTTATAGCTGTTGGCTTGTTAGTACTCTTGCTGATCAAACTAGCCTTGGAGAAGGTAGCATGCAAAGCACCCAAGATGAATGTTTATAAGTCCCTCGCATATCCTTTTGGTTGATGTTGCTGTTCACAGAACAAAGGAAACCTAGAATGAAACAAGGCAATGGGCATTAATTAATTTTGTCATGTCGTTGTCAGAAAAGGGTAGTGACCTACAGATAACCCGTGCTAATTAGTCTTAGTTGGATAAAGTGGGCTTCAATAATTTACTTTTTACCAGATTTCCCTTAAGGGAAATCAGCTATTGAGGCCTTACTCATGACGCAATTTTCGAAAGTTTTCTTCAAATGTCCATTGATTCTACCCAGGAGATGACGAAAATGAGATCCGTTCAAAACTTTATATATATATATATATATATATATATATATATATATATATATATAGGTACATTTACCGGAAAGAAAAACAATAACTGATATACATATACTGAATATAACACATTAACTTCATTACAAACTATTTACTATATCTAGTACTGGAATTTAGAATGAATCAGAATAATTCATATTTTAATAACTCAAATTTTAGTAGTCCAAGAGCAAAAGAGGGGGGGGGTCAACAGAACGTATTTCTATATATCTCACAAAGTAAAAGCTTACATGAGTGTCTAAACCAATTTCACGAGAGCTATTAACGAACTTGATCTTTCTTTTTACTTAAAACGATTAAATATCGAGTTTGGTAATGATGAAACAAAAATTGCGACCGCTAGAGCGTTAACAGACATATATATATATATATATATGTATATATATATTGTTTTGAACGGACCTCATTTTCGTCATCTCTTGAGCAGGGTCGATGGACATTTGAAGAAATTTTTCGAAAATAGATAGCAATAGATCTAACTAAAAAATTGTATTCCACATTTCTCATATCTTGAATAATGGATACTTGGATGTGTTGCACATTTCAAATAGGCATCTTTAACATTTGAACCTAACCTCAAATGAACAAAACCTTTGGGATCTCTAAGTAATAGTTATATACATAATATACTTCCCATTCCTTGAATGCTAAACGTGATTGAAAATTAATTTATCCATTTTAAAAAAATATTCTCAAGTCACGCAAGCAGCAGCACATTTTTTTTTCTACTCATAGTAACCCTATGAAGAGTTATTTATTTGAATACATGTTCCATTACCCCATGGCATATTACATGTGTTATTATGTTTAAATACATTTTTATTTTACAATGTATATATGTTTATCAATTATCTACTCAAATATTATATAGAAATTGTTGTGGTTAATTGGTTACCTTTTGCTTCATGACACTGGGGCTTCCCTATTATATACAAGAAATAATTAATAAAATACAATATTAAAATACGTAAGATAATTACAAACAAAATATATAAATGAAATGAAAAAGTAAATAAATAATAAATAAAATAAAAACATAAAATATATCTATTAAAGCTAAACTCAACCGATGTTAAATAAATTCTAAAGTCTATGTAAGGTTAATAAATTGAATTATGATTCCCATTCTTCACAATGAACTTTACATTCTAAGCAGTATCACATACTGTTCAAATAAGGTATAGATACATTTTGCTAAATAACCTCATAAAAACATGATGCTGTAGGGTCGATGAAATTCAAAACTATCAAGTAAGAATGCATTTTTTCTTTAAAGAAAACTTTTTATTCAATTAATCCTGCTGTATGGTAATGGCATTTCCCCTTAATTTCCTTTGTTGATATTTCGGAAAATGAATGTTGATAACATACGATTAACTAACATTTTTCCTCTACATTCCCTGGATTACATTGCACTCGTTATTTGATAGGGGCAGAAAATGAGAAAAATCTATAGGAAGTGTAAGTTATATGGTGGAATTTAGGTTGATTTGGGAAGTTCCCTCCCCACCTAGGGGATGCTGGAGGAATTTAATTTTCATCATCACAGCTCTCCCAAGAGCTTGCATGCCCCCTCCATAGACATGTCTGCATTTCATCCCCAAAGCCATCCTAACGTCTTATTCATCAGCTCATAGGGAACTTATTTATTATATATATATATATATATATATATATATATATATATATATATATCCAGGAGATGACGAAAATGAGGTCTGTGTCATATATATATATATATATATATATATATATATATATATATATATTTGCGAAAATTAAATACACCAGAGAAGGAACCGCGTGATTGGGGAGTGCGGGGAGTTCAAAGAAGTGCCGCTAATTGGTCACGTCCTTACTAGTCCATTCTAGACCTTCTTGGAAAAGCCTCGGTCTCACTCTGCTCTCCAAGTAAGCCTGTACAGCTAAATCTAATTATAGCCGTCTCCCTGGAACTTCTAGACCTTTCTCGAACTGGAACCTTCTATGCCTAGACACTTCTACAAGCATTTAAAAGGAAGTCTCTCAGTACCCCACAGTCAGTTTTACGGTCAGCTACAGTGCGACTTAGTGCAGCGCGGTAAAGTGTTTTTATAAGAAGAACAGTGTTGTGCCTTGACTGTAAGTAGCAGTTTAGTGCCGTGTTTAAGACAGTGCAGTGCCGCGAATTAAAGGACAGTGTAGTGCCGTCTTTTGCGAATTTCAGTGACCGTGAGTGAATTATTGGACTGTGAAATCTGAAGAACAGTGACACTATCAGTGTAATACTGTGAGTAGTAATAATCAAGAGTATTGTGCATTGTGAAATAAATTGTGCAGTGATAAACTGTGAAACTTGTGTGTGTTTAATTTTGCAATCCAAAAGAACTCTTATTAACGTTTATTACTGGTTTTGTAATAAAAACGTAACTATATATATATGGGAAACCTGTTTAGTTTACGCAGCCCCTAAGTGGCCGAAATGTTAAAAAATTTTGTAATTTGAAAAAATAAAATAATTACGGGCTAAGACTGGAAGCTACATATTGCAGGGGGTTATTGATGTTAGGGTCACGTCAGCATATTTCCTTGTCTATGAGAGAGAAAAAAAATGATAAGGCCATGAGAAGGGCTTTTTATATTGCATCCTTTTAGAGAGCCCGACTCTCCTAACGAAGTTGTGTCTTCCTTTGTAAGCCCTTTCTCATCGCCAAGCCCCAACAAAGCCTGTCTGTGTTAGCATCGATCAACCCCTTTGGGTTTTGCAAGTCCTATTTCCCTCGCATTTAATAACCAACCAACCGGAGGAATAGGACTAATACATTTCCATAAATAAAGCCCCAAAAGGAGCTTGAAATTAGTTATTGAGGCCGGGCTCATTTTCAACAATTTCATTAAATTTTTATTGATTCTTCCCCCTTTTGAAAGCTTCAGTTTAGGTTACGGTTCTCAGAGATATAATAGGAGAATAATAATATAAAAGGGATAGTGACTTAGGACTTTGGAGAAGGAAGACAAGGCTTCAGAAAGCCATAAGATCAGATGGATGGACTTGCGTCACTAGAGGCCCCCATCTGACTGACAAGGGCGTATAGGGGCTGAGAGAAGAATTCGATAGCTTCCAGCTTACAGCTGATGGCGTGTTACCTTAAATGTTCAACTTTGCCTTCGAGATGGTAATACACAACGGAATCAAGATAAAATGCATTTAAAAGTACGTAAGATGCATAAATTCCTCGCATATCCAGATGATATAGCTGTTCTCGGAAGCAAGGAAACGAGAACTAAAATGTAACCTTGCTAGTAAACCAATATAACGGATTGGTGGTGGGGAACTACCCTTCACGAAATTAGAAAAAAAATATGGAAAATTTGAAAGTTTTAAAAGAGTAGAGCAACATCAATACCAACGGCCAGCTTACTGAATTCGAACAGCTGCTCACTAATGTTTTCTTCAGTAATGCCCCACTTTAGATTTGTCCAGTCTTCACTTTAAGGCAACCAAGCACATGAGATTCAGGTCATGTGAGTTAAGGGCTACATTTTATACCATTAGTACATTTACAATTGATTATATTTAGAATTAATACCATAAGAGACTTAGATTAATGGGTTCGATTCCAATAGGCACAGGCGATAGGAATTTATTTATTGACGAACTCACTAATACATTCACTGTACAGTCACTACACAGTGACTACCTGTAGATAACCCGTCCCGATTAGCCATAGTAGTTAAAAGTGGGCGTTAATTACAAAACTTACTGCCACTCGTCCCAATTTAAATTTCAATCTCTGTATACATAGACGAGGGGAATAGAAAATAAAACATCCGATTGAATGAACACTTATGGGGTTAGTTAAAAAAATTAAAGAAACCTTGAAAATGCTTCTCTTCATTTTCAAGCACTTTGAGGATTTCACATGTCTTTCAAGAATCTTGGCTTGTCATTCCAGGAGCTAGCTTAATGAACGTTTTAAAAAAAATGAAGTAGATGACTTATGTTTGAACTGACTGAGCTTCAAAGAGTTTAAAGTTGTGATGATTACGGAAAGTTAGTGTTATCTTTCAATTAACGGCCAGAATTTAGTGTCCGTTCTTAGATGTCATTTTGTTTTAAGTTTTGCTACATTGTGTTCGGTTCTTCATTTTTAAATTAAATATCAGTGTGATTATTATGGGGAAAATTCTAAATTAAATTTTTCTGGACATAAATATTTCTACTACATGGTAAGGATGATTTTGCCCTCAGAAAGTATATTAATTAATTATATAGCTATATTAAAATGTAATAATGGCCAACGTTAGGTCACAAAGAATTGAGGTAAATTTAATTATTTTACCTAACATTTATTTCTAAAACGTCGTTCGCACTGTGCAACCTAAGCAGATTTCCCACGTGCTAGAATGCCACAGACTTCTCTCCATTTTCAAGCACTTTGAGGATTGCACATGTTTTTCAAGAATCATCGATTGTCATTCCAGGAGCTAGTTCAATGAACCCATTATACCAGACCATTTTTATGTTTGAACTGACTGAGCTTCAAAGAGTTTAAAGTTGTGATTATTACACTCGTGTATAAATAGGCGATGGAAATAGAAAATAGAAGATCCGATGCCATACCTTTTAGTTCTTCAACCACTTGGAAAAGCTACATAGTCTCCGGAGACAAACATTTTGATATTGAGATGATAGATTGATTTTATTGGCTAATATATACATATTTTAGCCTGAGTTCGGCCCATTTAGTGTTAGTAATCTTACTAATAATATGAAAAAAAAGTATATTTAAGAAATAGTGACATAATATTAACCTACTATAAACAATAAATAATATATATTTTTTTAAATAAAAGTTTTCAAGTTGTACTTAACCTTCTAAAATTCTTTATATCTTAACCCTATAATCTGATTAGTACTATTTAACATCATATGTATTTACTTTTATTTATTTGTTTACTGTGACGTGTTAATTGACTTCGTTGAACAATCCTATATTATAGTGATTAATTGTCAATATATTGTATTTACTATGTCGTTGTCTAGTTGCAAACTGCTGAAAGCACTATGTAAATCATGTTCAGTTTATGAATGTCCTCAATATGAAGAATATTTTCCAGGGACATTAAATCATCACTTGTGGCTATAAACTTCTTCAAGTATTGCTCCCTATGATACCTGTATTCTGAGCATTGCAATAAAAAAATCTTTTAATCCGTCCGATATAAATTCCTGGCAGCACTCACAAATCTCCCCGGATTTTATTATTTCCATTTTTTTATTGTGATACAGCTTCAAGTAATCGTTATTTGAAATTCTCAGTTGGCTAACTAATCTTAACGGGACTGGTATAATAACAGACACTTCTATAAAAGGGATTATATGATGAACTATATAATCTATTGATGTCGGTGGATAATATGTGGCTTGTTGCATGTTCTAAAATTTTGTTCTTGTTTGCTAGGAAATTTGCTTCACACGAAATATCGCTAAAGTACTCTTGCACATTATTTAAAATTGCTATACCTTTTATTTGTGAGATGCAATTATAATTTATATCATGACTACTGGCATCCAGTGCTATTAGTCTATTGATACATTCTATTTTCAGAGAGTGGCAATATTTTTATGCAGAAATTAAGTATTTTTTTCAGCACCTGAACTGTTATGTGGCTCAGTTTGAGATAGATATTGAAATGCTAACGATCTAATCTGATAATTAATTTTAAAAAATTGTGAAAATGACTTATTGTCTATAATTTTTTGTCATGATAGATGTGTGCATTTTCTTCATAGTAAAACATTTAACAGTCATAAGTTTAAATATAAATGTGAATACTTTAGACGAAATAAAATAATGATTATTATTAGTGAAATTTGTAGTGACTAAATTTGATTTAGAGGATATGCGTAATGGAAAATCGAATATGATAGCGATCGAAATATGCAATTCTGCAATGTATAATAACATAATATTATTGCAAATGGCTAATTGCAGGACTGTGTTTGTTGATCTGAATTCTCGGATGACAGCGGCTGACCTTAGTCGCTCTTGCTATTATATTTACTAGCCTTTTATAATATTATATAATTATAGTCTTATTGTAGAAATGCATTATAATAAGGAGGGGCAAGGCTCAAGGTTGCTCGTCTCTCTCTATCTCTCTCTCTCTCTCTCTCTCTCTCTCTCTCTCTCTCTCTCTCTCTCTCTCTCTCTCTCAACTTAGTTACCTCTCTGTCTTTCTCTTTCCGGATCACAATCCACAACCTTCCCCACCTCACACCAAGGAACATGCAAAATATTAAAATATAGGGTGAGTCACGGGAACCATGTGATTTTGAAATAATAATAAAATCTCTGTTTCATATCTAAGTTAAATTTTATTAATATAATATCGTACATAAGAACATAGCATTTTAGTTTTAATAAATTTTTTCATGAACGGAAAATTACCTCTGGCATGTGTTGGCCGTTTTCATTGATGCATTGTTGAAGCCGGTAAATAAAATTAGCCTGAACTGGCCCCTATTTCTTTGAAGAAAATAGTGCTACACTTACAGTAACTTCTCAGCGTTACATTAATATGGTGAACACCTTTTTCATTCCGCAGTTACGAAGAAGAGGTATAGATCATGAACATTTATGGTTTCAACAAGATGGGGCTACGACACACACCTCCAGAGCGTCCATGGCGGTTCTCCGCAGTCTGTTTCCTAACCATCTCATTTCAAGACATGACGACGTTTTATTGCCTCCACGCTCACCTGACCTGTCCAGATGCGATTTTTTTTCTGTGGGGATTTCTTAAGTCACGTGTCTACGAAAGCAAGCCTCGTACTTTAGAAGAATTAAAGGAAGCGATCCATCAAAAAATCACTCAAATCAATGCAGACCTGCTGGAAAGAGTTCAGCCTAATTTTATTTACCGACTTCAACAATGCATAAATGAAAACGGCCAACACATGCCAGAGGTAATTTTCCGTTCATGAAAAAATTTATTAAAACTAAAATGCTATGTTCTTAGGTACACTATTATATTAATAAAATTTAACTTAGATAAGAAACAGAGATTTTATTATTATTTCAAAATCACTTGGTTCCCGTGACCCACCCTATACTTAGATGCGCACATAGTACAGAATATGAGATTGCATTTTTTCATTGTTAGATATTTCAAAGGTACAATCCAGAGAGAATCACTTTCATGTATAATGTTATATACAGTTTGCGGGGCTGCTCAATTACATTGAGATGTTGAAGCACACAGCAACTGAAGTCAATCCCTAGGACAATATGAATACTAAGTAAAACAATACATATTGTATCTAGTCAGATAGATAACTAAAATATTTTAACACGGTCAGCAACCTAAAAGGTAAAAGTCACTAGATATAAATTAACAAACTCTATTATTAGAATAATATGATCTGATAATAAGACCGACAGGTCAAAGTTAAAGTTAAAATATATGGTGGAAATAATCCCTAAAGTATCAATAATGATCCCCTCGACCAAGGTTTGAAGAACCTTCTTGTCTATTCCCACCTCGTCAAAAAATTGCTGGGTACGCTTACCGTTCCTCGGGCACCGAACCACAAGCCTATCACCAAAAAATCCCGCTCACCAAATGTTTCCCTGAATTTCTCAGAGTAAAATTTAACAGTATTCTGATTTTTTTTATTAACTGCGCTCATTCTGACCCAATCTATTTTCTTAGAGAGTAAAAGAGTAAAACTGGTGAATGAAAAAAAGTAAACATTTGGAAGAGCAAAAGAGTAAAAATTCAGAAACATAAACAAATAAACATCGTGGAGTAAAATCCTGGGAGAGCAAAAGATTGAAAAACAGCATGAATAAACGATTAAAACTCCATAAGAGTATGAAATTAAAAATTGGAAGGTGTAAACGAGTAAAAATCGTGAAGGGTAAAAATTCGGAGGAGTAAAAGAGCAAAAATCAGGGAGAGCAAAAGATTGAAAAACAGCATGAATAAACGATTAAAACTCCATAAGAGTATGAAATTAACAATTGGAAGGTGTAAACGAGTAAAAATCGTGAAGGGTAAAAATTCGGAGGAGTAAAAGAGCAAATATCAGGGAGAGCAAAAGATTGAAAAACAGCATGAATAAACGATTAAAACTCCATAAGAGTATGAAATTAAAAATTTGAAGGTGTAAACGAGTAAAAATCGTGAAGGGTAAAAATTCGGAAGAGTAAAAGAGCAAAAATCAGGGAGAGCAAAAGATTGAAAAACAGCATGAATAAACGATTAAAACTCCATAAGAGTATGAAATTAACAATTGGAAGGTGTAAACGAGTAAAAATCGTGAAGGGTAAAAATTCGGAAGAGTAAAAGAGCAAAAATCAGGGAGAGCAAAAGATTGAAAAACAGCATGAATAAACGATTAAAACTCCATAAGAGTATGAAATTAACAATTGGAAGGTGTAAACGAGTAAAAATCGTGAAGGGTAAAAATTCGGAGGAGTAAAAGAGCAAAAATCAGGGAGAGCAAAAGATTGAAAAACAGCATGAATAAACGATTAAAACTCCATAAGAGTATGAAATTAAAAATTTGAAGGTGTAAACGAGTAAAAATCGTGAAGGGTAAAAATTCGGAGGAGTAAAAGAGCAAAAATCAGGGAGAGCAAAAGATTGAAAAACAGCATGAATAAACGATTAAAACTCCATAAGAGTATGAAATTAAAAATTTGAAGGTGTAAACGAGTAAAAATCGTGAAGGGTAAAAATTCGGAAGAGTAAAAGAGCAAAAATCAGGGAGAGCAAAAGATTTAAAGAGTAAAATATCCATTAGAATATAACAGAGTAAAAATCGGGAGGAGTAAACGAATGAATATTTAAGAAGATTAAAAGAGTAAATTTGGGAAGAGGAAAATACTACAAATCCGTCGTAATAGATTAAAAATCCATAAGAATACAAGAGTAAACATCCGGTAGAGTAAAAGAGCAAAAATCAGGGAGAGCAAAAGATTTAAAGAGTAAAATATCCATTAGAATATAACAGAGTAAAAATCGGGAGGAGTAAACGAATGAATATTTAAGAAGATTAAAAGAGTAAATTTGGGAAGAGGAAAATACTACAAATCCGTCGTAATAGATTAAAAATCCATAAGAATACAAGAGTGAACATCCGGTAGAGTAAAAGAGTCTAAAGTCCGTCACGCAGGGTCTGCCTAAACTAGTAGGTTCCCCACGCGAAGGTTTAAAATAGATAAATATACATACAGGTAACACAACCGTGAATGTTAAGTGAATAAATAGAAACAATAATGAGAAATCCTTAAGTCAATTTACAGTACAAGTTAATAATCTCTACAACGGAAAGTGGCTAAATCAAACAGGCCAGCCAATCTCGTAGCGCTGAATAAATAGACAGACCGGAACGACAAACAATTAATGAAGTATACCTGAATATAAAATATTAATTTTATTGAAAACAATTTACTAAAGTTACTGCTGTAATTTATATTGAATCAGAATCAGTTTTATCTCAATCACTCAAATGTTAGTAATCCAGGGAAACAAAAGAAAGGGGGGGGCGGGGTCAATAGAACGTATTTGTATAAATCCCACAAAGTAAAAGTTCAATGTAAACCATATTTGGTATTTGACCTTTTAATGAAGTAGTTTGTGATATAACAGCTTATTGTTAATATGACATGAGTAAAAGTGGGGTTTTGCTAAAGGCTCAAAACTGAAAAATGCAATTATCTCCGTTAATATTCAAGATAGAGAATAAATGTGTATCAAAATTTATAGCACTTTTAATTTGCAATTAGATTTAATCTATACAATTTTTCGATCCGACGTACTGTAACGGAGATATTTTTATTTTTTTTTTAAATTCCCCCTATAACCCCCCCCCCTCTTGTTCGATTTCAGCCATTAACGAATTTAATCTTTCTTTTTACATAAATCTTAAATATCTAGTTTGGTAACGATCAAACAAAAATTGCGACCGCTAGAGCGTAGACAGGCAAATATATATGTCTATACATGTATATATATATATATATATATATATATATATATATATATATATATATATATATATATGTATATAATTGTGAACGAACCTCATTGTCCACATCTCCTGGGTAGGATCGATTGACATATGAAGAAATTTGTCGAAAATTGGGTCTTCGGGAGTATGATCTCAATAGCTGATTTCCCTGGGAAATCTGCTAAAATCAGGAAGTGTAAAAGAGTAAACCATTAGAAATCCCAAAGGGTAAAAGAATAAAAATTCAAACAGACATCGGATAAGGAAATTTTATATACATTCATTACCAATTAAAAATACTTTCGAAGAAGTACCGTTTTAATTACTTAAGGAAAACTAGGGTAAAACTAAAATATTCGTTTTATTTTTGGAGACTGTTGACCATTTATTGTGTACAGTGGTTCCGTAGATATAAAAAAAAACAGGGGCCTTAGGTTATGAATCTGAACTGGTAACGCTAAAGCCCAGAGTTCGATTCTCACTTTGGCTATAAAAATGTATTTAATGGCAAACGCATTAAACGAAATCCTTAGCCACGCCCAGGCTAGAAAAGAGTGGTAACCTATAGATCCCAATTAGCCATACTAGCATATAATGGACGTAAGTACACAACAAACATGAACGAGGAATCGTCAAGGCAAATTCCTGAGGGAAGGAGAGAGATTAAACATCACCCACCGGGAAATAGTTATTTATTATACAAGTGACGAAAGTAGATCATTTTACAACTCGAGTGAAACGTTTACCCACACGAGCGAAGCGAGTGTGGTAATTTCACGAGAGTTGTAAATTCTACTTTTGTCACGAGTGTAATATTAATTTTTCTCTGTAATCGTGTAATACATGATCAGATCTAACCAGAATATGAACAAAATTAGGATGTTGTGAAGATTATGGTATGTTGTTGGTAGGTTATAAGCATGGTTGTGAAAGGTTATAAGCATAGTTATAAAACAACTAGTGATCATAGTGAAGTAGTGCAGTTATAAACAAGTGCAGGTTATAAACAAGGAAGGTAATTATTATTATATTTAAATTTTAAAATATATTGATTATTTCCACCAATAATTCATTCACATTTCAATTTATTTTGTTAAAATAAATTCTTACAATGTAAAGAAACATTTAAAAGCATTTAATTTCCATCTTCAAATTATTTTTTAATTTATACTTATTACTAATTAAGAAGGCAATTCACTTTCTTCACTTGTGAAGAAAGTGATTACTTCCTTCACTCTATTGCAAAATGTTTCACTTTCTTCACTCATTTCAGTTTAGTAATGTTACCATTATTCAACGATTACAGAAAACCCATTTTTCAAGACCTTCTTCGTGCTATAGAACGTAGATTTATTTATTTTTTTTTTAAAAAAAATATGTACAATGTCCTTTTAATTTGCTAATTAAATGTGATTTGGGGCACAGTTTAACCATGTGAATTAAGGCGATGGTCTTAATCTCACCTAGCGTGCAGAGTTTAATTTCCGCCTGGGCAATAGGAATTTATTTAGTCCCGGACTCATTAAATAAAAACCTTAGCCCCACCCAAATAAGGGGGGGTAACCTATAGATAACCCGTCAATTTCGCCTATATATTTATTCGGTTTCAGCAATTATAGTCTAAATTAAAAAGGGTGAAAGTAAGCTATCACGTTGACTGAAAACTTTTGAGGCTAGCTGGAAAAAGTGAAGAAACTTTGAAAACGCTTCTCTTCACTTTCAAGCACTTTGAGCATTGCATAAATCTTTCAAGATTCTTGGATTGTCATTCCAGGAATTAGTTCAATGAACGTTTTAAAAAAATTGAAAAACTAAATGACTTAATGGGACACCAGACCGTTTTTATATTTGAACTGACTGTGCTTCAAAGAGTTTAAAGTTGTGATGATTACAGAAAGTTATTGTCACCTTCCAGTTAACGGCCAGAAATTAGTGTCCGTCCTTAGATGTCATTTTTTTTTTTTTAGTTTTGCTACATTTTGTTCATTTTTTAAATTTATAAAATAAATATCAGTGTGATTATTATGGGGAAAATTCTTAAATTTTTCTGGACATAAATATTTCTACTACATTTGTCGTAAGGATGATTTCGCCCTCAGAATGTATATTAATTATATAACTATATGCAATGGCCAACGTTAGGACACAAAGAATAGAAGTAACATTTAATTATTTAACCTAACATTTATATTTAAAACGTCATTCGCGTTGTGCAACCTAAGCAGATTTCCCAAGTGCTAGAATTCAACACAGATAATGCCTACTCACCATATTTCTAAATCCAAATTCAATGAGAAGTAGTGGGGATTTACTTCAGACTGGAAACGAGGAAGTACGAATAACTCACTTAATATTTGAATTACGAGAAAATGAATAGAACAATAACTGTTAAACACCAATAGTTTTTTTTTTTTTTTTTTATTTTTCTTTTATGTATTTTCTCTACATAGTAACCCTATGTGGAGGGATTTTATTTTATATTTGCATTATATGTGTATTTTGTCAAAACTTTTAACAATTTTTTATATAATAATATATATGCATATTAAAAATGTAAATAAGATTATGAACTTTAAACTTGGCAAAATAAAACAAAAAACATTAAATAGAACAATTCAGTAATACAATTAAATAACGAATAAATAATCACATAATATTAATTTTATATTATCTTTTCCTCTCTCAGCTTAAATTTATGTGTTTTGAAAATAAAATATCTGGACTGATAGGTCATGCGGGAATATGCCTTTGTATGTCTTGAGTCAGTCTACATTAAAAAATCAGGTGGGTGAATGTCTGTTCAGTGTAACTGTCGCATTTACAAGTATTTGAGTCAGTAAGTTTGAATCAATATAAGTAAGAGTTTGTATTTCCGAGTCCAGTTAGTATTTGTGTTGGATAAAATGTATGTTGGGATAGTGAGATATTGGTTTTTAAAACAGGTATATATAATTTTAGATATAATCCTTTATCAGTTTGATTCCATCTCTGTTGCCACCAATAGTTATACAAGATGGGTTCTATAGCATTTTTCGGTACAACTCATACTAATGGCGATATTTAGAATTTTTGAATTCCTCCTAATCGTCGTCCGAATTCAGTCATTAAAACAAATGATCTTCAGTTTTGAATGAAATAGTTAAATATTGAGAATGGTATAAATGAAATATACATTTTTGAGTCAAGTCCGTAAATGCTTAATCGATGTCACCACACTACGTATTATGCGTGAATCTCACCTTTTAAAGGTTTGTTGAAAACAATAATTGTTATTTAAGCGGAGAATGAGTTGTTTCATGATATATTGGGCTTATTTTTACCTTATAGGAAAAAGTATAGGTTTTCTGATGACTGAAAATTACAAAATTTAATAATGAAGGTAGAGAAAAACCTGTATATAACAATATTTATAAGAAATTTAATTTGCAACGAAGTTGGTTTCATACACTTTTTTCGAGCTTTGTCATCTCCCTGGTAGAATCGATGGACATTTGAAGGAACTCTTCAAAAATGGTGTCTTGAGTACAACCTCAATAGCTGATTTTCCTTGAGGGAAATCTGCTAAAAGAGAGGGGCCAACATTTCCAGCTCTGAACCAACCAATGAGAACCAGTCTATAGCTGCCTCAGCTGTCGAGCAACTGTTATAACAACACAGCAGTTGTATAAGAGCAAATTACAGGAGCCAAAAACTAATTACATTTCTAATCTCTAAGAGCCTTGTTATTTATCCTTGCTTCCAGGCTCAGCTGACCAAATTATTCTCACGAGATATAAATCAGCTGGTAATTAAAAAGGTTGAAATCTCCAATCACTATATCTCAGCTGTTAACAGCGCTTTAGAAAATGGCCTATAAATTAACATTTGTGAAGCTCAATTTAGTTGAACGAGCTTTCAGCGTGCGTGTAATGACTTTGTTGTTCAAAATCAGTGATAGGTACTGATAATTTCTATTTTAACATGTTATGTATTGGTGAACGACTTTTAAAAACGCTTGGTAAGAAACTGTTGAGCAATATTAAAATATTAGCAATCCTTAAAGAATTGAGTATCTAGGACTAAAATTGTGATTCATACTTCAGTTTCTAAACACATTTCAGAGTTAGAACAAATGAGTTAACGCACTCTAGAAAAATTGTTGTAGGTACTAATCGATCTAAGAGGAGGATAAAGTTGTGATAATTCTGTGTATGTTAATGTCAGCTTTGATTTAACTAAGCTATAAATGTGAGTTTACGGTTCATATTTGACACATACATACATGTATATATATATATATATATCTATATATATATATATATATATATATATAGAGATATAGATATATAAATATATATTAATAAAATATTAATACTTATTTTATTTTTTTCTTCCTTGTTATTTTTATTTGAAAATATTTATTTGATTTAAACCATACTCGATATTTAACTGTTTCTTTCAACATTAAAGATTATATTAGTTAACACTTTGACTGCGGCTGACGACACGTTGTCGGTTTCGTGAGTTGTTCCCAGGGGCAGGCCCCGACAGGTTGTCGTCAGGTCATAAGACAAAGTTAAATGGCTGAGGATTGCTCCAGAATTTCCCAAACCATTCCATATTTGACTCTAGCAGAGTGAAATAGGTCCTTGAGAGAATTGCTTCTTCGCCGCAAGATTCCCTGTTTTTTTTAATTGTTTTCGACTATTTTACAAAAAGGTAAGTTTGAATGATTATTTTTTTAAAAGTTATAGTTAATAATAATTGCTAATGATAAATATCTATTTAAAAAGTAGCTGAATGAATTAAAACAAGCCTATTTTGTTGGAAAAATATTATTTCAAACCCGAATTTATAATTACAAATTGCTTTAGATTTTACGAAATATAAATAAAAAATCAATTATAAATTACTGAATAATAATTCATCAATCAGTGATTATGAACAATGTCTTTATTGTTTAATTTTACGGTTTTCTAAGTAAAAATATAATAACTAAAAACGTTATAAAATTATTTTTAAAACAAAATTTATAATTTATAATTTTTTTTACTCAAACCATATAATGGAAAAAATGAGTTAGCTATTGTTAGTGGGTTTATTAGACCCGTTATTTTATTTCATGCACTTTAACTTCCGGTAGCAAAAAAGGTTGAAATGCGTTTTGATGGAACTTTTTCTTTATAACTTGAAAAATACAATAATACCTTTTATGCACTCGTTAAATTTAAATAATTACTCAGTCATCCTAAAAATAAATAAATAATCATAAAAATAATGTGTACACTAGTGAATTACATTATTAGACTACGGCTAGGGAGTATGGTGCTTTCCCGGTGCGGTTGAAGACAATGTGTCGTTCAGCGGTTTTTTCTCGGAAAACAATTAAAAGATGATACAATTATTAATATACTGTTAAAGTAAAGTAAAACGAAATTAATTAACATAAAAAAGTTTCCGCACCACTGAAAAATGTTGTTGAAAATCTCCGCAGTCAACGTGTTAATAGCTGAAATACGGGTAGGTCATTAAAAACGGGAGGGGGATTCTAAAATTCCAAATATCTCCGAACCGATCTTGTTAAACTATGGATCCACGGCACAATTGTTGTTCTTTATGGCGCACGGATATATGGTAAGATGAGATCATTAGTGTTTCACAACAATACGTGTGAAAACTGGTTAGTTTACGCAGACCCTGCGTGTTGGACTTTTTTAGCAGATTTCCCTTAAGGAAATAAGCTATTGAGGTTGTCATGATGCTATTTAACGAAATATATATATTTGCCTGCTACTGCTCTAGCGGTCGGAATTTTCGTTTAATTGTTACCAAAGTCGATATATAAGCGTTTTATGTAAAAAGAAAGAGCGGAATTAGGGGGGGGGGGGGTTAGAAGGAAGAATTTCTTTATTGTTATACGAGGATCGAAAATGTGTATAGTTAATGCAAATTAAATGTTTTATAAATATCATGTACGTTTTTTCACTATCTTGATTATTAAACGTGATATTTGCATTTTTTTTTAGTTTTCCCGGTTTCAGTAAACCCCCACTCCTACTCATGTCATATTAATAATAAGCTGTTATGCTATGAAGAACTTCTTTTGAAGCCTAAATACCAAATATTGTTCTCATTGTACTATTGCTCTATGAGGTAAATGCAAATACGTGACGCACGTGGCAAATGTACTTAGGTAACGCAGCCCCTGCGTGATAGAGTTTTTAATTTTAGGCGATCAAGCCCATTAGCCCTTGCATTAGAAGATCGATCAATCCATATATCTTTCTTAAGTTTCTGCTTTGTTAATAATGCTCTCATGCTATTTCTGACGATCATTATTCAAGCATGAGGTAAGGCTCTTGAAACACCCCTCACATCGTCTAAGGTATGGACAAGCGTTGTAATTTCTACAAGCGTTATACCCTCAGCTGCTCACTGCTAGACACATTCGACCTGTATAGTTAACGTTTTTAGTGCAAAGCGTGTTGACAGAGCGCTGCCAATTGCGACCATGTGTTCGGATGTGTATGGTATGTGTGCGCTGGAACCTTGGAGGCATCTAGATAGAGAGAGACGAATACCTTGCAAGGTAACCCAGTGGACTAGCCCACGACGGTGCCACACCTCTCGCGACCCCTCAAGGACACGTCCCGACCTCTGGGGCCCGACCTATTCCACTCACAACACATCTGCAACAACTATACAACACACATCCAAACAACTATTATTAAATCATAATTACAAATATATGCAAATGCATTCCGATCTTGAACTCACGTTTATTTGCTTAACGACCTGCCATTATGTTCCCTCATACGCCTCTGCTTTGCTTCTGGCGATGTTGCTTCATTCTATCAAACATGTGATGGAGTTTCAGGACCAAAAAAAAGAAAAAAGAGTCCTCCCTAACTTTAGGGCAAGAGTACTATTCATCCAAACATCTCTCAGCGTTAATACGTTTATCATAAAAGGGTATACTTCGTTTTGGATTACCAGCTATCTACAAGGCGGTACAGTCCTTTGCTAGTTTCTTCTACCATCTTATAGAATTAATTCAATGAGTAAACTTACACCTCCACATACCTATGCCTTAGTTAAAGTTTGCATTCCTTCGGGCTGCCTGTAAATACCCATTATCTTTCAACCAGCTAACTACATTTAAAAAGATTTCCCTCAAGAAATAAATATACGCTATTGAGTTTGTACTCATAACGCGATTTTCCAAAAACTTCCTCATTGTAAATCCATCCTACCAAGAAGATGGCGAAAATGAGGTCCGTTCAAAATTATGTATGTAAAACAAAAGATGAAGTTCGTTAAAGGCGAAAATCAGACCAGCGGAGTGGTGTTTAGAGGTGGGGAAAATTCAAAATATCTCATCATTATAAGTCGCATCGAAAAACAGTATATAACAAATCTTATTGCAAAGTTTATTCTGGGGGCTCGGACTAGTCATGTGAGTTTACAACGTTGGCCTTAATATTTCATTCGGTAAACCTAGAGTGTCGAGTTTAATTCCAGGCTGTGAAAATAGGAATTTATTTAGTGACAAATTCATTAAATGAAACTCTTAGTCCCACCCTGACTAGGAAGGGGTGGCAACCTGGATATAACATATCTCAATTAGCCATAGTAGCAAAAAGTTGACTTTAATTAATAATAATAACAAAAATTTAATTTTCCAAAATGTATACATTTTTCTCTATGTTGAATATTAATCTTGATATTTGCGTTTTTTTTTTACTTCCAGCCTTCAGCAAATTCCTATTTGCAGTCATTAAATTTATGAATAACCACATATATCATGAAAAGTCGTATTCCAAACTTAAATACCAAAAAAAACTATATTCAAAGGAACTTTATTAGAAGAGATGCGTGAAAATACGTCGTGTGATGTCGCCATCTACTTAAATTTTAAGTTAAGTAGCAAATGTTTATTTGATCTAAACCACACACTATATTTAACGAACTTTTCACTTAATAAATCCCTTTGTCCTTGCTGGAGTCGAGCCGCAACTCAATGTTTACCTAGACTACCCCATTAATATGGTTAGCCCGAGAACCAAATGAACTGATTTGAGATTTTATTATTCAAAATAGGTGGGATTTATTTCTAAAGTTTATTAATTATTAATTAAATAAATAAATAAAATTCCCCAGTATTTATCAACTGGTCAGTTCCACGCCATTATTTGGTAAGATGTTGCTCTTAGTGAAAAATGAGAGAAACATTTACTACTCAATTGACGTTTAGTACTGATTTGCTGAAATAATTAAGTACAATTAAATTTCATGAACTCGTTGTTAATTATTGTTGATTACTCTGCTCATGGAAATTGCATTGGTTCGAAATAGAATTCTTAAGATATGCATCAGCATAGTTCGAAGCATATCAAACGGGCCTGTTGCGATAAGTCATTCGCAAATCTACTACTTTTAGCAGATTCCCTTAAGGCTTAGCATGACACGATTTTCGAAATATTTCTTCAAATGTCCATCGATCCTACCCAGGAGATGTTGAAAATGAGGTCTTTATTTGATGGCTACCAAACTCTATATTTAAGCATTTTATGTACAACTGAAGACAAGTTCGTTATTGTCTGATGTTGGTCAAACGTAAGAGGGGGTTCAGAGGAGGGAAATTCCGAAAATTCGAATTATCCTTCGTATTATACGTTGCGTTGAAAAATGTTATAAAACCTATCTTATTGTAGTGTAATTTAATATAAAAGTTGTTATATACATTTTTTCTCTGTCTTGAATAATAACCGATATATTCACATTATTTTAGTTTTCACCTTTCAATATAATAAATGATATTAAATATAATAGTTTTTAGCCTACTCATGTCGAATTAACAATAAATTGTTATCTCAAGAACGATTTCATTCGAAGCTTGAATACCCAATATTGTTTTCATTGAACTTTTACTGTATTAGATAAATGTGAATACGTTGTGTAATAACGATATCAATTAAGCTTTCTTGTTAACTGGAAATTGTTTATTTGATGTAAACAACAATGGATATTTAATCGTTTCTTTCGATACTAATATTCATAGTCGTTAATGACTGAAATTGAACCTCGAATAGAGAGTTTTTAGGGGTAAGATTTCTAAAATGCCATATATCTCTACTCTATTATGAGTCGTATCGGAATATGTAATAGAAAAAAATGTTATCTCTGGAGTATGCTGGATGGTAGAGGAACCAATTGATAAGGATCAATAAAAAGGCCTTGTTCTCTACTATTAACTGTTGGCCATGCTTGATAGATTGACTTAAGGTTTTTGTTTGTCAGCAGGCACTGACGATGGAGAGCTGACTCCGAAAGTGCTCTTTGCATAAAATTAAAAACAATAGTAGTGGACACGGCCTTTTTATTGATCCGTATAGAAGAAAGGTTTAATAAACCCCATCTTCTACTATTCTTCAAATAGAAAATATAAGCTGAGATGAGATCATTAGTGAGTCATAAGAGCGAGTGGGAATCAGACAAACTTGCGCAGCACCCGCATGAAGGATTTTTAAACTCTCATACGCATTTAGTTCCATTGCTAGAGTCAAATAATTGAAAAATTGATCTAATAAGTTCTTTCTTGTTTAATTTAGACATGAAAAGAACACCGCTTTTTTTCAATCAACCTTCTATAGCACAAAAGTTTTGAATGATGGTTTTCCCATCGGATGAAGTATAATGTGTCTCCTTCCCACAGGAATTTCCCTTGACAATTCTAGGGAAATAGATGATCGAGGCTCAGGAATCCCTGGAGTTCTGATACAGATTGTTCTAGCTATGGGGAATGTAACCTATTTATCCCTCTTGCTATAGCATTAGTATGAATTCCGGTTATCTTTATTCTTTATTGTCTTTTAATGTGATCGTAATTTAAAATTTATGATTTATTTTATTGTGTTAAACTCATAATTTAAAGATGTGCTGATAGCTTTAAAAATGTATGCTCTAATTTGCATATTTACAGTCACTAAGTACACACAAAACAATTTATACATAGCTAAGGCCTTCGCTTAGAAAAACGTTTTCTTTTTTTGAGCCGACTACTTACAAGGACTCTTTGTAATCTAAGTTTCAACTGATTGCATGCCAGTGGTGAAAGACTGAAAGGTACATTATAGTTGTAGTCTGCATTCTCACAAAGCATAATGTCTGTCATTAGTCATTAAAATAAAATAGAACATTAAGATACCTATTCAACAGAACTTAAATACACATTTTAAATTATTTATTAACCTCCACTTTTTGCGACTAACTCTAATTGGAACGGGTTATCTACAGGCTTTCCTATCCAGGGTGTGACTAAGGATTAAATAAACATTTAAGTATTTAAATACATTTGATAGACCAGCTGCTCCTCATTTTCTGTAGAGATACTATGAAGAAGTGCAACGTTGCAACGCGTTGAAAGAAAATAATAAATATAATATTAACCTCGAAACTTACCTCAGTTTTAATAATAATTAATTATTGAAATAATTGTTTCATATCCCTATCAATTGCCTTATGCTTTTGACTCTGAGAGCTCTGGAGTTTCAGCAGGCTCTGAAAATCCGTTGCTGTCAAAGAAAAATATATCAAATGGTAGCTCTGACTTATTTTATTACAGTGAGACTTTATTGCCTTGTAATATTTTTTATTGTCATTGTATAAAATGCCACAAGGGGTATAACTTAGTTGGCCTCATGCACCCGCTAGCTGCAGTTTCCTGTGGCCTTGGACTTTGTTTTATGGTCATATGTGTTAATAAGTCCCACCGCCACATTTACAGTGTATTATATATGGTAATGCGGTCCAAACAGCTTCAGCCCCTTAATTTGCTTTAATATGCATAAGCTTGTGGGAGTCTTTTCAAAATCCTCAATTTGAATTTTACCCATTAAAATTGTTTCTAAGAAGTTGCGGCCTGATTAGGGGTTAGCTACCAGAAGAGATCCTGGGGCGAAAGTCAGCTTCGAATTACTAATGAAGTTTAGATGAGTTTCCAACTTTTTCTTTAAGCGCGTGGCTTTCGGCTTTTCAAACCTTAAGCCCCTTCCCTGATAAGGGGCTTTGGAACTTCAACTGAAGAACAAAACATGTTAAATGCTTCATTTAAAACTCTCAGCTAATAATACGAAAAAAAGTATCCATTGTTCTTTGTCCTTCTCACTTTTAAAACAATATTTAAAGGTCATTGCTTTTTAAAACTTCCGAGAAAATTTCTACTTAAAAAGAAATCTTTTGACGCGTTCTTATATTACATTTCTGGTAAAAGTGAGTTACTTCCACAGTTTGATTCGGAACCCCTCTCTTAGGAAAACTATGAAAGTCCGCCACGCAGGGGCTGTGCAAACGAAGCAGATTTCCCAAGAGCTGCCATAATATTTGTGATCTAATATCACCACATACATATTCTCTATTTATGTGTAAAAACCGATAAGTAGAAAGGGGCGGGGTTATTGAAGGTAGAAAACCAGAATGTACGAATAACTCGCTTACTACTTGAATTCTCAAAAAAATGCTTAAAAAATCAAAAGTTTTTCAAGATCGGGTCTATAACATTCTATGATCCGACTTATAATAACAAATATATTTGAAATTTTCTAATTCCTCCCCTCTAAACCTCCATTATTCCAGGTCTAGCAGCCAATAACAAATATGATTTATAGTGTTGACTGAAACGACTAACTATCAAGTTTGGAATAGATCAAATAACCATTTTCGAAAAAACTTAATTAATGACGTCATTTCATAAAGTCTCAATCTCAATAGCTGATTTTTCCTAAGCGAAATCTGCTAAAAAAAGAAAGTGTGAAGTAAATCCGCAACTGTTTTTAACAATTTGTAACTCGACTGATACAGCGAGTGATGAAACAGGATTTGATGAGAAAATAGATTAATGTTAAAAACAATACTCACAATTAATAGTTCTAGAGATGTGTAGAATTAGAATCATATATCACGAGACGAATATTATTGAAGGTATGACAGCAGTTACTGAATGTATACTCAATGACCTGCGGTTGACGACAATAGATTTTTCTGCACAGTTACTCCGTTGGTTCTAATGTTGACTGCAAAAAGGCCATAAACTAGGATCCACAATTTGATTTCACGTATTGTGATGACACTATTTCTAAAAACATCTGACATGATGATGCATAAGAAGCGCAGATAAGGCGGGAAATGACTTCTTGTGAAAGATGTTCAAAAAGAGAGTGCAGGAGGTTAAAAAAATGTGTCGGGGTTTCGTGATTTTTCGCAACAAAACAGAGGTTTTTATTGCAAAGAATCACTATTATGTGGTCCGAAAGAAAAATGTCCCCTCTCTAAACCCCCCTATTTTGTGTCCGATTTCAATCCCGTTGACGAACTTGATCTTTAGTTTTGCATGAAACGTTTATATATCAATTTCAGTAATGAAAAGACAAAAATTATGACCACTAGATCGGTAAGAGACATATATATATATATATATATATATATATATATATATATATATATATATACCGTATATATACGGGGTGTGGCTATTATTATGTATATACCCCGTATATACATATATAAAATTGTAACCTCTGTCTGTAAATTGATTTTTTTCGCGAAATTTCACGATAACTTTTCGTTTCACATGTTATAGACACCATAACTGCATTTTGTTTCTTTCGTGTATGTATATTACTACTACCCCAACTTAGACTTTAGGCTATATTAATATTCTCTAAGACAAACAGGAGTGGGGGTTATAAGGGAGGCCTGAAATTAAAAATAGCGATATTTCGTTTCCTATTGCTTTTTCTGCAAATATGCCCATAACAAAAGTTGTTTATTTTGTAATTTAAAGTAACTTTTGTTATATGCACTTTTCCCGTATACGGAAGTATAAATGAGTTATACGCTAAAAACTATAGAGGGAGTCCACAATTTTATTTGGCACAAAAGACTAAACCGAACTAAACCAAACTCGCTATGTGAATTAGTACTAACGCCTTCCTTATAATAAGCCATACTAACATTTCTAGGGACGGGCTGGAGTTGGGGTTATAAGGAAGGCCTGAAATTAATAATAGTGATATTTCGTTTCCTATTGCATTTTCGGCAAATATGCAAATAACAAAAGTTGTTTATTTTGTTATTTAGAGAAACTTTTCTTATATACACTATCGTCGTATACCGAAGTATAAAGGCGTTATACGCTAAAAATTATAGCGGGAGTCAATAATTTTATTTGGCACAAAAGATTCAACCGAACTAAATAAAACACTCAGTATGTGTATTAGCACTAACGCCTTCCTTATAATAAGCCATACTATTTCTAGGGACGGGCAGGAGTGGGGGTTATAAGGGAGGCCTGAAATTAAAAATAGTGATTTCCTATTGGGGTTTCGGCAAATATGCACATAACAAAAGTTGTTTATTTTGTTATTTAGAGAAATTTGCTCAACACTTCTTTTCAATATGAACTACCAGGTACCTCAAATGAAAAAATTGATTCAAATGTATGTCAATATTTTCTCATTAATAATTCAAATCCATGCATAATGCACAGGAAACGGGAAATATGACAATATGCAGGGCAGTGAAGTCTTACATAAAAATATAATTTTATTATTAACAAATCCACAAAAACGACGGGTGTTAACCCTAAACACTGGGACGGGTAAATGTCAAAATATTGTGCAAAGTAAAGCCTTGCCAAAAATATACCATCACCATTCAGCCTCAAATGAATTCCCGAGCGAAGCCGGGTATCTGAGCTAGTATATATATAAAATTGTAACCTCTGTCTGTACATTGATTTTTTTTCACGAAATTTCACGATAACTTTTCGTTTCACATGTCATAGACTCCATAACTGCATTTTGTTTCTTTCGTGTTTATGTAAGACTTCACTGTCCTGCATATTGTCATATTTCCCGTTTAGGACCCCAATAGGAAATAACTATTTTTAATTTCAGGCCTCCCTTATAACCCCTACTCGGGATATATAATATATCATATTGTTACGTTTTATTACAAAACCAGTAATAAACGTTGTTAATAAGAGTTCTTTTGGATTGCAAAATCAAACACACACACAAGTTTCACAGTTTAACACTGCACGATTTATTTCACAATGCACAATACTCTTGGTTAATGATTACTACTCACACAATTACACTCATAGTGTCACTGTTCTTCAGGTTACACAGTACTATAATTCACTCACGGTCACTGTCCTTTACTTCGCGGCACTGCACTGTCTTAAACACGGCACTAAACTGTTACTTACAGTCACGGCACAACACTTTACAGCACTGCACTAAGTCGCACTGTAGCGCTGAACATCCCTCGGAGACCGTCGAGCGTCACTGTGGGTTTTTTTTTTTTTTTTTTTTTTTTTTTTTTTCTTCTGAGTCCCAGCGAAACCTCTTAAAATAACAAAAAAGAAAGAAAAACTAGCAAAACGGCAGGTGTAGGTAACACCTAGGCTACGCCATGAGCCCCCTTGTGCTATACCAGGGGTATCATTATAAGGGGAGGTTGTGAAAGAGGATGGGTGTATTTAGAGTATAGTTGAAGTGGGTAGGGTAGCTGGTTTCCCTCTGGATTGAGGAAGGAGATGAAAGAAGAGTAAAAGTTCAAAGAGATAGTAGGAGAGAAGGTAAGAAAACGAAAGAAAAGGATGTCAGTCCGTGACTGACGAATATAATCTTTATTTCATTGTTGTATCCATTGTGTTGATTCTTCATTTTCCTTTTTTTTTATTTTCATGTTTATATTATGTTGTCACATCGATGAGTGGGACACCCCGGCCTCGGGTGCCCTGCCAGTTTTCAGGTAGCGGTGGGGGGGGGGGGTGAGTGATGAGAATAGGGGGTTTGGCAGGTATTGGAGGGAGTCAAAAAACAAGTTATCGTGAAAATTCGCGAAAAAAATCAATGTACAGACAGAGGTTACAATTTTATATATATAGATATGATATATTAAAGGGATCAGAATATTTTTAACATAAAAATAAAAGACAGTATGTAAATAATAGAACATAAGAATGAACTAAATAAGAAAGAGGCATAACGGATTTGAGTACTATTTCTCTTAAATTTAAATAATTTAAAATTAAAACAGTTTTATTGTTGTTTTTTTTTTGTATTTTTAAAAAACTAAATTGATAAAGTAAAAAGATAGATAGTGGCGAATTCGATTCCCACCTGGACAAATAGAAATTTATTTAGTGACGAGCTCATTAAATAAAAGCGTGGCAACCTGTTGATGACCCTTCCCAATTTGCCACAGCAGCAGAAAGTGGCCGTTAATTAATAAGAATATATTAAGAGCAATACTACATCAAAGCAGAAAATCAAATGAGTAATTATGAGCTGAGTTCTAGTAAATCTCCAAGTAACTCAGTGAAAGTAAAATAGTAGTTTTATTTCACGTGTACGACATAACTTTATAAACCAAAATAGTAAAATACAACGTTTCGATTCGACGTAGAATATTCCGAGAATCTACATTTTGCACATCACTTAATCATCACACCTCAAGTGCCGAAATCGACCATTAACGATTTGATCTTTAGTTTTACATTACGATTAGGTAAATATCAAGTCAGATAGCCATAAAATAAATACACACACCTTTTTAATTAAAACGGATAAGTTGCAATATGACTGCCTACTTTTAGTCAATTGTATTTATAAGCAATATTTTACTTAAATAGAAAATCTTATTTTATGTTTTTTTTTGTAACATTGTAGTCAGAAGGAACACTATGAAGTATTTTGTCAATTTATTGTTATTCAATAAAGAATAAATATTAAAAAAAGTATTATAATGGATCCCATTTTCGTTATCTCAAGGTAACTGACTGGTGGACAGTTTTCAAAAACGTCCGTCACGCAGGGGCTGCGTAAAATAAGCAGATTTCCCACGTAAAGTTATACAATAGAGAAATTTCCATACGAGTGCCGAACAGTTACGGAAACGGCCAAACTAGCTTTCGGCGGGAACGAATAGAAGCGACCATAGCTCGTCCGTTACACTTAATAAAAATGCAAATATCTCGGTTAATATGAAAGATAATGAAAACATGTACATAACAACATTTATAGATCATTTAATTTGTAATAAGATTGATTCTATATAAGTTTTCGATCCGACGTATAGTATTAGAGATATTGCGACTTTTCGAAAATCCTCTCCCTGGTCCGATTTCAGCCGTTAACGCTCTTGATCTTTCTCTTTACATAAAACGACTAAATATAGAGTTTAGTAACGATGTTCGCAACAATACACACACACACACACACACACACACACACACACACACACACACACACATATATATATATATATATATATATATATATATATATATATATATATATATATATATATAAAGTTTTGAACGGACCTCATTTTCGACATTTACTAGGTAGGGTCGATGGGCATTTGAAGAAAAATGTCGAAAATCGCGTCATGAGAACGACCTATATGGCTAATTTCCCTTGAGGGAAATCTGCTAATAGCATCATGATTATTATAAGTTGATTTCCTTTGTGTGTAACCTACTAATCCATAGTGGTGGTGTTGAATAATTGGGTAGGGTATTATCGATAGCTGGATTATGCCTATAGTTCTTTTGTAATTCATTTAAGGTTGAACCGGTTGACGGTAAACAAATGAAAGGTTGTTATATGTTGCAAGATTATGACAAACGATAGCCGTCATTGATACCCAGATATAGATGCAGTTATTAGATGTATTAACAACTAGATCACCTTGCATCAGGTACTTTATTATTAGAGTAAAATATTGTCTTATAAGTCTATAAATATAAAGGCTTGGAGTGATATTTCTTCGAGTCTATTTTTAGAGACATTGTCTGGGAAATATTATACTATTTCAATGGATTTAGATAAGGGAACCAGCTGTTGAGATAATGGGTTTTTCGAAAAGTGCCTGGTGTGTGTGTGTGTGTGTGTGTGTGTGTGTGTGTGTGTGAGAGAGAGAGAGAGAGAGAGAGAGAGAGAGAGAGAGAGAGAGAGAAATTCAGAATATTATTATTGGATTATACCTTTGAAATATCTAAGAATGAATAAATGTCTCATATTCTGTACGATGTGTGTAACTAAGTATTTTAATATTTTTAATGTTCCTTGGTGGGAGGTGGGGAAGGTTGTGGAATGTGATCCGGAAAGAGAAAGACAGAGAGGTAAGTTGAGAGAGAGAGAGAGAGGAGAGAGAGAAAGAGAGAGAGAGAGAGAGAGAGAGAGAGAGAGAGAGAGAGAGAGAGAGAGAGAGAGGGAGAGAGAGAGAGAGAGAGAGAGTGAGAGAGAGATTTTCATTTTTAGTAGATTCTCTTAAGTCTGACAAGCAAAGGTTGGGAAAACTAAACAGATCTTTTACATATCTCAATTCACTGTAAATTTTCTATTTCTATATAAGAATTTCATTATTAGAAGTGGGGGTTTACTGAAGAAGATAAGAAAACACAAATAATTCGCTTAATATTTAAGTTTGCATTATCTTCTTCGAGAGTGGTAAAAGTGGAATTTGAATTCACAAGTTGAAATGCTTTCTCGTTGAAATATAAACATTGGAGGAGGTCAGGTTAGCCATGTGAATTAAGGGTTGGTCTTTGGTAAACCAAGTCTTTGGTTAGCGCGACCCCAATTGTAATCCCATTGGACTGTAGAGGTTTGGGTGGAAGAGAAACAACTACTGGAAGAGAAGAAGAAGAGTAGTGAGTGAGAGAGGTAATGAGAGTGGGAGAGGCGACCCCTTGACCCGAGGCGGCAGGAGAGTGACTGGCTTTGTAGATTAAGGAGCCGCCTGGAGATGACTCTGAGGACGACTTAATGGAGTCGTTATCTGTGCTGAGTCTCTGGGAACCACACTCTATTCCATGCCGTGGTCAGCCGGCAGACTTTGTCCCTCGTCACCGTTAGCCGTGGCCCGCCTCTTCAGCCACTGTCTACTTGTGCACACTTTGCCCAAATGGTCTCTTCTTGCACAGTCGTCAAATTGAGGAAACAAGGATGTATGGTCAGGCAACTTAATTGGTAGAGAAATATTGTTATGGAGTCCAGCCGGGCTAAAGTGATAATGCACCATGAGAAAGGCAATAAAACGTACAAGTGCTTTGACTGGAACAACGGTCTCTAAAAAAGTGTAATACAAGATTGGAGTACGTCCGACAACCAGGGTCCTTAGCAGATTTCCATCGTGACGTTTTGCATTAGAATCTACAAACTAGTAATACTTAACACTACTGTGAACATTAAGTGCATAAGTACAAACGGAAGTGAGAAATCTCTCAGTCAATTTAAATAACCTCCCAACTGAAAGCGTCTGAATAGTAAACAAACAGGTCTGCCTATTGTTTGTTTGTAACAGATATCATGAAAATGAGGTCCGTTCAAAATGATACTATTGCCAATTTAAACTTCAAGGAATTTGCAGAACTAGGTTTAAAACGGAGGTTTTAGGTTTAAACTAAATTTTAGCAGATTTCTCTCAAGGGAAATCAGCTGTTGTTATTTAGCTGAGCAGTCCCCGGGCTGTGAGGTTGGATATTCTTCCAAGAGGATATCCAGAGCAGTGCAGAGAGGTTAGAGAATACTCCAACAAGCATAGATGATTAGGGTAGGGATCGTAATAGAGTTTTGGCTGAACTAAAGATTTTAATTCGTAGCGAACGAAGCGTGCAGCATCGTGTGCTTGCTGTTCGCGGACGACTTCTCTCAGCCGAATCCCGTCACTACTTAGACTCTACATCCGATGAACGAGGAAATTATGGACGGCAACTACAATGACGAGGGTCAAGGCTCACTCCCAGGGATAATTAACTATAACCATGGCTACAGAAATGCTAAGGAAACAACTCCAAATATTACTCACAATGAATAAAAGTCAGGTCACGTGGGGCTGAGAACTAAGCAGATTATTCGCGTGATAAAACACTACACACTACACTAGTGATCTCAGTTCACTATATATTCCCTATTTAAAAAAAAAAAAAAATCCGTGTGTAAAAGTAAAGCCTGAAAACCAGACAGAATGAATGACTGTCTAAATACTTGAGTTAAGGAAATAAGTACTTATCGATTATCGGGAGGCCACCCATTTAAAGGCGATTATTAAATCATAATTAAAAGAAAATCACTTTATTATTTAACATAAAACTTCTAGAATTTAAACATGTCAATATGGTTAATGGGAGGCCACTCATTATTTATGGATAAAATATTTACTGGTTCAAACACGCTTATCGCTATAATATAGTGGTGGTGCATATGGTGGTTCATACTTGACACGGTTATTTTAGTAAATCAGAAAATCGCGATCGTTTATTAACACCACTTGGTGTTTATTTACACCATTTGGTGATAGTTTATTATTACTCCATTTTGGCAGGTACCTTGCAGAGTTAATGTGTCAGACGAGGACCGGGGACGACTACTTTATGTAACTACTCCGGGACATAGTCCATTTTTGGGCAAAATCTAATTTATAATTACATTTTGTTATTCAAATAAATTCTATCGTTGTTATTTTAAATAATGAAGTGTTTCTTATTTTAATATGATTTAATAATCCTCTTTAAATGACTGTCTTCCGGATAATCGATAAGTATCAGAAAATATGTATCGAACAACAATTGTTGAGCAATAGTTTAACAACATTGGTTCTACCACATTTTGCTATCCGACTTTCAACAACGAAGATTTTTTAAATTTTAGATTCCCATCTAAACCCCCTTATTCCTGGTCCGATTTCAGTAGTTGACGAATATCTAATCTTGTACGAGTATAAACGGATAAATATTGAGTATAGCATAGATCTAATGAGCATTTTGATCATCAAATCAACACAACTCTTAATCGATCACAAATCGCATTCGCATACATACGGTAATATATCAAAATAAGAAAATCTTAGGATACTGATAAATGAGGCATAAATATACCAATTGAGGTTAAACCGAAGAAAAAATATTCATGGCAAGAATTTCGTTCTCAAATTGATCAACGAAATCCTGGAATTGCCCTTATAAATACTAATTTTGAAAGTTGGAATGGAAATTCAATAATAAAAAGAAGGTACCATATTTACTACTTGCATTACAGAAATTTGTACGTACTTACTGGACAGATATGTTGGAACAGATAACCAATCATTAGATCCGGATTACCATTATGAGACAATCAGAGAGAAAATATTTAATGAACCTCCCACAGGAAATGATATTCGTTTTACCTCACAAGAAATACAACCAATAATCAATTTCTTAAAGAAAAACAACAGAAAATTGTTGCTTATTTTTAGAAATTATTTAAAATATCTAGGTACTACCTAAATTTATTTCAGGAATTTATACAAAATCCTTAATCATAAGATACTACCCAAAAATATGGAAACTAATGAAATTGAGCATTATTTCAAAATCTGGGAAGGACAGAAACGATATAAAATCTACAAGACCAATAAGCTTGGTCCCTACCGGTGTTATAAATATTAAATAAGTTCATAAACCAAATGCTGTTTTACTATTTACACAAAAAAAAAACCAAAAAAAACTCGTACACGTCAACCAGCGTAGCTTTACAACACAAACTAGTACTTCATAAAACACTACGTCAAGAAATAAAATCTTAATTGTAGACATCATCACAACGTATTTGCGCATACCTCATCTTCCAAAGATCTTTTGAAACCATTATTCGGTATTTAAGCTTGAAATTATGAGATGATGTATTCTGTATTGTTGAAGTGGGATGAATAAATGTGGGGGATTAAAAAATGCTGAAAATTAAAAAATACACAACTCTCGGTTAATATTCAAGATATAGAGCAAATGTTCCTCGTTTAATATACAACGGAGAAAAATTATTCAAAAAACTTCATTCGTAACAAGATAGGTTATATACGATGTTTCTATCGGAGTCACGGTAATGGAGATATTTTGAATTTACTATTTTCTCCCCCATAAACCCTCCCCCCCTTCCGCCGGTCCAATTTATTTATTATATAGAACTCCACAACTCTGTCTTCTTAAATGTGGGTAGAAAAAAAAAACAGTAAAAAACATAATTGACCCCTGTTCGATTTCAGCCGATAACCATCATGATCTTTATTTTTATATGAAACACATACTTTTTAACTTTACTTAAAATCAATGAAAAATGTTGACCGATAGAGCGGAAACAGGCAAGTACATGAACAATTCCATTTAAATGAGAAATCCATCACTTACATATTACTCGGGAGATGGACGAAATATGGCATCCTTGTGTCGTAAGAATTGTTAGGATATATGTAACACACCTGAAGCTGTAAGAATACGGGTGAGAAAAAAATGTGTTTTTCTTTATTACTATTAAATGATATATTTACAATTTGAACTTAAATAGTAAATTCTGAACTCTTTATCTCTTAAAAAGTGCATGCCATTATGAAGTGGACATGAAAAATCTAAGAATAAGATAGTAGGGAAAAAGAATGCTATACGAATAAAACGTATGTGATTGGAGTAACTTGAAAATAAGCGCAACCGGTACAGCAACAGATGTCTTAGAAAGAAAGCAACAGTTTCAGGATCTAACAGCTGCTAAGAATAAAAATGTGGGTTTCAATTGTCCACGGTCAAGTTACCTGTAATTGTTACGCTGGGCAACTTATGCTTTCATATCTTCCTCCGTTACCCCATTACCCTGACACCTGCTGAGGATGCAAACAAATCAAAACACCTCGTTTAAAGCACATTTCTTTTCATATATATAAAACAGGTTTTTTTTGGACGAAAACACATAAAAATATAACAAAGACGCATTAGAATAAGAAATGTTATAGGGAAAGTGTTTCCTTGTGTTTCAGTGTAGAAGTCAGTCATGTAGGGGATGAGTGTAAACAAGGCGAATTTTCCAGGAGCTTACATGACACGTTGATGATGTCATATGATTCACCCTGTTATGACAAACCATTCACACCATGTACTACACTCACATATACAGACTACTACTGAAACAGTTAAAGTGGCAGTCATCAACATTCATATTTACAGTATTAAACTCCCTAATGACACAACGATTTACACAGCAGATCTACATATAAAATTACTTGTTCTTTCTAATAATCGATGCAAATGCTAAGAAAAAATATCCACAAATTCAATTTCTTCATTACTCTCACTATGAATCTTTTCCACATCAGTAACAACTCAAATTATCTCTCATATTTAAAGATGAGAAAAAACCGTTAAAGAAGAAAGTCCCGTCACACAGGAGCTGCTTTAACTAAGCAGATTTCCCACGTATTTGCTTTTATCACAAAACTAAAAGTTCAATGAGAACCATATTTGGTATTTAGGGTACAAATAATGTGCTTCATAATATAACAGCTTATTGTTAATATGACATGAGTAGGAGGGGTTTACTGAAGGCCGAAAACTAAAAAATGCAAATATTTCATAACTGCACTTATAGAACATTACATTTGCAATAAGATTAGATGCATACATTAAACGTTTAGATATCTAATTTTGTAACGATCAAACAAAAATTACGACCGCTAAAGCATAACAGACAAATATATAAATCTCTCTCTCTCTCTCTCTCTCTCTCTCTATCTATATATATATATATATATATATATATATATATATATATATATATAATTTTGAACGGACTTCATTTTCGTCATCTTCTAGGTAGGATCTCGATGGACTTTTGAGGAAATTTTTCAAAAATCGCGTTATGAGTACGACCTCAATATATGATTTCCCTTAAGGGAAATCTGCTAAAAAGGGCAAGCTTACTCTCCCAAAAACGCTCCCTGGCAAAAATTGAAGTTGCCCTAAGGATTTTCTGCTATAAATTAATAGTAGGAGTGGAATGTGTAGATCAACATCTAAAGAAATAAAGCTGAAGATATTATGCCACCCAGGGCCACTAAAACGAAATATGACGAGTGTTTAACTCCGTAAAAAAATTAATAAAATGGAAGGATGAAACACTAGTTCTGTCAGCAAACAAATGGAGTTTAACGGCCGTCATCGAGAACGATTTGTATATGCAGAAAGTGAAGAAAGTCCTGGAAGATGGGACAAACGCTTAAATAGCAAATGTATAAGATAACGCGTAATTGACGACCGCTGTATATAAATGTAAAAAAAAAAATCATCTCCAAGGATTGATGGACATTTAAAGACAGTTAGAAATCGTGTAATGAGGACAACCCCAATAGCTGGTTACCCCGAAGGGAAAACTCCTCAAAACAAAGAAGAAAATGAAAAATACAAGCCTGAGTACGAATTTCGAGAAGGATAAGCCTGGTGGCAAGGATATTGTACATATATGCCACAGGAGTATGGAAACTATTAAGACAATGTTGCAGTCAATGCCAAAGTTAAGAGTGTGATTGTGAAGATTGGCATTTTTCTAGGAATGAGGATCTTAAGCACTGACTTCAAGCCAGTCGGGATATGTTGTACATTCGACTTACTACAGAACGTACTTGCAGAAACGAGGATTTTACGGAATAACGTGTGACTTAGCATGTAAGGAAGCTTCCGTGAGTTTGTTGTTGTGGGCTACAATCGTGAGAATCAGGATGGAATTCAAAATATTGCCGTTATTATGAGTTGTATCGTAAAATGTTGTAGAACCAATCTTGATAAGCTCTGTAATTGCTGTTCTATACATTTTTTTCATAACTTAAACGAGTTATTTTTACTTTCTTTTTTTCGGCCTTCAATAACCCCTCCCCCCACAACCCTTTTACTCATCGGGATTTTACTTACAAATGGAGAATATGTGCTGAGATGAGATCAGAAGTGAGTTATACGTGTACGTGGGAAATCTGCTTAGTTTACGCAGCCCCTGCGTGACTGACTTGTTGAAACAAAGACTAAAACATTGAAATAAATTATATATTTTCTCAAGTTTTAACGACTGAAGAAAAAAAATGTTTTTGATAAACTTAGAAGCAACTGCTTTTAGTATCCCATTACACTCGTGGTGAGGTTATTGGTTTTAGTTGGATTACCAGAGTATGTCCGAAGGGAGACAGCTGCTTCTCCAGCTGAGTTATGCCCGGATATTTGTACAAGTCAAGAGGGGAAGGTCGCCTCTCCTTTCATAAGGCCGGCGAACACACAATTTCATTTTGACGGATAGCCCTTCAAACAGCTTGCTCTGATGAAATTACAAAAACCGCAAAAATATCGCAATCCAATAAAACTGCCGACTCATGACTTTGTCGGTCAGGGGTGAAGAAGTCAGATTACTAAATATGCCAATGCATAATAAATCAGATTTTGTTTTGTAAAAAAAAAATTATAATTATGAAGAACATATGTAATGTGTTTTAGAGATATTTTAAATTCGTTGTTTTTCATTGTGTTGCCTTTATTCATGAGAAGGAAATTCACTTATGACAAAATTGTGGGACCAAATACTAGGTTGAAATATCACATGAGTAATAATCATCTGTTATGAATAGCAAACAGAAGTGAAAAAATGTCCATTCATATGCATTGACCCATATGTGTTCTATCTGCCGGCAGATGAACCCGATTTACACGGGAAGTAACATGCGGATAAGAGGTTGAGAAGGACATGGAGTGGTTTCCCGTTGCCTTCTACACCGAACAATCCAAAATTAAACGAATCATGGGGAAAATTCCATTTACACCAATAAAGGCATGAGTGGATAGTTATTGTTAGATAGCCATCCCTCCATAGCCTGTAGCCTTCAAAAGCTGGCTAATACTTGGTATTAGCCAGAGTGAGTATACAGACTACAAAAGTAATCAATCCTCCGTCTAGTCCCCATTCATTTTTTTGTGTATTAGACCCACTTTTGTTTTTATATACAGAAAAAAACCTGTATACAACTTATTTCTTCTTCAAAAAGAAATATATGTGATGTAAAAATTGCACCACGTTATAAACTCCATCTCTGTATGGTTCCTTCATTGAAGAAATAAATAATTTATGGGAGTCTATATATATATATATATATATATATCAAATCGTGAAACGATATAAATACTTTTTTAAGGATTTACTGAAATTATTTTAGATAAAAATGAATAAGAAAATTAATAAGGGCAATTTTTAGAATATATTCTAGAATTAGAGCTGGTAAATCATATAGATATGTCTGATATTTCTATAGAGAGAGTGAACCTATAGAGGTAATAAAAACGAATATTTATTAACAATAAATATACCATGGATTTAAAGGATTCGGGAATACTCTCATCCCGTGAATTGGGAAATTCAGGAACATTTGCTTAACCGCATGTCTTGAGTTTTCACCCTGTTTGTCCTATGTGTTGTAATAACACATAATAATAGTTCTAACATAATATAATAGCTGTAGTATAATAATTATAATATAGTTCAACAAACAAAAGACAATATACTATAGATATACAAAAATATAAGGCTGTGACCCTGCTCAGTGTAAACTGACCAGGGAAGGTTATTATAACCAGTATTCCTAAGAACAATACATTATGTACAGTAGTTTTTAAGTATCTTTAGTCTTGGTAAGTAAAAATAGCATAAACACCTCCTGTTACACTCTAGTTAATAACAATATGCAATATATATAAAGCAGTACCTGTATTTTTACAGCCCTGAAGAAGATAAAATAAGTATTCTCGAAATATTGGCATAAACTAAAATTTTATCACCAACATTGACCAAAACTCCAAAAAACAATATCTACACCGTATATAAATATAACCTGGTCGAAAACACCAACACATTATATATATATATATATAAACATTAGCAGAAGAAACCTTAAAATATCCGACTAAAAGCATTTGAATAGGCAAATATTTGGAAAGGTATTTGGTAAATAAGGAATAGGATTGGCGAAGAGGAGTATCTGGCTGAGTAGTGGGTGTTGGTGACAGCCGCCTCGAGTGGGTAACTCCTCCACGATTCTGAATAGGCCACGGTTTGCAGGCTAACCCAATCCTCTCCAGGACCTATTGGGATATTCCCCTTCTATCCTCTAATACATCTTAACGCCCTCTACAACGTTTACAGTGTAGTTAAGGCGCGTTGCGTTCATAAAAGAGAGCGATATAAGTCTGCTCGTGACAGTTTTAGGTTGCAGAGTCTCGAATGACAAGCGCCATCAAGGAGTCATTAAACTAGGCGACTCATAGATCAGTGGACTTACTTAATCCACCTAAATTTATACGGTGACCTAAGAACAATTAAATGTAAACGCATTACTAAAAGGTCCATATAGTATCCACTGTGGAGACTGACTTCGGGAAACTGAGAAACAATATACACCTCACTGTCCAACCTCCGTTCTGAGCGAAGCATTCACTATTCCACAGCTTGCTATCTTCTTTACAATCAGACGAAAAATACAATGAAACATTTATTTCCATTTTACTCCACGTGGGCAAAAAACGATAACAAACCCATTCAATAGGGGTATAAATTTTACGAAGGGGTGGAATTTTGGTGGGGAAATTGCGCTTCACCGCTTTCATTGACTTGAAATTTAATTGGATATTTGGTTTAGGGTCATTGAGTGACATTTTATTTATTAATCATTATAAATATCTTGAGTGGTTAGAGCGCTGGACTGTAAAGTCAATGGTTGCTAGTTGGAATCCTGGGCCTCACGTCCCAGAAGGACAAATCCCCATGGGAAGTTAGACCATAACACCCTCATTTAGGGGTCCTCTACAGCTTTAAAATACTTGTAATAAAAAAAAATATCCTTATTCATAGACCCTACAATAAGATTCAACTGCAATAACGAGGAGCAATTCACAGAGGTAAAATTTGAAAACAACTTTAATTATGTATAATCCGTAGAAATCTATAAAGAAACAATTGTGTCAAAAGTTTGGCGATCCTCAGTTTAACGTTCAGGGACTATGGTTCGGATAAAGAGTAACAATCTCAAAAAAACTCAAGATTCATTGAAAGAAGTAGAGATTGACTACGAAGACTGGCTGCTCCTAACTAAATATATTATTCGTTAGGAATAACCGATCAACGCATTTATATGTAGTTTTAATTTTTTTTAAAACACATACATTATATGCCTTTATTTTATTTAATTACTTTTTTTGTATTTTTATATCCTCAATTTCATTTTTGCACAACCTTTGTTTTAAACTTATTAAATTATATTTTTTGTTTATTATTTAGGTTATTTTAGCATTCTTTTCATTTTATTCAAAATTATATCATGTCATTTTATTGATGATTTTGCAGAGTTGTTAGCAACTCACCAACGGTGATCAACCACTCTTAATTCCATAAAGAGATTTTTTTTCTTTTTGGGGCTCAGGTTAGCCATGTGAGTTAAATCGTTGGCCTTAATCTCACATGGTAAACCTAGGGTGGCGAGTTCGATTCTCGCCTGGGCAATAGGAATTTATTTAGTGACGAACTCATAATATAAAATCATTATTCTAGCCTTGCCAGAAAAGGATGGTAACCTGTAGATAACCAGTCCCAATTACCCGTAGTAGCACAAAGTGGACGTTAATAAATAAGACTAAAGAGTTTTTCTACTTCTTTAATTCCTTCAAATAACGTCTTTAAAATAACTTGAAATATGGAAAACAGATGGTAAAATAAAACAATAAATTAATTCCACATGACTTACCGGACACATTGACTAATAGCAGCAAATGCATAGGCATAATATTTACAGCTTACTATCGACTTCGAATTATTTACTCTTCTTAATTTTTTTTATTAAATTACCAGAGTGTATACATTTTTATTTATTCTTTTTTCGTTTTTTTTTTTTTAATGTATTTAATTATGCATCTATACTTTCATTGCCCTGATGTTTTAATAAACTTATATAATAGAGACTTTGATGCTAATCATTTGAGATGCCTTATAGACGTTTTATTTCTTTTATATTTATGGAGGTTTTTCCCCCCTTTCCTGAATGATTGTTGATGAGTGAATCGCCGTCGTCGAGGAATTCATTTTAATAAAAATAAAATATTTTATTTCCAAATTAAATTGTTATCCGTCAGCCGTGCTTTTACCTGAGTCATTTAATATTGAAGGGAAACTCGCCACGACTTCCATATCATGTTCTTTCCCATATCACTTTTTCTGTGACTAAAGTGAGACTGAGAAAGAGGAAGCATATGTCTAATGGTGACATCACTCATCTCTAGGACACTACCCGCATTTGATTATAGCAGTCTGCTTCCCTCTTATTGGCCTCTAGCACTCAAAAATGGCAGCTATCACTATTACTACATTTCTCTTAGAGGAGATCTGCTATTGAGGTTGTACTCATACGACGAAACTTTTCTTCGAATTTCCTAGGAGATAGCGAAAATGAGGTTCGTTTCGCTCTAGAAATTTTTGTATGTGCGTTACCAAGCTCGATGTATAAGCGTTTCATGACAAACTAAAGATAAAGTTTGTTAACGACTCATACAGGGGACTCATAATATTAAGCGAGTTATTCTTATCTTCTAATATTTAGTCTTAAGTAAACCCTCACTTCTACTCATTGCACTTTAGCAGATTTCCCTTAAGGAATATCAGTTATTGAGATCGTACTCGTGGCGCGATTTTCGAAAAATTTCCTCATCAGTCCATCGATCCTACCCAGGAGATGACGAAAATTAGGTCCGTTCAAAACTATGTACATGAGTGTACACCTCGGTCATTTCACGTTATTACGAGTCGGATCGATAAAACAATCTTATTGCAAATGTAATGTTCTGTGAATGTCGTTATTTACAAGGTTTCTCTTTATTGAATAATAAGATATATTTCCATATTTTTGTTTACCGGCCATCTTTAAACCCCCACTCCTACTCATGTCATATTAACAAGAAGCCGTTATGTAATGAACGACTTCACTTCAAGGTAAATACCAAATATAGTGACCATTGAACTTTTATTTTGTAAGATGCATGCGAATACGTTACCCATGTGATTAAGACTTTTTGTTCTTTACTCGAAAATTTTAATTTGATCTATATTATACTCAATATTTAACCTTTTCAGTCAACGTTAAAGATCATATTTGACTGAAATCGGGCTTGAAAAAGTGAGGGTTTAGGGTGGGGGAATCGAAAATTCAATATATCCCCGTTATTATGACACGGATCGTAAAATGTTACAGAACTAAACTTGTTAAACTACTGATGTAGCTCAAGTATTAGGCGAGTTATTCGTACCACCCTCCCCCCACTTCTACTCAGAATATTACATTTTTCAATATAAATAGATAATATGTGGTGACATAAGATCAGTAGAGTGCTATTCCTGAAATCTACTTTGTTACGTTGTTGTCACGTGACGGACTTTTAGCAGTTTTCCTCAAGGGAGCTATTGAGGTCGTACTCATGACGCAATTTTCGAAACATTTCTTCAAATGTTCGATCATACCCAGGAGATGACAAAAATGGGGTCCGTTCAAAATTATCTATATATATTTGTCTGTTAACGCTCTAGCGGTCGCAATTTTGCTTTGATCGTTACCAAACTTGGTATTTAAACGTTTTATGCAAAAAGACAGATCAAGTTTGTTAATGACTGAAATCGGACCAGTCGGAGGAGGGGTATAGAGGGGTGATTTTCGAAATATGTTCGTTACCTTACGTCGGATCAACAAATTGTATAGAACCAATTTTATTGCAAATTCAATTTGCTATAAATATTGTTCTATACATTTATTGTCCGAGATATTTGCATTTTTATTGAATGTGGGCGGACGAGTGAGTTTCCCGCCAAAAGCTCGGCCGTCTCCGTAACTGTTCGGCTCTCGTATGGAGATTTCTTTATTGTTTAACTTTATGTGGGAAATCTGCTTAGTTCTCGCAGCCCTTGCGTGACGGCCTTTTAAAGAATAAGCCTATGAGCAAAGGTGATGAGTTAAAGAATGGGAAGTGGTGGAAGATAAACCTCTGGTTGAGGTGGGAGGGGGTTAAAACCCTAGATATAAAGTGAAAAATTCGGGCTTTATGAGAAGGTAGACATAGAGGCTTGAGGGGGGAGAGGTGAGGAATTAGCGGATTGGCCAGTAGTATCACGTACATCCTCCAGTCCCCCTGGAATACTGAGCACTTCCTATCAGTCGGCACACACTTGCTTCTTTATCATCCTGGAGTCTTTTAACTCTTCCTCCATCACCTAGGACAGCTACCAGCTGAACCCTTCACCTTCTCAACAGCTGAACCACACCTACACCTGCCTTCTAGATATACTTTGTCATCAAGCGATATACCCGAATTATTATCAAATGTCTACCGATACGAGCTACGAGATGACGAAAATGAGTAAATATGATATAATAAATAAATATACTTCTTATTCTAGACCCAATATTTTTATATGTTGTTCATAGTTTAATGGCGAAGGTCCCCAATAAAAAAGTCCGTCATGCAGGGGCTGCGGTAACTAAGCAAATTTCCCACGGGCGTCACGTTTTTGCATTTATCTCAAAAATTAAAAGTTTCATGAGAATAATATTTGGTATTTAAGCTTCAAATAAAGTGCTTCAAAACATAATAGAATATTTTTAATATGAAATGAGTAGGAGTGGGGGTTTACTGAAGACCGAAAACTAAAAAAATGCAAATATCTCAGTTAATAATCAAGACAGTAAAAAAATATGTACATAATGACATTTATAGAACATTGCATTTGCAATAAGAATGGTTCAATACAAGATTTCGATCCGACATATAATAACGGAGATATTACGAATTTTCGAAATTCTCCCCCACTAAACCCCTCCCCCTGGTCCGATTTCAACCGTTAACGAACTTGATCTGTCGTTTTGTATAAAACGATTATATATCGAGTTTGGTAACGATAAGACAAACATTGCGACTCCTAGAGCGGTAACAGACAAATATCTAGATAGATAGATAGATATGTATGTTTATATGTATATATGTATGCACAGTTTTGAAGAGACCTCATCTCCTGGGTAGGATCGATGGACATTTGAAGAAAAATTTCGAAATCGCGTCATGAGAACGACCTCAATAGCTGATTTCCCTCAAGGGAAATCTGCTCGAAGTCCGTCACGCAGGGGCTCCGTGCTATTTCTCTCGTGAAGTTTAACAATATATAAATCTACATTTTGGTTACACAACACCACCGCGAATAAATACAAAAAATAATAAATAATCATTCAGTAAGTTTTAATAATTTCTGAACGGAAAGTGTCTGAAATGAAAAAAAACAGGTCTGCCAACGTCTGGGCAGAAAGAAACATAACCCAATGATAACCCTTGTCTAGGTACTGCATTAATAAGTGCCTACTTACATGATATATTCATTAAATTTAATTAAAGATTGCTACTTACATTTCTGAAGTGCTAAATATAAATATATATACTTATATATTTATAAATGATAAAATGTTATTATAAATTAGTGATAGCCCATTAGTGGACGATATCGTGGAATAGTCGCATAAAGTGGTCATCGTTAGCCACATGAACTCTGAAAGGTAGCTGTCCCAGTGGTTTCTACCAGTACCCCTTTGCCTTTTTTTATGCCATTTAGCACAACCCAACATCCTTTCAACATTTGGTGTTTGGGCCCCGTAAATTTTAATGTTGTGTATAGTTATATGCTTATATATTGCCAATTCTGTTGGTGGTTGTCAACACTACAGCTGATGGCTAGTATGTTTGACATGGCTTTTGATTTGAGGGCAACATTTTGAATCCTTGCGTTTTCCTGGAAGTTTCAGCTTTTTGTTTAGTCCAATTTTTTGCTATTAGCTGCTAAAATTTAGTCTGAGTAAATTTGTTATTGTCCTACTTGTTTCTTCTCACACTACTGAAAATAAGCAGCCCTTCTATTTTGATATGAATTATAGTGTCAAGTCCACTCTAATCTTTTCCTTTATTTGTGAAGAGTACTTTGATCTTTCAAAAATCCTTTGGACGGCCGAAATGTGATGTTTGCAATGTACTTCTTTCAATAAACCTAATACTTGCCACTGCAGAATGAACATTAATCGATGAGTTACTAATTGAAGGTAGCCCATAAATATTCAGCACTTAAAAAAATACAATCATATACACAAAAATTTAGTTCTAATACTCCTATATTTTAAAAGTGTTTTTTTTTTTTTTTCATTAACAGCATTGAATAATTTTACAATTCCATTTTTATGTGTATGCGAGGGTGAGTTTGTGTACATGGATGTGTGTGTGTAGGAGAAAATTTGTTACACTTTTGTATTATAAAAATCTATTATTTTAATTTCATAAAATTTGAAAACTATTTTTTTTTTATTAATTATTATTTTAATTGTTTCACTCTCTTTTACCATATATATATTCATTTTAATTAGATTTGTTATTGTTTTTCTCATTATTTTCAATATTGTTCTGTTTACTTATTTTAATTAACAATTTTGTAATATTTTATGTTGTACATGTATTTCTAAGATTTTGGAGAGTTAGATTTCTAAGAAGATGTGTTTCTAGCATTTTTTGATATTCTTTAAAATTTAAGTGAGGAATATTATCTATGTTGTGAGGCTCTTGATTTAAAAAATTCTTTTTTCAGTCTTGCTATGTTTCAAGACGTACCACTGGACAAGTACTAACCGATGGAAAGTAATGGAGCACAGGGCATGCGTTTGAAAAAGTAGCAGGACTGAAGGTGGTCTTTTGAAAGACCAAAAGTACTCACCATAAATAATGAAAAAGATTGCAATGGACTTTCCAATATTATTCATCATACTGAAAATGATTTTCACCTACTACAGCCTCACAAGTTTCAGAAGAGACCATGAATTTATTACATCGACATACAAAAAGGCTCAGCCTTGTTGAAGATGGATTGAGCAAATGATGCCATAAGTACATTACTCCAACATGTATAAATCTGCATAGTTTAAGCAGCTACTGCATTTTCAAATAATGGACAAGTGCTGGTCACTCTTACAAACGAAACCTTCTTATCAACATTTTAGCTTTACCTCATATCATATAATTTGTCTTCTCCATATCTTCTGGTAACTAATAGCTTACTATAAAAATTTTACATATAACAAAATTTTACGAACATGTTTTACAAACACTACAGTTTAAAATATTTCTTTATGATGTGATCTGAAAGGCATTCCTCTAAGTTAATCAATTTTCAAATTGTTTATTTGACTAAACATCATCATTAAAAATAAAAATTCCTAGCATTAATACATAGAATACACAAAGATAAATCCAATACATCTTGACTAGCCTACTTGTGAATTTCTCTGTAAAGGCTGTCTCTTCCAGACTGTAATCTAGCGCATAAAGATATCATCTTTATGAGTTTTTAAAGGCAATAAAAATGGGATGGTAATAATTCATTTGAATAACTAATCCTATTTCCTCCTTCCTAAATAAATTGCCTATATTCTTTGCAGTATTTTAGCATTTTCATTCACCTTGGGATCTTCTTTAAGTTCAATACTCCCACTCAATTATCCACCCTGGGGTCAACAGATGTTGTGGTTCTCGTTGGCAGCTCACTGACTGAACATAAGAAAATGATTGACATTCTGAATGCAGCAGGAAAGATATCAGGGCTTATGCTGAACCTCCAGAAAACTGTCCTCATGTCCAACAGTAAAGAATATTTCTTGAGGGAAAGTTTCTGACATGGGATGGAGAAACAGAATATTTAATACAGCTGATCTTTTTTGTAAAAAGGTGTCAAAATGAAGTTTCCATCAGAACAAATCTTGCTTGGACAAAGTGCTGGAGTTGCAAGTATATATTTAAAAGCAACATACATGCATATCATCATGCCCGACTTACCTATAGAGCAATCGATAACAATGATTATACTCATTTCCCAGAGGGCAACAAAACACAGTATGTCGGGAGGACTGTATATGAAACCTGGGCTCAAAAAAATATTGCAGACAGTCCTGGGATCTTAAGTGGAAATGGGCTGGGCATGTTGCTCAAACGAACTAGAATGGTGGACAAAAGGAACAACCGATTGTTATGAAGTATACAAGAAAAGAGGGAGAGGATAACCACAATCTAGAAGGTGAGATGATCTGGATCTCATTGCAGGCTGCCTGTGGCAACGAACGGTCTGTCTAAGACAGAGTGGAGAGGCCTATCCCATGGGTGGGCTCAATTCTTGTCAATTATTCTACTTTAACCCAACTATTCTATTTAACAAAAGATGTAAATATTTTGTTCTTTTTTATATTTATTCACTAATTTTTTTTTTTAAATTTGTAATTATTGGAGAATAAAGGCTACTATTACTATTATTATTATGGGGGGTTTATTCTCAGTTTCCTGGAATTCATCATCACTTCACTAGGTATCGAATAATTTTCTTACTATCCTTAGTACCATTACAGATCTTTGTATGTATATTACAGATTTATGTGACTGTCAAATTATCTCTTCAATAACTTTAAATATTTAGTGTTTTGACATAATTTTTGGGCACATGCCAAATTATCTCTTGCAGTTGTCCATTTGTTGAAATAACAATGACAATAACTCTGACTAATTCAATTTTGTAGAGATCTTTCCATTCTGCAGTGAAGCTCGATATTTTCTCAATTTCTTGCCAATTACTCTTGAACGTTCTCATCATTTTGATACCAAATATCAATGATATCAGCTGATTTATTATAGTCATTAAAGATGAGAATGCCTGGATTTTTATGGTGAACAGTTTGGTCTGTTATCATCACTTCATCTAAATAAATTATTGTGACACTCTTGTCAATAACAAGTGATAATAACCCAATCTTAAAAGTCTCCTGTGTTAAGAAATCCAAATGTAATTACAGCACGCATTTCTCTTATCAACCTTCATAGTTATTAAATTACTTTTGTAAAGAAATACCATTATATTTTAAAATGTCAGATGCATCATGGCAAGACTATTGAAATCCATGGTTTCAACACCTGCCAATGGCTCCACCAAATTGTGGAGGTTCATTGAGACAGTATTAAAAAGCTTTATTTAATATATTGTCACAAAACTTTAGAACTCTAATCATATCTATCTATATGTTTACTTTTACGTAATTCTTATTGGGTTAACCTTTTACATTGAATATGTTGAACAAGTTGCATTGTTTGGATGTCTGATGCCACAAACCTTAAATATATGATAGTTTACAGTACAAATTTAATAATGGAATGAGGCAGCTGGGCATACATGGGCAATGATTTAACAGTTCACAAACTATTAGAACATATATTCCACTGTTCAAAAATTTAGTTTAGCAAACACTTCTAATGCAGGAGAATCTGTATTATTTTTTAAAATGGGTAATACTTTAGGAGGTTAAATTCACCAAAACTCATGGAGGGACAAAGTTGGAATATGAACAAACATATAAGGCAATAGATGAAATTGGCTCTCCAGTCAATTACATAAACACTGTTTCCAATAAGAAAATAATTTTTGATTAGAAATGAATTTGTCTCAATTTGCAGAACTTTACTTTTAATTATATTCCTTCATAAACATCCCATTGTGGCTGAAACAAAAAAAAAGTTAGATTAATAACAGGTTTCTTAATTAAAAATGTTATATAAAAATAATAATAAGAAGAATAATAAATCTCTTGATAATAGTAATTTTTATTACTGCACAAATATCTACAAATGTTCACCTTCTGCAATGAAGCTATTCTTTTCTTTTATTTAACTCATAAACACAAGGACTTAGATCCAAGAAAAAAATTATTTTATTTACTTAAGAAGAAACAAAACAACAAACACACTGGTTTGTAAAGACTATAATTTATAGTATTAAGTTTTATTATTTATTTCATTTCAGTATGAGCTCTTTATTCTTTCAGGGGTTTCCATAATATACTGTTAACCTATTTCTTTTCTTGGCAACAAACCATATATTTTATATGGGGAGATTCTCAAACAATCTCCTCGTTTCTTAAGGCATTATAATTGCTAGTGCTTGTTATTTATTTTTTAAAGTATAACTAATTACAACTACCCACACACATTAAAATTAATGTATTTTTTACATGTTGTCCCCAAGGACTCAGAGGAATATAGAGTGACTAGAAACTTCAGTTCTTGGCTAAAACTCTTTCCTTAAGTTTATTAAAATCAAAAATGTCAATAAAGTAAAAATATTATGTGAAAAGATGTCCTAGTTTCCTTACCATCAAAATTAGTTAAGTGGCACGGGGGGACTGCCCAGTCCCAGATGAAGTTTACATTTACTACCTTGTAGTACTAATGAGTCAACCCACCTCAATGGGATTTACTAGCTAAGGTGCCCAGCTTTGCTCAGGAAATCATTAGATCCCAAATGAAGACGGCATTTTTTGTGGCAAGGCTTTACACTACATTTTTACATTTACCCATCTCAGTGTTAAGGGTTTATAACTAAATATCTAGTAACTAAAGGAAACATTGCATTTTTCAGACTTGAAGAACAAAAAAAAAATGACTTCCTGATCAAATCCTCTACATTGCTTAAAACATAGTGGAAATTTTAATATAGGTTATAATCCTGGAGAAGTTAAAGGTACTAATTTACATACCAAGCTAGCAAACAGACACCAAAGCCAAAAATGGTTGATATCATTTCAATTTTAAGTGAAACAAAATAGTACCTTGAAATTTGGAGAAAAAATTCAATGTACAAACATACAATTTTATGTATGTGTATATGATATTATATCAGATATATATATATATATATATATATATATATATATATATAAAATTGTAACCTCTGTCTGTACATTGATTTTTTTCACGAAATTTCACGATAACTTTTCGTTTCACGTGTCATAGACACCATAACTGCATTTTGTTTCATTGGTGTCTGTTTGTTTGTTTATTAGTTTGTTTCTTACCTTTTCACGCATAAACGGCTGAACCGAATTTTATGAAACTTGGTATGTATATTACTACTAACCCAACTTAGACTTTAGGCTATGTTAATATTCTCTGAGACGAACAGGAGTGGGGGAATGACTAACCCCGGAATTGGGGGGGGAATTCTATCCTAATTCCGGATGAAGTATCCGTAGACACCTGGAGGGGACGACTCCGCCCAAGGAAACCGGACAAGGCCTACAAATATACCTGAGGTAAACACACACTCTGAAGTGTTGGCAACTAAAATGCAGACACGGTCAATACCCGAAGACCTTAACAGTATTAATGACCAGGACCGTGGAAGTCTACAAGTTTATTTATAACAAAAGTTGTTTATTTTGTTATTTGGAGTAACTTTTGTTATATACACTTTTGTCGTATATTTAAGTATAAATGAGTTATACGTTAAACTACTGCGGAAGTGAACAATTTTATTTGGCACAAAAAACTCAACCGAACTAAACTAAACTCGGTATGTGAGTTAGTACTAACGCCTTCCTTATAATAAGCCATACTAACATTTCTAGGGATGGGCAGGAGTGGGGGTTATAAGGGAGGCCTGAAATTAAATATAGTGATATTTCGTTTCCTATTGGGGTTTCGGCAAATATGCACATAACAAAAGTTGTTTGTTTTCTTATTTAGAGAAACTTTTGTTGTATACACTTTTGTCGTATACCAAAGTATAAAGGCGTTATACGCTAAAAATTATAGCGGGAGTCAACAATTTCATTTGGCACAAAAGACTCAACCGAACTAAATAAAACACTCAGTATGTGTATTAGCACTAACGCCTTCCGTATAATAAGCCATACTAACATTTCTAGGGACGGGGAGGAGTGGGGGTTATAAGGGAGGGCTGAAATTAAATATTGTGATATTTCGTTTCCTATTGGGGTTTTGGCAAATATGCACAAAACAAAAGTTGTTTATTTTGTTATTTAGAGAAATTTGCTCAACAATTCTTTTCACTATGAACTACGAGGTACCTCACCTGGAAAAATTGTTTGTGTGTGCTTGTGTTTATGCATATATATATATATATATATATATATATATATATATATATATATATATATATATATATGTATGTATATATTAACTCTGACCAGTTATAAGTTTTCTGACCCACTTAACTATACTGCTTGAACTCAGTTCTAGTTAAAATGTCTCCTCAAACAAAGGCATACACTATCAGATATGTGACTAAGAGGAATAGAAGGTGGGAGGTGGGGGTTAAGGAGTTGTGAAGTTGTTTCATTACTGAAAGTTGTATTGAGGCCCGAGGAGGAAGGCAAAGATCCTCCAACTTCTGAGTTAACAATCTGGTTCACTTGTAGGTAAACTATTTCTATTTGCAGTTATCATAGGAGACTGCAATAGTTGAATGCAAAAGGAATTTAAAGAGAATTGCAAATTTAACAGATTTAATAAAATAGTATTTTCAAGTTTAACTAGATTCTTTACACTACGGATAATTTCAAGCTTTACAAGCCTTCTTCTGAGATGTATTTGCTATATGAAGTTAAGTGATAAAAAAAGAAATGAACTAAATGATATAATATACGCAAATGCATACAACAAAAAATAGCAGTAGGTGCAATTTGGGAGTGAATAAATCTGCATTCAAATACAATACAAAATTAAAACTGCCCTTTCTGTAAATAGTATCTTATAATCAAGGAACTAGAAATGAAACTGGTTAATAAATTTAATACGTTTTTGAATTTTGAGGTGTTAGGCTGCTAACATAAATGTTGACACTCCTTAATAGTAAGTTTAATAAGTACCTTGTGTTCTACAATTTGCTCTACATTCCATAACAATCTTAACTTGCCTGGTACTGAAACTTTAATTTTTTGTGATTGCTGATACCACTTATTGTTTTTGTTCTTCAAATTTGATGGCAAGGGCCCATTAAAAAAAACAATTTTTTTGGGTGCAAACTTTATTGAACGTACCCTACATGTTTCGTGGCTTATTTTTCACCTCTTAAGGGGCCTTCCCTTTTTAAAATAATATATAAAGAATTATTAATAACATTAATTTAACACATCCCTTAATAATTCTTTTGCTATATATTGTATTAGTAGGTGCCTACTATTATTAAGGGATGTGTTAAATTAATGTTATAAATAATTTTATATATATATATATATATATATATATATATATATATATATATATATATATATATATATATATATATATATGTATATTTTAAAAGTGATAGCCCCAGAAGAAGTGCCAAATAAGCCACGAACCATATAGGGCAGGTTCAATAAAGTTTGCACCGAAAGAAATATTTTTTATTGGAGACCCTTGCCATACAATTTGAAGAATATATATATATATATATATATATATATATATATATATATATATATATGTATATATATATATGTATGTATATACACACACATATATACATATATATTTATAATATTGGTTCCAGAATAAGAAGAATTGTTTTTGGTATTTACACACATCCACATTATGCAACTATGGCTATTCTGGGCATTTTATCATCAGGTTACCAACCTTTTCTAGCCAGCGTTAGACTATGGATTTTATTTAAGAATGAGTTCTTCACTAAATGAATTCTTATTGTACTGGTAAGAATCGAACCCACAGTGAAGTAAATTGGAGAATATATTATTCTTTCGTATTTTATACTCAAAGTACTCTCAGGGATTATTGGCTCACTGAAGTTAATTTTTATGAACTATCACTTATTGGTGGCTAAATGTAGATTAGTGTACAATTTTTATCTGATATCATTCTGATGGAAAATAAATTTATTGAAATGTTGACAAAATGAGAACTGTCTTTAACCATCATTCGTAGTCTTGAGTCTTCCGCTTTCCTGTAACTATGTTTACTTATAATCACTTCTCATTTCTCAGTGGAATCATCAGCTGGAGGTGTCAGAGCCATCTCTAAAGGTTTTCTTTTACTCTCTCCAGTGCAAGCCTTAGTCCTAGAATGGATTGTAGAATTTTTTTCCCCACTGAACCTGGATTTGGATTTGATTTTTCAGAGAAATGTAATTTCATTGCCACGGAGTTGGCTCATTTTATTCATTTCATTGTAAAATTGAACATCTCTTCAGATTATCACTGGGAGAGCATTTTTTTTCTTCTTAGATTAGGCTATTTATGAGATTATTCCAATGTTTATGCAACCCCTGCAAGAGAGATTTTTTTTTTCTTTTGCCAGTATCTTATAAACCAACAATAATCCTTCTCTCTTATAATGGTATTTCCTACATATTCCAGTAATTCACGGAAGATTTCATTCTTCATAGGGCTTTATTGTTATTCAGAGATAAGACAATTTATTTGATCTTGTTTCTATCTGGTGGTTCAGCTTCTTCAATACCCTCATCATTGATCTGGCTTGTTTAATGGGGAGCCAGCTGACCACTCCCAGAATTACATCCATATTCCATCAGTATACATTGTCAAAACTTATGGCAGCAGTTAGAATAAAAAATGTTTATAGGAAATAATTGATCTAAATAATGTCCTTCCATTTGGACCACTTAGGAATAAACTTCTTTGATAAGGAGACTTATATATTGATCAAGAGTAAGGCACTATAAATGCCTTTATAACTCATTGCCAATAGGCCTATATTCATACTTTGTCCTGTTGAAGCTCCTATGTATCTCTAATTTTATATTTATGGATTCCATTGAGCATTTGATCATCAAACAAAAATCTTCATATGTCAAGAAGACTTGGGTTTTCTCCAAAACAAATTATCCAAAACATCATCCTCAGAAATCCAAATATTATATTAGTTGATAGAAACCTTGAATAACAGAATCCCTTGCATTTTTTTGTGTTAAATATTAGGCACTTCTTCAGTGGCTTCATTGAGATTCTCTTTAGACACTCCTTATCCATTATCTTTGGAACACTCAATTAATTCTTCTTCTGGTAAACAATAATTGGAACCAAAATCTGAATCATGTCTTTTTAAATGACTGATTTCAATGGTGCTATCATCCAACAGGCATCACTAATTTCCAGCTTCTCCCACCAGTATAGAGTGAATTTGCATAATTAAAATCAATATCATTACTCAAAAAATTCAATTTACCCAGGGAAGAATGAAAAGTCAGCCATCGCAGATTTCAAGACAGAAATTCCCTAGGAGAGCTATAGTTTCACTTTCGCCATGGGCATTGATATCTAACATCTTTGGACATTTGTCCTTTGGGGTTGCTAGATATTTACCTAAAATGTTTAAATTTAAAGAATATGTTAATTTGGAAACAATTATTTTTTATTAAGTTCGGCTGATCATAATTTTATTTTAAAAAATCACATTAAAACTATAAATAAATACTAACATATCATATTATGAAAACATTAAAAGTCTGTGATAGCAGAGGCTGCTTATGCTAAATAGTATTCTTACCTGCTGCAATGCCTTACAGATGACATCATTTCACATGCTGTTCTCTATTTTTTTTTGTAAAAAGAAACCTATGTAAATGGGACTTGAAATTTAAACTGATTACGAGACATTTATAGATAATGTTTCTTTGATTGATCCCAATTAGCCTGAGTTGCAAAAAGTGGACGTTAATAAATAAAAAAAAATTTCTTTGATTGAAAATTATTTGAGTAGAAGGTTAAAATAAAAGCTGAAAACTGAAAATAGGTAAACATCTCAATTAATATGCAAGGAAGAGAACAAATGTATTTACAAAAATTGCAGAAAATTAAATTTAGAACAAGATTGGTTATATAACATTTTTCAATCCAGCTCATAGCAGAGATATTTGGATTTTTCTTAATTTATCCCATCTGATCCCCTCCCCGCAATCTTCCTAGTATTTATGCATTGTTGTACTTAGTGTTCATAGAGCTTGGTTAACAATATACTGGCACTTGGTCCAATTTCAGCCTTTAATGATCTTGATCTTTCTTTTTAAATAAAACACTTAAATGTGGAGTTTTGTATTGATCAATGAACAATTACAGCTGCTAGACATATATATATATATATATATATATATATATATATATATATATATATATATATATATTCAGTACACCAGTATATTTTTCAGATAACTATATATAGTATCTTTCACTTTTGCCAGTGTAAATGGAACATCTATTCTCTAAGGGAAAGGATGTTCGCCTAGAATTTAAAGAATATTTTCTGATGATTTTCTGAAAATGATGATTTTTCATTTTTTACATATAGTTTTTACTAATTTAGTTAAATTAATATATCATACTATAGAAAACATTAAATATCTATGATGTAGGTGCTTCATAAATGATATACATATTTTTTCGCGTTTATATTTGAACTTCCCTTATTATCATCATCTTCTAGGTAGTATTGAAGAACATTTGAAGGACTTTTGCAAATATCACGTCAGGTATAATCTAAGAATCCGATTTCCCTCAAGGAAAATCTGCAAAAAAGAAAATTAGCACACACAGGAGGAACTATGACATCAGTTAATATATATATAATATAGAAACATCTTTTTTAAGTTTAACGTAATACATAGTGACGGTCTTATTGATCATGGGATGGCTAGTTTTCGCATACTTGGTTCTGTTAAATGTTAATACTGGACACGGTCACCTCGACTGCTCCTTATGCCTGTTGGAAGGGTGGGACAGAGACCCCACATAAGTCACTTACAACTATTTTAGTGAAGGACAAAGAAAAATAACAATCACAAACTTTTCTATTTCCTATTTATCAACTAGTAGACAGCTGCTGAGGGACTAACACTCCCACCACCATCCAATATATAAACATTTTGAGATAGGCATATCAGTTTCAGGAATAATACTCTTTAATCCACCCCCTTCCAAACCAACAAATAATATACAATTTTTAAAAAAAAACAATATTAATAGCAAAAATATTATTATAGTTATAATATCAAAAATGTAAAGAATTAATAAAGAATGTCCATCATCTAGCTAATACCTAAACTAAGCATATTTCCCATGTATTGGAATATATTCTGTTGATCATATCTCACCCTAAGTGAGAAGCCTATCTAAACAAGATGGAAATGTTAGTTATATTTGAGATGTTTAGTGACTGAGGTACTTAAAGTGAAAATCTGTAGAGTAGAGAAGGGGGGGGGGTCGAGTGGCATAAGGACGAAAACAAACAAAAATCAATTAACTCTGTTATTGTTAGATTTGTCAGAATTATTATTATTTATTTACACCCACTTTTTTTTTGCTACTATGGCTAATTGGGACGGGTTATCTACAGGTTACCACCATGTTATAGCCAGAGTAGAACTAAGGATTTTTGCCCCTAAACAAATTCCTATTTTCCCTGGCAGAATCATATTCGCCACTCTAGTTTAACCATGTGAGATTAAGGCCAACGCTTTAACTCACATGGCTAACCTAACCTGGGCCCCCAAATTTTTCAGGGAAAACATGAATAAAACAATAGTTTTAGAAATTTCTCCCCAGTAAGTAGCCTATGTGAGCAGGAGATAAAATGTCAGTTATATTTGAGAGTTTAATGGATTAGGTGGGGAGGGAGAGTTTACAAAAATCAGAAACCACACAAAATCATTAATAGTCAAGTCAGCGGTATACATGAATAAATCAATATTCCTGGAAAATTCAAATTTCATCAATATTGTTTTATACACTTTTTTAATCCAACTCATATCAGAGAGAAATATAAATCTTTTCTCTGTCATGAATATTAGCCGAGACATTTGAATGTTCAGTTTTCAGCCTTCAATAAACCGTGTTTGTATGATATACGTGAATGGCCCTATTCTAAAATCAATTTGAATTTAGTTGAAATTATTGCAACTAATAATGCACTATAACCAAGCAGCTATAGAAGAGGCATAGGAAAGAATCTCTGCTTCCTGCTCCTCTTATGCATCAAGTATGAGGGGCAACTACTTGCAAATAGTGGCAATTAAATCTGCTAGGCTACACTCATTGATGGTCTATCATATCCACTAAATTTATATAAATATAGCCCCAATTTATAGTATTATCATAAAATTACATGTTCTATTATATAGATTAAACTTGAATTGTTATTTGCAAAGGACTTAGTTTTTACAAGTGATATAATTATGAACATATTTATGAGGTATTCAATTGTTTTCTTGGTTTTTAAAGTGTACACAACTATACTAAAATTATTATGTTTCTGATTTATTTATGTTTCATTGTTTTAAGAAATATAATAAGTAATAGGAAGTGAAAAACTGTGAAAACTGTTTATATAACCTTATAGAGATTTTTGTCCTTATCTTTTTGTTTTGTGACACTATGGCTGAAGGTGTATTTAAAGTTATTAAAAATTTGAATCTGTAATGCACTCTTACCTGAATACGTCAGTGTTGTAGGGGCTGCGTAAACTAAGCACATTTCCCACCTGCTGTTATGACACACTTGTGATCTTATCTCACCACATATTCTCCATTTATTTGTAAATAGCCAATGAGTAGAAGGGAGAGGGCGGTTACTGAAGGTACAGAATACAAGGAAGTACGAAAAACTTTCTTAATACTTGATTTACGAAATAATGCATAGAACAATAATTACAGAGGATTAATAGTTTAACAAGAGTGAATATATAACATTTTACGATCTAACTCATAACAACAGATATATTTTGAATTTTCGAATCCCCCCTCTATCCCCCACTATTCTAGGGCCGATTTCCCCCCAATAACCATTATGCTCTAAAGCCCCCTTCCCTCCAGTTCAAATCAGCAGTTAACGAACACGACCTTTACCTTTTTACATAAAACGTTGATATATCAAGTTTGGTAACGATTAAACAAAAACTGCGACCGCTAGAGCGTTAACTGACATATATATATATTTGTCAGTTAACGCTCTCTCTCTCTCTATATATATATATATATATATATATATATATATAGTTTTGAAGAGACCTCATTTTAGCAGATTTCCGTTGAGGGCAATCTGCTAAAATGCTTGATTTCTAATGTCTAAACTAAGATGCTTTGCACTAGCTATGTATAGTCTTCGAGCTAATCACCATAAATCTGTTGGGCGGGGGGGGGGGCAGTTCACAGCTGATCTCGAAGGCTGGTACTTCCAGCATTGAACTGACAGAACCTAAACCCCAGAGTGTTTTAGCAGACTTTCCTGAAGGGAAATCAGCTATTGAGGTCGTAATCATGAAACGATATTCGAAATTTTTCTTGAAATGTCCTTCCTACCTAGGAGATGACGAAAGTGAGGTCCGTTCAAAATTGTATGTATGAACCCTCCTGAATATATATATATATATATATATATATATATATATACACGTCTTTTACCGCTCTAGCGATCGCAATTATTGTTCAATCATTACCAAACTCGGTATTTCAACGTTTTATGTAAAAAGAAAATATCAATTTCGATAACAGCTGAAATCGGACCGGTGGGTGGGGTTAGAGGGGAGGAACTTCGAAAACACGAAATATCTCTGTTACTACACGTCAGATCGAAAAATTACATCTTAAAAATCAATCTTAATGAAAATTAAAATTACTATAAATATTGTTAAATACAATTATTCTCTCTCCTGAAAATTAACCGAAATATTTGCATTTTTCGGTTTTCAGCCTTCAGCAAACCCCCTTCTACTCATGTCACATTAACAATAAGCTGTCCTCTCATGAACCACTCCATGACAAGTTTAAATACTAAATATTGTTTTCATTGAACTTTTATTTTGTGAGTTATAGGGAAATACGTTCTGTTGACACCCTCCCCTCTTCTTATGTTCTTGTATTAATACAATTTGAGTGATTGAGATAAAAATGATTCTGATTCATTACAAATTACAGCACTAGCTTTAGTAAATTTCTTTCAAATTAAAAATTAATCGGTTTATCTATCTATTCAGTGCTACGAGGTTGGCTAGCCTGTTTGTTTACAATTCAGTCGCTTTCCGTTGTAGAGATTATTAACTTGCATTGTAAATTGACTGAAAGATTTCTCATTACCGTTTGTATTTAATCACTTAACATTAGTATTACCTGTATGTATATTTATCTATTGTAAACCTTCTTATCTGGTTATTTTACGCAGCCCCTTTCGGACCATTCTTAGCTTTCGGACTTTTTACGTTCCGGACCATTCTTTCCTCTGCATATTATCACTTATTTCTTTTTAGGACAGGACCATTAAAGTTCCTCCAAAGTGTCCTTCCAACCATCGCTCTTTCACAGTCCCTAAAAACTATTTATTGTTCATATGTAAATTTGATGTAGTTTTTAAAAAATTGTGTAATCAATTCTAGTTCATAATTATTATTAAAAATCACTTTGAGAAAATTCATTTTATCCACTAATTGGGGGCCAATATGTAGAACATGGGGATGTAGGGTTGAAACATTTCATCATATGCATTGTAATAGACCATTGGAAAGCTTTTGTTGAGAACTTTATGCAAATATATTTTTTTGCACTTTAACTTTTCTGAGACCAATAGAGGTATTCGAGGTAATAAAACAAGATCTTCAATTCTAACCACCACTAATGTTTTAAAGCAAATGTTTTGCCTTCCTGGTCATTTACAATGCTAGATTTAAAATTATTCCCCTAAGTCAATATAAACCTAAATATCAAGCTGAAGAATAAAAAAGACGCCACACAGGGGCTGCGTAAACTAAGGAAATTTCCCAAGCGAAGGTTTACAATAGATAAATATACATACAGGTTACACTTCCGTGAATAAATACAAACGGTAATGAGAAATCTTTCAGTCAATTTCCAATACAAGTTAATAATCTCTACAACGGAAAGCGCCTGAATTGTAAGCAAACAGACCAGCCAACCTCGTAGCACTGAATAGATAGATAGACCGGAAAGATAAACAATTAATGAAATATATCTGAATAAAACATATTAATTCTATTGAAAACAATTGACTAAAGCTAGTGCTGTAATTTGTAATGAATCAGTCAGTTTTATATATTTTATTCCACATTAGCGTTTTAACGTGTCCATTTAATTAATACTGTCTTGCGTAACAAAGAGTAACTGTATTCATTATTCAGAGACATTCTCTTTTAAGAACATCTCCTGGGTAGGATCGAAGGACATTCCAAGAAATTTCATAAGTAAGACCTCAATAGCTGATTTCCCTTACGGGAAATCTGCTAAAATACAAATTACTATGAGTTATGGCATTTTCTAAGCCTCTGTAGCAGATTCAGGGAACATATTAATTTCTGAGAAAATCAGTTGGTTCATGGTTTTTGCAGATTTACCGAGAAGGGAATCAGCTATTAAGGTAGCACTCGTGACGCGGGTTTCAAAAATTTCCTCAAATGTCCATCGATCCTACCCAGAAAATGAAGGAAAGCCCCGAGACGCAGGGGCTGCGTAAACTAAGCAGATTTCCCAAGCGAAGGCTTACAATAGACAAATCTACATGCTGGTAACACTACCGTCAATGTTCAATGAATGAATAAAAACGGTAATAAGAAATCTTTCAGTCAATTTACAAGTTAATAATCTCAACAACGGAAAGTGTCTGAATCGTAAACAAACACGCCAGCCAACCTCCCAGCACTATTCTAGACCGGGAAGAAAAACAATAAATGAAATATATCTGAATATAACATATCAATTTTTTGAAAAATATTTACCATACCTAGTGCTGCAATTTGGAATGAATCAAAACAGTCTTTATCTCAATCACTCAAATTGTAGTAATCTAAGAACAAAAGAAAGGGGGGGGTCCACATAACGTATTTGCATTTATCTCACAAAGTAAAAGTTCAATGAAAACAATATTTGGTATTTTACCTTGTAATAGTGTTTCATGATATTACTGCTTATTGTTAATATGACATGAGCAGGAGTGGGCGTTTACTGAAAGCCGAAAACTATAAAATACAAATGTCTCGGTTAATATTCATGATACAGAAAATATGTATAAATATTCAATATTTATAGATCTTTCAATTTGCAATAAGATTGTTTCTATACAACTTTTCGACTTATAGTAACGGAGATATTTCGACTTTTCGAAATTACTCCCTTAACCCCCTCCCCTTCTACTGGTTCGATTTTAGCCACTAACGAACTTGATCTTTCTTTTTACTTAAAACGATTAAATATTAAGTTTGGTAACGATGTAACACAAATTATATATATAACATTTTGAATGGATGTTATTTTCGTCATCCCTGGGTGGGATCAATGGCCATTTTAAGAAATTTTTCGAAAATCACGTCATGAGTACAACTTTAATAGCAGATTTCCGTTGCAGACGTATTTGTCTGTTAACGCTCTAGCAGTCGCTATTTTTGTTTAACCGTTACCAAACTTGATATTTCAACGTTTTATGTAAAAAGGCAAATGTCATGTTCGTTAATGGCTGAATTTGGACCGGAGGGAGGAGGACTTATTACGAAAATTCTTAATATCTCCGTTATTATTATATTATTCTTAATATCTTGGTTAATATTAGCATTTTTTAGCTTTCGGCATTCAGTTAACCCCCACTCCTGTTTATGTCACATTAACAATAAGCTTTTGTATTATAAAGTACTTTATTTTAAGCCTTAACACCAAATATTGTTCTCATAGAACTTCTACGTATTGAGATAAATGCAAATACATACGTGACTCACATCATGTATGTGCTTACAATTAGTTCTAACATTCTCAGTTAACGTAGTTCTTTCGTGATTTTTTTTTAACAAATAATCAAAAATATATAAAATAAAATGACTCTAAAAGAAGTTTTCCCTAAAATGTTAAATGCTGAATTAAATAATAAAAATAGGATGTCTAACCTCAATAACTCTAATTATCATAAAAGTAACAGATATTATAAATCTATAAAGTAACCTGAAAGCAGTTAAAAACCCATAGTATAAAAAAAAATACAGACTAAAAAAATCAATTACATAAAAAACATATTTTTTTATTTTTTGATATCGCATTGTGTATTATTTAGTAAAGAGTATGTTAACTTGTTCTCAAATCTAATCTTAGATCGAATAACTCATGGTAATATACCTCGGTATAAAGGAAAAATAAAATAAAACACATAACCTTGGGGAAACATTAAGTATCTAACTTTCTCATGTCCATAAAATAGAAAGCTTTTTAATCGATAGTGAGATGAGTTGAGGCATTTCGCTGCTTTTAATCGATTTAAGCGAAACAATGTGATCTATACCCTAATTTACAACGCCTGTAAGCCCTTGTCTCTAGTTTCTGAACGAAGCCAGATTCGTAACAGATTTCACAAAGGCAGAGAGAGAGAGACGCCCAATCAAGTGCGTGCACTCTTGATTTTACAGTGGGTTTTACTTTTTAGCAAACTTTTTTTTTTTTATACTACTTATTAAAGGATTTTCTGTGGAAGCCGACTGTTCACTGGCTTTATTAAGTTGTTAAAATGGTAGAGCATAACTTGAATAAAATTGGTAAGTTTAGAAAGAGTTAATCATAAATAATGCCGTCATTCCTTAATTTAGTCCTTGTAATAAAAAGTCCGTCACGCAGGAGTTGCGTAAACTAAGCAGATTTCCCATGTGCCTCACGTATTTGCATTTATCTCATAAAGTAAGGGTTCAATGAGAACAATATTTGGTATTTAAGCTTCATAATATAACAGCTTATTGTTAATATGACATGAGTAGAAGGAGGGGGGAGGGAGGGTTAGTGAAGGCCAAAAACTATAAAATGCAAATTTTTCGGTAAATAAGATAATGAAAATACGTACATAACAACATTATAGAACATCACATTTGCAATAAGATTAGTTTTATACAATTTTTCGATCCGACGAATAATAACGGAGATATTAAGAATTTTCGAAGTTACCCCCCCTCTAAACCCTCCTCCTCCCACTGGTGGTATTCCAGTCATTAACGAACTTGATTTTCCTTTTTATATAAAACGATTAAATATCGAGTTTGGTATCGATTAAAACAAAATTGCGACCGCTAGAACATCCAGTCAATGTCAGGAGATGACGAAAATAACGTCCGTTCACAAATTTATATATATATATATATATATATATATATATGTAAAACCTTGAACGGACCTCATATTCGTTATCTACTTGAAGGGATCAATGGACATTTGAGGAAATGTTTCGAAAACCGCGTCATGAGTACAACCTCGATAGCTGATTTCCCTTAAGGTGGAAGTAAATCTACTAAAAGACCATCATACAGCGACTGCGTAAAGTAAGCAGATTTTCCATGCACTGGATGACACACTGGTGATTTCATCTCACCATAAAATTCTGAATTTCAAAGTACGTATTCAATGAGTAAAAGTGAGGGTTTACTGAAGGCTGAAAACGACTAGGTACGAACAAGTCTCTTAATATTTAAGTTAAGACCAAAAGGAGGTCCGTTCCAAATTTCTTATATATATACATAATCGTGTTTTCGTTTTCGACCAGGTTATATTTATGTATGGTGTTGTTGTTTTTTGGAGTTTTGGTCAATGTTGGTGAAAAAATCTTAGTTTATACAGATATTTCGAGAATATTTATTTTCTCTTCTTCAGGGCAAGACTCAAGATACTTAAAAACTATTGTACATGACATGTTGCACTTCTGGTTACATTAAGAGTACCACGTTATGTACAATAGTTTTTAAATATCTTTAGTCTTGCCCTGAAGAAAATAAAATAATTATTCTCGAAATATTGTCATAAACTAAGATTTTTTCACCTACCTATACCAAAACTCAAAGAGGCAAAAACACCATATATATATAGCTTAACTCTCTAGCGCTCGCAATTTTTGATTGATCGTTACCAAACTTAATATCTAAACTTTATGTAAAAAGAAAGATCAAGTTCGTTAATGGCTAAAATTGGACAAGCGGGAGAGGGGGGATTTGATGAGGGGTCTTCCTAAAATCCGAAATTACAAATTAAATGTACTATAAATATTGTTCTATACACTTATTCTCTATCTTGAATATTAACCGAGATATTTCCATTTTTCAGTTTTGAGCCTTCAGAAAACCCCCTACTTCTACTCATGTCATATTAACAATAATCAGTAATATCATGAAACACTTCATTCCAAGGTTAAACACCAAATATTGTTTTCATTGAACTTTTACTTTGTGAGATATATGCAAATACGTTATGTGGATCCCCCCCCCTTCTTTTGTTCTTGGATTACTAAAATTTGAGTGTTTGAGATAAAGACTATTTTGATCCCTTCCAAATTGCAGCACTAGGTATAGTAAATATTTTCCTAAAAATTAATATGTTTTATTCAGATATATTTCATTTATTGTGTTTCTTTCACAGTTTTATTGTGTTCGGTCTAGAATATCTGCTGGGAGGTTGGCTGGCGTGTTTGTTTACGGTTCAGACACATTCCGTTGAGATTATTAACTTGTAAATTGACTGAAAGATTTCTTATTACCGTTTGTATTCATTCATTTAACATTGACGGTAGTGGTACCAGTATGTAGATTTATCTATTGTAAGCCTTCGCTTGGAAAATCTGCTTAGTTTACGCAGCCCCTGGGTGTCGGATTTTTTCTTCATTTCTTGGGTAGGATCGATGGACATTTGATGAAATTTTTTGAAACTCGCGTCACGAGTACAACCTCAATAGCTGATTCCCTTCTCCGTAAATGTCCAAAAGCCATCAACCAACTGATTTTCTCAGAAATTAATATGTTCCCTAAAGCTGCTACAGCGGCTTAGAAAATGCCATAACTCATAATAATCTGTATTTTCTTAAAAGAGAATGTCTCTGAATAATGAATACAGTTACTCTTTGTTACGCAAGACAGTATTAATTAAATGGACACGTTAAAACGCTAATGTGGAATAACAAAGAAATTTCCTTTTCATATTATTTATTTATCGTTCCGTGATGCTCCTCTGATGATTAGTATACAATAATACTATTTCCGCTAATTGTAATTATCTAAATATTTCCCTCCATGAGGAACTTTTCTTAATTGGAAAGTCATAAAAGTATGTCCATTAGGGATGCTCACCCCATAAGTGTTTATGTATTCTTTTTATTTTTCTCTGCCGTGGCCCTCTTCTCCAGATAGGAATTTGAACCACTAATAACTGAACGATTAAAATTATTAAATACACGCCACCGTGTATTCTCTGCATTCATTTTCTGATTTTCACAAAATGTATTTGCAGAGTTTTCATAAGAGAACGCCATTGAAGTTGTGCCTTCAAGTGATTTTCAAAAAGATTGTCTTGAAATGTTCTGTGTTATATAACCGATCTATCAATTATCGAGTTTTGTAACGACCAAACCGAAACTGCGACCGCTAGAGCCGTAACTGATAATTATATATATATATATATATATATATATATATATATATATATATTATATATTGAGCGGATCTCATTTTAGTCATTCCCTTGGTATAATAGATGGACGTGGGAGATTCGACTTCAGGGAAATATCCTAAAATTAAAAAATAAAAAAAAATTATTTACAATTGTTGTGTAATCTCATTATGTTCTAAATGTTGCACCATTGAGATGCACATAAGGGAAAATCTTTAAATACTGTGTATTTTCGCATCATTTTCCATGAAAAGATGGTGACATTTGATAAACTCTTCTTTCAAGTAGGAGGTTCATTTGAAGATTTTCAAATTAAACGGATGTAACATATTTCATTATGAAAATTTCCAAAAATTAATATTCATACTAATATATCAGTAAAGAAATGCAATGTTTGATAACATGAAGCCCACCAGTGATAAAGTACAAGAGCTATTTAAATTAATTTCTCTTGAACTTGACACTAGACATTTTCATTTAAATAAATCAATAAAAAGAAAGTATACTGAGTCTTAAGTATAAACTTTCTAACTTAGGTGTTGTTGCTTCATTATTTTATTAATTGAGTTAATAATAAAACCTCGTATTATTATTGTTACATCATGGCTATTTAATTAGCCTGCTTTATTATTAGTCCAAAGGCTTTTGCTAGTTATTCAAACACAACATGCCGGCTGAAACATTGTATTTTCTAAACCTAACAATATTTATGTTGCAAATTTATTTAATTTTATTATAGAATAACTATTGTAAGGTGTGTATTTGTTGGATTTAGTTACTTCAAAAGGTATTAAAAGAGGGTCGTCAGTTCAACACACCCATTTTACCTTAATATTTTAGAATTTCCTAAAATTTTGTATCATTATAGTAGGTATTGAGAATAAACAAAATATATATTTTATATAATTTTTTTACCCTAAACGGTTTCGAAAATACGGCTTCGTAAAGTTTTCATAAAAGCGCACAAAAACGCTGGGCAAGTTTTTTGACATGAGCTCTAGAAGCTGTGCTAATTGAACTAGGAAGTGAGACTGGTGTATTTTTACTCTCTGATTCTTGGCTTTCATATGATTTTTAACGTAATAAACAGATTTTTTCAAAACTCAAAATAAAAGTTTTGATTATTTCGAAAAGTGCGTCTCGAAAAACTTTCAAAAAATTCCAAGTTGTAGGTTGTGCTTATAATTATTTATGTCAATTTTCGAAAATGAGTTCATAGGTAAATAGGATTTTAAATCTATGTCGTTTTACAAAATCGTTAGCCTTTATGTAGTATTTTACATGATATAATAAGCATTTGAACTACTTACAAAGATAAAATGTCACCTGTTGCTTGACATTAAAAGCTAAGTAACAATTACATAAAAATTGCGACCGCTAGAGGTATAAGATATATATATATATATATATATATATATATATATATATATATATATACACACACATAATTATGAACGGAGCTCATTTTCATCATCTCATAGGCAGGATCGTTTGTGGAATTTTTTCAAAAAATAGCGTGATGAGTACAACGTCAATAGCTGATCTCCCTTAAGGGATGTTTAACATGCGAGATAAAGCGTTGACCTTAATCTCACCTGGTAAACCTAGAGTGGCGAGTTCGATTTTCGCCTGGGCAAAGGAAATGATTTAGTGGCGGAAATGATTATATAGCATCCTAAGTCCCACCCGGCTAGGAAAATGGTGGTAACCTGTAGATAACCCGTCCCAATTAGTTGCAAAAAGTGGACGTTAATAAATAATAAAAATAATAACTAAGGGAAATCTGCTTTAAAAAAATGACATTTTGTTAGTCTCCCATGTTCAAAAATGGCTTGTCCAATTTACAAATTCATCATTTAGTGTTATCCATTTCATGCACTTGACATGTAAGTGCAGGGGTGAATCACGTTCGTCGTGTACCTGCATGCTAAGAAATTTCCTCCTGACGTAAGACTGACTGAGTGAAATGGAATGTATTTACGTTCAAGAATTGTTTAAATATAATAGGTCATGCCAAATTATTTTACTACCACATATTGCATAGTACTTAAACTTCACATTATTTTTTCAGTGCGCTCCTTAATTCATCTGTGTTATTGTATGAAATTGTGTAGTTGTGTAAGACAATTTATTTTTTTTTATTCATTAAGCAAATTAAAACATTCCATTACGTCAAGTAAACTTTGATATTGAACTGACATGCTATCATTACTAATCTAAAGTTTTATTTGTAAGAACATTATCCACATTGCAAGATATAGGATATGTTCATGCAATTTATATAAGGTTCAATAAAACTAATTTATGTTTTAGTTCATGAAATTTCTGCATTTTGAGTATTATTTGATATGAATTTATTTCACATGGATTGGCCGTGCAGGTTGAGGCATGGGTAAACTACCACTACCCTCATCATGCTGAAGGTAAAAAATTCCGTCACGCAGGGGCTGCGTAAACTAAGCAGATTTCCAACGTAAAGTTATACAATAGAGAAATCTCCATACGAGTACCAAACAGTTACGATAACGGCCGAACTTGCTTTTGGCGGGAAACTCACTCTCGTCCGTTATCCGCCCACATTTAATAAAAATGCAAATATCAGGGTTAATAGTCAAGAAAGAGAATAAATGTATATAACCATATTTATAGTAAATTTAATTTGCAATAAGATTGATTCTATATATTTTTTCGATCCGACGTATAGTAACAGAGATATTTCGAATTTTCGGAAATCCCCCCTCTAAGCCCCTCCATACCACTAGTCCGATTTCAACTATTAACGAACTTGATCTGTCTTACATAAAACGTTTAAATATCGAGTTTGGTTACGATCAAACAAAAATTGCGACCGCTAGAGCGTTAACAGGCAAATATATATATATATATATATATATATATATATATATATATATATATATACACCGTAATCTGTAAACACTAGCCGTTTCACTTTTTCTCCTGCTAGACTGATTTTTTAGCATTTTAATTTCTATTTTCAAAGGCTTCTTACGTCGGGAGAAATAGAGGATAGATGATGAATGGGATTATCAACGTACCATATTCAAGTTCATGGGAAACCTTTATAGATTACATATGTATTGATACGTATCATTGTACACACACATAAACTTTTAACAGATCGTCCTGGTCTTAAGTAAATCATTAGAAAGCAGTAAAGAGTATTGAGTCATAGAGGGGTAGTGAAAAGCAGATTTCCTAAATGTTACGATTACGCACAAGTGACGTAATCACACAATCTATTCTCAATGCTCTCTGTCTATCTTCCCTAAAAATCACGATTGACTATCACACAGGATTTGCCGTCTATATGAAATTAATTGCATTTATTTCCATTAAATGTTAACATACTATAATAGAGTACATCAACTGTTTTTGCTTTTTATAAAAAATTACTCTTATTAAATGAATTAAATAAATAATAATAATAATATCATTCCTTCTTATTAATACATTCTTAATAAAATTAACTCAAATTCAATACCTTTGATAAAATGAATCAATTTTATAATTATATATAATAAATTAATTTCGTTAACAATCTTAATATCACTCTAAATATATAACATGCATTTTTTATTTATTGGCATCCATTGTTATTAGTCTTAAATTTATTAAAGACTTACAAGACTTATAAGTAATGAGAAACTAATCCCCCACCTTAAAGAAGAAAATGAAATCAGATCATAAATTATATTATGACCGATTTGCTTGAGAAATACTTGTATTCTTTTTTAATAATTAATCATTTTTGATTGTGGCAGTATGAATTATTGGTTTTAAAAACAGGGATACATAATTTTAGATGCAATCCTTTATCGGTTAAATTCCAACGCTGTAGCCGCAAATTAATACTTTTTTTTGTCAGTAAACATTCACTCGAGAAATCAATCATTAGAGGCATAATGTGAGGGTATTTTTTTTTTTTTTTTTTTTTTTTTTTTAATTTGGCAGGGCTTCAATTTTCACAATATTTATACATTTCTCCCTCTCAGCTTTCTGGGCATGTAACTTTTCACAACATAATGGGCCATATAATTCATAATCATATTTTTTTTATTACAAACTAAGTAATATTCACAATTTCTATTCTCAAAAGTAGCCCCAAAAATACCTATTTTAAGTATTTAATAAGGCCTCCCTTATGATCCCCACTCCTTTCCGTACCTAGATATTTTAATAAAGATTATAATCAGTGAGGTGTTAATACTCAACTATGTACGGAGTTTCGTTGAGTTCGGTTTAGTCTTTTATGCCCTTTAAAACTGTTGACTCCCGCTTCAGATTTTGGAGTATATCTCGTTTAAACTTTGTTATAGGACAAAAGACACTCTAAATAACTAAATAAACAAATATTGTTATGTGTATATTTGTCGGAAAACCAGTAGGAAACGAAATATTGCTACTATTAATTTCAGGCCTCCCTTATAACCCCCACTCCTGTTTGTCTCAGAGAATATTAGAATAGCCTATAGTCTAAGTTGCGTTAATAGTAATATACGTATCAAGTTTAAAAAAAAAAAAAAATCGGTTAAGCCGTTTAAACAAACAAACAGACACCAAGGTCACAAATTGCAGATTCGTGTCTATGGCATATGAAACGAAAAAGTATTGTGAAATTTCGAGGAAAAATCCATGTACAGACAGACTGTTCAATGTTTTTATATATAATCTCTTCGTTTCTTTTAGAGGCACTTTTGGCGTGTATACCGACTATTTGAATCATAGTTTATTATATTAGTAAATATAGTTTCCATTGAGATATAGCGGGGTTGCCGATCGAGAGATACACTATGATTGAGTGTCTAATCGCGCCCAGCCCATGGACAGGTGCCCAGAAGAAAGTTCCCCTGCCAGCCGGCAACTTACTCCTGGACTAGTCGGAGGTATTGGCCGTGGTGGGGGTCTGGAGAAAGCTGAGGAAAGGCCGCCCTACTTGCTCAGTAAATCCTCATCCAGCCTCCTAGTCTCAGCTTGCCTCTCTCTTATCACCTTATCAACAGCATGGCTCGCATTCTCCTTATCTAGGATATTGACAATCATACAGGTGAGTGTCAAAGTTTCTTAACAGTTCAATGTATTAATTACTAAACCCGCTGTTCGGCTATACTAAATTTAAAATTGCAAATGATAAATTTAGACACAACTTCAAATTATATATTATCCTCACATGGTAAAACTAGTCTTAACTTCACTTGGTAAACCCGGACCTGAATTCAATTCTCACCTGGGCAAAAGAAATTTATTTAGTGACAAATTCATTAAATAAAATCCTTAAACTCACCTAGGCTATAAAAGGGTGGTAACCTGCAGCATAAAGTGGACTTTGATTGATAAATATCAAATATATTAGCTTTGTACATTAAATACCCAATTATAATATAAGTATATAAACATTTTTTAGGCTTTTGTTTCTCCCTAGAATCTTAACAAGAAATATCAACTTTTATTGCTTCTACAAAATTACTTACCAGTTCTTCAAAGGATAATGTTATTTATTTAAATCCACTAAATGCAAGTAAAACTAATTGGGACGTGATATCTACAAGTTAGCACCACTTTAGGTATCCATGATGGACTAAGGATTTTATTTCATGTGTTAGTCACTAAACAAATTCCAGTTGCTCAGATGGGAGTCGAACCCACGACTCTGGGTTTACCAAATTCTCTTAGCTGAAAACTTAGCATTTTCCAAGAACAAGACCAAACAACTACCATTATCTAAAATAATATCAGATTATAACAAATAAAATACAATGTCAGCAGTTTTATCAAAAATTAAAATGATACATTCCTATATATATTATGTGTATATAAAAGTATTCATAAACAAAGCGGTATGAAAAATCAAAAAATTAATTAAAGCTTAGAATAATCAAAAACCTGTAATTTTTTTTTAAATTTATATTGAAATGTTGTTATCAAAAAATATTTGCACTATTTATGTTATGCAACTGATGCACTTTACTACTCTTAAGGCGTATCTATATAAGAGGCATTAAAGTCTCTGGATTAAATTTTGAATGTTCATCAAGATTGTTGGGATCAAAAATTATTAAATATGTCTGGACAAAAACTAATTAATTTATTTTGAACGAATACGTAATGGTTTTGAAATCAGTAATATTGTATTATTTTTAGGGCACCCTCTGTTACTGCTTGAACTAATATGTTTTTAACTTGATATTTGTTTACTAATAGAATCATTTTTAACTTGCGTATTGATTCTTAATGCATTTGAAGAAAAAATACAAATTAAAAAAAAAAGAAAGAAAAAGTTCAATGCTCGTGCAGGGTAGAGGGTTTTGGTTCGTAACGAGCCCTGCTTTATCATTACCGAAATAGAAAATAACATTTGGGTGTTGTTCCTGGATTAATTTTTAAAATAATATATTAGTTTGCGATCCAGTTTCTCCTCATTGAACTAAAGAGATAAAATTATTCAATTCCTTGCAGATTTCGTCATAATCTTAAGAAATAAAATCGGTAAGTTGATGATGGTCTCCGTTAATTCCTGTAAAACGAAAAGTGGAAAAATTGTAGGAAATATCAAAGTTATATAAATTTGTGCCACGCTTACCAAAAGCGACATTTACAATTACAGATTATATCACTATCTCTCCAATCCTACCACCTTCATGCCATTAATACTGATGAACATTTTGAAAGTTTTGAAAAATTGCGCCATGACCATTAACCACAAAGGCTGAATTATAACAATTAAAATCAGTCAAAGCTGATCTATATTTCGTGTAACAAAAGATAAATCGAACAATTACAACTAAATTTGCAACGAAAATATCAATATATGTGAATAGCTAATACCAACGTTAATCACAGAAAACATTGTCTGAATTTCTATCAACATTTTATAACCTGAATATACAATAGCCCAGTCGATATTTTCGTTACTTAATCAAATTTTATGTGGATTATATGAGAAAAATGGCTGACACTGATTTTATATTTCTTCAGATTTTCACGGTCTTTTTTTTTTTTTTGTTTTTTGTTTTTATTAATTTTACTGTATAATTTCTATAACTTTAAGAGAGTTTGTTATCTTCTATTTTTAATAATATACTTATGCTTACTTACTTCACTCGGTGTTTGGCAATTGCATTGTTAAAGCTCCAATATTTCCACATTATATAAACAGTCATAAATGGAAAAGAATCACTTATCCGGTGTTGTTCAAACCGTGTGTGTATCCACGCTATTTTACGCTATTTACGTATTTCAGCAAATGTCTTAGAGCTAAAATCAGATTACACAATGTTTTATTAAACTCTTCTGAATTTATGTCCAATTATTTCAGAAGAACGATGATATTAAACGTAAAGTAATGAGTATTCTATCTACAAGCGCCTTCAATTTTCTTTGATACATTACATTCAAGACATGAAATTCAAATGAGAGAATTATCTCTTATCTGGTGTTATAAAATTATCTCATCTCTTCAATAAATAAGATTTTTTTTTTGTCATCTGTTCAGTTTGGGATACTTCTTTGTCAGAAGAATATACATAGATATATGAACGAATTATAGACACAAGGAAAATAATTTTATTTTTAAATTATATTCCTCGGTTTATTGTTTTTAATGTAGATAGTTTACTTTTAGCAGATTTCCCTTAGGGGAAATCAGCTATTGAGGTCGTACTCATGATGCGAGTTTCGAAACATTTCTTCAAATGTCCATCGATCCTACCCAGGAGATGACGAAAATGAGGTCCGTTCAAAATTATATATATATATATATATATATATATATATATATATATATATATATATATATATATATTTGTCTGTTAACGCTCTAGCGGTCGCAATTTTTGTTTGATCTTTACCAAACTCGGAATTTAATCGTTTTATGTAAAAAGGAAGATCAAGTTCGTTAATGGCTGAAATCGGACCAGTGGGAGGGGGGGTTTAGAGGGGGGATTTTTGAAAATTCAAAATATCTCCGTTATTATGCGTCGGATCGAAAAATTGTATAGAAAAAATCTTATTGCAAATTAAATTTACTATAAATATTGTTCTATACATTTATTCTGTATCTTGAATACTAACCGAGATATTTGCATTTGTATTCTGCGTGTGGTCACCTAGGCTATGTTCGGACTTTCCGCCGAGAGCTCTGGTGGCCGTTTCCATAACTATTCGTCCCTCGTGAATAGGTTTAGAGGTTAGGTTAACTGTGTTTTGGGGCTAGAAACTACTGGGTTATTACGCCCTAAATAATGTTTTAGGTTTAAAGGTTTCTTACTACTACAGTTGTTATTAGGCAGATTTCTCTATTGTAAAACTTCACGTGGGAAATCTGCTTAGTTTACGCAGCCCCTGCGTGACGGACTTTTCAATACCACATTGGTTTTGTTAAATATATTCAAAATTTGTAATTGTAAACGTCTATACATACACCTGTTTTTATTATTTTTAAAGAAAAAATAGTTATTTTTATAATCGCATATCTTGTGATGGCAGTGAAATGTATACTTCCAAAGCCCTGGGTATGACGTCATATCACATTCTATTCTTCCATTTCCTTCTAATTTAGAACCATACGTACGCGGTAAATGAAATCGAAAAAAGAGAAGACATTTGTGTGTGTATAAACGCTTAATATGAAAAATTGCAGAACTGAGAATGGCTTACTGAAAGCAAAAAATATGTGACGTAGGGGGATTACTAAACTAATCTTGCTATTTACAACCAATTGCTCCTGGGGTGGGGGAGTAAAAAGGAATATAATTTTAAGCAGGAAAATATATGTTTAGTGACTCAGTTGCTCTAAGTCAAAATATGATTAGTAGACGTGGGGTATTGCTAAAGCTGAAACCAAAAACATGCAAATTACTCAGTTAATATTAGAGTTACAGAAAATATGTATAGAACAGCAATTTTAATAAATTATTATACATTCTCAAACATTTTTGTTATACACCATTAATATATGTTATGTTTACTGATATCTCATCAAACATATTCTCATGAATGTCACATAATAACCAAAAAGCATTTTTTGTTTGGTCGGTGTTTCCGAACTTGATATATACATAGCACTGCATGACCAAATAAAGAGCAATTACACATGAAGTTAGTCAAATTTGATATTAAATAAGGGGAAAATATTACGGAGAGAATGTCTTCATCACTAGATGTATAATTGAAACATGTTATTTAACCAGATTTTGTCTTGATGATATAACTTGCTACAGTAATTGTGCAAATTTATTGCTAACTCCCATATTAAAGGAATAATTTTTATTTGTCTTCAGTAAAGCATCTCATTCGGTTTTCATTTAAAGATACCATGTCACATAATATATCACGAAAAACATACATTTCAAGTTTTCTTTTCAAAAGGTTTTTGTTCAGGGAAAAACAGAGGACGGAATGTGAAATGACGTAGTCTGTGTGATTCATATACGTGAGAATTCTGCTTAATTTTCGCAACCTCTTTATGCAGCTTGGTGGACTCTCAACTAGGAGGAAGTCTTTTTGTTCTCTAAAATTGTGTCTCTTAACTCATTGAAATTTTTATTAGTTCAAAATGTTAAGAGGAAGTGTCTGTTGATTTCAAATATTTAGATTCTTCTCACACTTCAACCATTATTGAATATGCATAATGTGAAAATAACACTCCAACATTGATGTAACAGGTTCGTCTTAGCAAGCAAAATGCCAGTTACCCACACTCGATCGCTGAACTATGATATAAAATAGGGGAGAACTATTTATCTATTTTTTTCACTATTCTGAGATAATCATACAGTCGTAATGGAAAATTTATCACAGAACTAATATATTTACATAACTTTTTATTTGTATATTTTCATCTCAAGACATAACCACTATACATTGAAGTGGCACTGTGGTTAAGAAAAGAACAAAACATAGCAATTGTGCTTTAACCGATAATGAAAATAATTCTTTGCTTATAAAAGCTTCGAAACTGGAGTGAAATTGAAACTAACAATAAAAATAAAACAAAATGCAACCTCGTAAACAAAGAACAAAATGAAAAATAAACAAGCAAATAAATAATTTCTGTTAGAAGTTTAAGATATAATTATATTTAAAATTAAAAAAAAAGTATAATATATAATTTTAAAGTTAGAAAAGTATAATAAACACGAAATTATAGAAACTCCTTTGAAATATCATAATTATTAGAATATGATAAAATTCTGGTTTATCATAAAACGCATTTAATACGAAAAATTTGCAGACATTAAGTAGAACATGTCTCGTGGTTCATTGACATCGACATGTATCTTATACTGCATGAATATTCGTTTTAAAGTCATGTTGTTTGTTGAAGTCCTGTTACATTACCAGATAATTATATTGATTCATTATGTATGGTTGGACGTAACAAATTTTTAGCATTTTTAGAACATCTTTTTAGAACGTCTTCTTGATTATTGATTCATGGATCGCGCATGAATCATGTTTTTAATTCTTCTAAATTTGTTGTCTTTGTGTAACTATTATGCTATCGGGCGTCTTTAAATTGAAAATTTATAACTATTGTGACATGGGGCCTCTTCATATGAACAATTAGATGTAAGTATTGTGAACATTCACGTCAGTCTCAATAATATAATTTGTCGTGAATTTCAATTTCTGTACTTGTTTCATAAGACATTTGTTTGGTTGCCGAAGTCAAAACGGCTCACAACAGTTTAAAAAAGAGGTCTCAATACATTGAGTCAATTGTATCTGTTATAATCCTGCCCAATAAAGTTTTGTGAACAAGCAGAGGAACGAATTCATTTTTTTGGTTTTGGTCTTAACATTGTGGTTGTCAAGAATAGAATCGGTATTCTTCAAACCGAGAAAGTGAGATGCCGAATAAAATCTTAGGTTGTAAGAAGTCATCTAATTGCATTACCTGTAGAGCTTAGTTTCACCATAACTTTCTACAAAAGTACATCTTCATACATTAATCCAGGAAAAAAAACTTCATTTTCATATATTTATCAGGCGAAAAAATACAAAAAAAAAAAATTAAACGACATATAAAACTAGTTTGAATGCATTTCGCCCCATCCATCAAAGAGGACTACTCTCTCTTTCATTTCAGGTTTTTCACAAGTGGTTGTTATGGGGTAATTTATAAACTCAGACAAATATAAATGCAGATCTTCAGGTTTTACACGACTTAATAACCTCCCTTGCAGAATACCTGCATACTGACAGTATATATCGTGGGGTATATCGTGTTGCATGTACCACTTTCCAATCTTCAATATTTTCAACAAAAAAAATCAGTCACACGGGAGCTGCGTAAATAGCGGTTTTTCTGAGGTCCTTCAGTTTCACCTTTCAAATCATATTAATGTCTAGAATCTGATACCATCCCTTTATAAAACATGAGTATCTTGAGGCTATTGTATCAGTAAAGACAACAAGCAGATCCTTAAATAAAACAGAAACCTGTAATTACGTTGACAGATATATAGGTACAGTAGTGCACAGAACAGTTACTAAAAAAAGAGCTATTAAGTACTTATGAATAAACTAACCAAAAAACACTAAACCCAAATAATTGACTAATAAAATTGGATTCATATTATATTAATTAAATAAAACAAGAACCAAAGACCCAATAGAAGAAATTATAATTTATCCAACAATATGTATAAAACATTATATTTACATCTAATTCTGGACCCAATATTTTTATTATTTTTTCATAGTTTCATGGCAAGGGAGTTTCATTAAAAAAAAATTGTCTTCGCTCAAACTTTATTCATACTGTTCAACATGTTTCGTGGTTTACATACCACCTCTTGAGGGGCTATCCATTTCTTAAGTGCTCGTTTCCCTCTTACGTTCGTTGCGTCGGTCCTTACTATTAGCGAGTGTATCAACTAACTCCTCAGTGAGGACAGTCGCAACGAACGTAAGAGGGAAACGAGCACTTCAGAAATGGATGGCCCCTGAAAAGGTGGTGTGTAAACCACGAAACACGTAGGGCAGTATGAATTAAGTTTGAGTGAAGAAAAATGTTTTTTATTGGTGACCCTTGCCATGAAACTATGAAGAACATCATATTTACTTTTACAACACACTTGGCACTTCGGCTTCGTGAAGGGTTGAAGGAATTTTTTCTGAAATTTTGCCAAATAAACAACTTCAACAGCTAATTTTCTAAAGAAACCCCGCATAAAAAAACCCGTATCTTAACTGGAAACTGTTAGTATAAAATTACACATATACCTATTTCAAGAAATTTCTAGTCAACATAGATCAAGACTAACTTAAAACATATGAGATCCTCGAAAAAAATTGTATATATATATATATATATATTACTTTCAATTTCTCAATGTCATGGGACATTATGGAAATGCTTGTAATAGGGCGTGCCACGACGAAAGGCAGCGCTTGCTAACTTTGAGGAATACTCTGTTCACATCCTCACAACTTTCACAATTAGGCTGGCATGGCCGGAGAACGTCAATTTACCTGTCGTGTTCGGTTTCACTCTGCCTACAGTATAACTAATAGCTCATCATTATAAATAACTCAACATTTAGCCAGCTGGCCTGCGAGTTATGGAAGGAAAATGTTTCCGTGAATTTGGAAAAATTGGAAACCAAGTTACCAAGTCTCGCGTAATTGCGATAAAATCTCCGTACTAAGGTGTCGAAACAACAAAAGTCTGTTACACTGGGGCAGCGTAAACTAAGCAGATTTCCCATGTGTTAGTATGACGCACACTTGTTCTCATCTAACAGTATGTTCTCAATTTCTGTATAAAACCCAATGAGCTGAAGAAGGATTTACTGAGAACAGAAAACAAGAAAGTATTAATAACTCGCTTAATATTTGAGTTGAGAAAAAATATATGAATTTAAAGAGTAACTAGTTAAACAAGATTGGTCTATAACATTTTTTAACCGTTGGAATTTCTGAATTCTTAAACGCCCCTATACCTGGTTCAATTTCAGGCACTAACCAATATGATCTTTAGTCTTGAATGATACTATTAAATATATAGTACATTATACAACAATTAAACATATTTTCATCAAAAAATAAAGTCTTAATCGATGATAACGTATTTGGAAGTATCACATGGTTCAATATCAGGTATTTCCGATCCTGATATATTCAAAATCATAGGTTAGTGTTCAAGATAGAGAAAAAAATTATATAACTACATTTAAAAAATTAAATTTGCAACAAGACTGATTGTATAAACTTGTACATGAAACGCTTATATATCGACTTTGATAAGAATCTTACAAAAATTGTGGCCACTATACACAATACAACCATATACAAACATATGTATAAATATATACTTCATGTTCTCCTAGATAGGATCGATGCACATTTAAGGAAATATTTCAAAAATCATGAGTAGACTCTCAATCAATAATAGCTGATTTCCCTTCGGGGAAATCTGCTAAAAAGAAAACCATCATATTGCATTTAATATGGCTCAGCTGAAAATTAAAAGCACTAATGATGCACGAGATTCCTTCAGTTTTTTCCTCTTATGTTCTCCATTGTCCTGTCATTTTGCTCCGGCATTTTGATTAATTTGATTCAAGTTGCACTGTTAGAGTTCTCACGTATTTTCCTTATGGCAGGGTTTTTTTCTATAATTTAACACATCCGTATTAATTTGGAATTTTCATTTCCGTAAATTTAGTGACTTTGGAAGCGGCAATATTTTATAACGACTTTGCCTGGATAAATCATTTAGGGCATTACATAATATATAAACTATGCATATGTCTAAATTTATATCAGCTTTAAGAACAACTCAAACTGCCAGCATAATCTACATATTTGAAACATATATTTATTTTAAAAGGAAGGTCCAGTGAGTTAGAAACCACGGAGAGCTAAAAACTCAATAAAATTATAAGGATAAGTGTTTAATACATTCTTAAATATGTTTCAACTTTTGATGATCAAAAATCATAACTTTTGAATCAATGAACCTGATATAATAATAATTATAGAAATTGGACGTCCTTCCTATACTTCTTACATAAAAATACCGAAGTGTGGTTGATATTATTTGGCAATAAGAGAGTAATTTCTCCTCACCTTTTCAGTATTAATGAACCTATAGAAAATCATGTTCCGCCAGTAATTACAATACTATTGACTGTTAACCCTATGGATATTTCAAGGCAAGTCAAAATTTAACAAAACAGTTTTTAAACGCATCTTGAATCGCCCAAGGTTCGGCAAGTGAAATCCGAACGACCATTTCTACAGCTACTGATTCCAAGAACTATTATTATGCCAGTGTCCAGTTGTCAGGGATAATGGGTTCACTGTCTCCATTAAATGGCCACCTTTCTTCCACTGATTACTCTTACTTCTTAATCAGTCCAGGAATTCTACCTTGCTGTTACAATCACATCTCTTCAGATGCTATTCATCTTTTAAATGAATGAATTCATTGAATGATTTGTAGTTTATTTTTTAAGCAATTTGAAATCCCAAATTCATCTAGGGGTGGCATGTAAAATTAGAGATTAGAAATATTTCTTTTTAGGCTTCTAAAATTGCGTTTCCGAATTAACTATTTCATTGGTAATTCTAATTTATTAATTAGTCGAGCACACAGGCGATTCACTCAATACTTTCCAACGTATACCAAAAGAAATATACAAAAGTGAAAACAGAGAGAAACAAGAATAGACAGGGGGAAAAAAACAGTTAGAAAAAAAGGAAAATGGAAGAAAAAATAAACTTTAGCAAAACAGAATAAATTAAGAATATCAATGTAAAATAAAATAAATAAGATGAAATCATGAATTTGAAAGAAGTTAGACAATTAAGAATATTTTCTCTTGAAAATTATTTTCATATGAATGAATTTTTAGTATTTACTGAAATTATAATATATTATAGTAATATATTTAATAATCAATGATATACTAACATTAAATAGATAAATGAAAAAAAGTATATGATAAGAACATTATAGAATGAGGAGTAATTAATTATTTTATAACTACTGTATTTGCAAAAAATCTTTATTTCCTGAAAAAATTAAACAATGAAAGACGTGGATAAATAAAAAGAAACTGTGCATCATCAATTTAACTGGTTTGGAATCTTGCTCGTTTTACCTCACTTGTTGGTTTTCAATTTCAATTTTTTAGGATAGTCATATCTTCAATCATTTGCAAAGTTCATATTTAACCCGTACATGAACTTCATTTGTGCACCAACATGTCGTCGCATATTTATTACAGTGGAAACTGATTTCTTCTTCAACTTGGAAAAATCGTGAAGTGATACTTTACGTACTACGTAAAGAGGGAGATAGAAAATTCCTGTTAATGAATTCCGCACAACATTAGAAAGTTATCGATATTTTATTCATATAAATATCTGTTATTTACGTATTCCAATTATCCTAATTAATATTGTTTTGATTATAAAAAAACTTTCATTGTTTATAAGACAAAGGACTTAATTATAAAATCACTTTTAATTCTTTACATAATTTATTATCTTCTAAATTTTTTATAATATTCTTTTTAACAGTAATTTTTAATTCACTTCTCTTAATCTTTTGATACATAATCCATTGAATTTAAAATTTCGATATTAAAAATAAATAAATTTAATTTTGGAAAATATTATTTTATTGTTTTTTTTTATTCTTTAAGTTATGAATATAATATTTTTTCTCTTCTTAGTTATTTGTACTTGATTTCTAATACGTGTTATTCTATTTATTTATTATTGCAAACCATCCACTGAAATAAATAAACAACTTTTCAAGAACACGATTCGGCGATTTAATGAAATATTTTAATTGTTTCTGGGAATTACCCCAGGGTTGCCTGTCCACAGTGACCATTGAAAGCATTTGCGCATGCGCTATAAACGTACTGGTTGTAGTTTCAATCGCACTTAAGCTGTTATTGTTTTGAAAAGTCGTGGATTTCTCAAGTGCGTAAAATTACTCTCCTCGTCCTGAACTTTGAAGCAATATCGCCGTCCCCTTTTCACAACTGTACTTTGACATTTGTTAACCAAATGTGGCGTCGGGTACTCATCCGTTTGCGCAGTTTTGTCAAGCTTCTTGGCCTCCTTTCTCAGAACAACTGTTTGTTGTTGTTTCTTCGATCTTAGAGAAGAATCATTTCGAAGAAAACTTTCCAACAGTTTAAAAGTCCACCGTTTAAACCCCAAAGCTGTTCATCTAACAGGAGGATAATCTCTTCGCAGTGTCCCCACTTCCAAGATGGGAGTCCCACTATCCGTGAAAGGTACTATGGTCTGAGTCAAGTTTTCTCTTCAATGCTAATGTCACCGTTTGAATGATTTTAATTGATTACTGCGAATGTCTTGCAGTAACTTGAACTTAACTAAAATATATCCATTTTCTGAATAAGCATATTACCTACATCTGCGGTAGAAAAAAATGTATTTTAAAAAACATAAATATTTAAAAATGTGTGAGCTAATATAATTGATTCAATACTCTTTTTTTGGAAATAGGTCTTAATAAAGCACAAAGTCTTTCAGCACTAATGTGCCATCATCAAGTGCAAACAACAAAACAAAAAAGTAGTTTAAGGCCATGTGATGTATCAACAAATTATATTTGAAATGTTTTAAGCTAAATACAATGACTGAAATCAGTTTTACAAATTGTCCTAGCTTAAAAATATTAAAATAAAAGCCAATCTTATACAACTAATAAAACATAATTTGTTTAATTTAAAATATAGTTAAAATCAGATAATACCTAAATAAATATATACTAATTTTGAACATGAAAGACATCGATAGATTGGCTCTGTGCTTTAATAAAGAAATTGGAGGGAACACTTCATGTTATTATAACCTGTTTCCCTGATCTGCCCTCCCACTTCAAGCAACATACTGATTATGATACGTTTTTTTTGTATGTGTGATTGTGTGATTATTTTAATTACTCATTTAAGCATGCGGTATGTATATCGATAGAAATCACAAAAATCGGGAATATTGAAATAGCTGAAATATTATTGTTCACATTTTATAAGAAATTTTATTCCTGAAAATCCTGCTTGGCTGTGGAGGTGAATCGAATATAGGCAGAAACACACCATTTGTTGGCTCAATATCCAATATGACTCGTACTTTATTCTGTTTTTAGCTTTTGAACAAATTAATTCTGAATTACGACCAGGTTAGCCATGTGAGTGAAGGTGTAGGTCCTAATCTCACTTGGTATCCCAAGTTCTTCTCGGGCAATAGAGATTTATTTAGGGGTGAACTTATTATATAAAATGCTTAGTGGTAACATGTAGTTTGCACCCAATTAGCCTTAGTAGTACAATAGTGGAAATTAATAAATAGCAACAAAAATTTAATAGGAGCTGAAGGAAACCATATTGTGTCATCAGATTTTTCTATTTGGTGTTGTTATTTAGTAACGTCCACTGTTGTGCTACTATGGCTAATTAGGACGAGTTATGTACAGGTTACCACTCTTTTCTAGCCAGGTTGGGGCGACGGATTTTATTTAATGAGTTCGTCACTAAATAAATTCCTATTGTCCTTACTACAATCGAACCCACCTTTCTAGCTTTACCAAGTGACATTAAGACCGACGCCTTAACTCATATGGCCAACCTGTGCCTCCAATTATTTTTTTATATTGGTAAAAATGATGTGCATATGGTAAGTTGTTTGTTGTCGAGTTGAGGCCGTAGAGACGAGATATGCGGTCTAGTTCGCGGAAGAATCGCTAGCCTTATAATGTTTCGGAGAACCTAGTTGGCCAGCGTTCCGGAATGGGTTGCTAGTTTTTTTTTCGAATTATGCTTTATTATCATACCAATTAAGTCATATGGAACAGATGAGGCTAGATATTCTACATTTGTCAGTACCTACTTCCTATTACTGACCATCACAAAGATTATACTCCTTTGTAATATCCGAAGGTATATTGTACTGCAACAGTTCTATTTACTCTTCTCATAAAGAACAAAGTCCGTCACACAGGCGCTGCGTTAACTAAGTTGATTTCCCATAGACTACTGATCATATCTCCCCACATATTCTATATTTCTAAATAAAAATTCGATAAGTAGAAGTGGGGGGTTTACTGAAACCAAAAAAGAACAAGTAATTCGCTTAATATTAATTAGACTTAACACGATTGATTTTATAACATTTTCTGACGGCTCATAACGGAGATATTTACGAATTCCTCCTCCTTCAAAATCCCCCAATTCCTGGTATGATTTCAGCCATTAACGAATACGATCTTTGGTGTTGAATGAAACTGTTAAATATTTTCGAATCGAGAAAGGAAATTGAGAAGAGTTTCTACAGGGTGGGGCTTAGGATGTGATTCAATTCATTTTCATTTTTGAGTTCGTCACTAAATAAATTCCTACTGTCTGCGGGAAGCGAACTCGCCTTTCAAAAATCAAGGACTAATATTCAAAATAGGCGAAAACTGTATTAAAAAATATTTATAGAAAATTAATTTTATAACAGCAATAATTATATAAACTTTCTCGATCCGGAGTAATAATGAAAATACTTTGCATTTTCCATTTTTGCCTGGTCAAACTCCCCCTTCCCCTGTTTTTCCTTAAAGGAAATATCTTCAATATTACTAATTCCTATATTTGAAGTCGGCAATAATGACTAACACCTTTTGTCTACGTATTGCCCTCTTAGTCAGGTGTTTGAGAACAGATTCCTTCAGTTCCTTATAGGTATAGGTTTCTTTCGGTTTCGTTATGGATTCACCTGCTATCGCTAATAACACTAGAGTGAATGAATGGTGGTTCTGATAATGCCTACATGCTCAAAGCAGATGTTTACCATAATGTTAATCAAATTTAACATAAAAACTGCCTAATCTACCTTATTGATTTCTTCTTGCTGCGTTTGCAGCGTAACCCATTAGGAAACATAAGGAGAAAATATGTCATTCAGTAATTAACAAACTGACTGAAAATGCCAAGCACTACCAACAGCTGATTTGAATGTTGCATCACATTTAAAACCCACTTCATCAACTCCTTTCTGGATTGCCTGATTGTAACATTTTAGAATATATAGCCATAAATATAGCACCAGTTGTAAAAATTTGTATAAGGGGTTAGAAACTGGGTGTTTACTTGACATGACAAGAAAAAAAAAGGCCACTACATTACTGAATGATGTCCATATATGAAAAGTTTTAATTAACCTATATTGAATATGGGGAAACTTTGCCAATGTTTTTATAATTTCATAAAAATTAGTTAAGAGAGTTTATTAAATAAAACTACGTTCTGATATATTCCTAGTTTTAGAAATGATCATACTGTGTAATAATTAAAGATCAGTTTCAACCATTTAACGGTTTGGAGAAGAAATTATTCAAAGGTCGAATAAGACAACTTGGATTGACGAATGTCATTTCGTCAAAATGAGTAAGCCCGAAGCCTGGAGCATTAGGAGGTAGCCGGCGTGAAATAGGCCGTTTCATTGTTCCAAGGAGCTATAAAGAGCCGAGAGAAAAATGTTTCTCTTTGGCTGAATGTAGGCCAGACAGACTGTCAGAGATTAAGCTTTGAAACTGTAAAGCCAAGAGTTGTTTACTGGGTTGTAACTTGATTCTAGGCCGGAGTCTACAGATTTGACGTCTAGAGTAGCGTAGATTTGAACGAAAGAGTTGTGAACTTTGGTCGCAAACGATCTACCTCTTCTGGGAGTTTGCAAAATGTCGAACTATTATTCTCGAGCGGAAGGCTGACAAAGGTCTATGAATGTATATTGAACTTGTGACTGGGAATGCTCAGGTTCTTAGGAAAAAGTCACTAAGTTTGATTTACCTGACGAATGATGGGCTTTTGAGGTTGGAGATTTTATCCTTCGACCTAATGCCTACTCAGCATCGTGAGGCAACGAATAGTCATATTAAATAAAAATGTATTAAGCCCCCTCTTAAGTCATCGACACCCTTGTTACCAAAAGGTTCTTTGCAATTGAACGTAAGATTTTCACACCTATTATTTACGAAAAATAAATACTGGTTGTCTGTCAGCCAATTAGGCGCAGATCTTGTATTATTTACAAATACCGATACGACCTACCTAACCTAATGTAGAAACATTTCATATTCAATGTTTACGAAGTTAAAAACCTTTGTAGACTTTACACCTGTTTCTAAATAGCTGCTCGAGTAATGGCGACATTAACTTTACGCCGTATATAAAGTGTAGCTCAGTTTTGTGTATACTTGCTTCAATTAGGCTGTAAAACTAGTTTTACGGCTGGTTCGAATCTATAACCCGCCTCGAAGCTGTCTTGTTATACTGAGTTGGTGCTTATCAGTTTCTAAGTTTGACGACTTCAGTTTCTAACCGGACAGCTTTCATAGTTTTGGAGAGTTTCGTTTTTGTCCCTTATGAAAAATTCTCGGTTAGTCTCATACGACAAAGAAATAGGTTTCCAACATCCAAAACTTTATGACCTGCCGTCCTAAACCTTAGTTGTTAGTTAAATGATTATTATATAGTTTTGAACCCTTCAGTCATTTGTTGGACAGGATCGATGGACAATTGAACATTTTTTGGAATCGACTGATGGAGGAGGATAAAAAATTGCAACATCTACGTACCTATTAGAAAAACAAAATATTTGTATAGGAAGATTTTTGTTAATCTAAATAATTTTATTAGAAATTATTTAATGCCTATGAACGGAACCATCGTATGTACATTTCTAATGAAGCTCAGCAAAATATTTTGTATATTTAATTTAATAGGAATAACAACTACGTCAAATGGTTTCCACTTCAGAATTTTATATATATCTTACTGTTTAAAATTTATAGATGAACTATAGCAGATAGATGTTAGTTTCTTTAGTCTTCCTTTCATTTAGTTTATTCAAGTTCTTTACAAAAGTAGTTTATACAGGATTATTATTGCAGAAAGATGAAAATGCATAATGAGGAATTCAAGATTAATATTATTGTTATTTATTAACCTCCACTTTTTGCTTCTAAGACTAGAAGGGACGGGTTATCTTCAGGTTACCATTTATTTCTAGCCTGGGTGGGAATAAGGATTTCAATTAATGAATTCGTCACTAAAGAAATTCCTATTGCCCAGGCAAGAATCGAACTCAAAATAACAAAATAAGAACCTAAAAACTACTTTTATTTCTTTTTTTTATATTTTTATTTTATATTCTTAATTCAAAATTTTTTGGCTTAATTTCTGTTGCAAGCCACTTTCATATTAGCACAACTTTTCAATTACCATTTACTTTTATTTTTTTATGTCATATGACTGACGATTTTACCGTTAGGTCAGCAACTTACCACCGGTTCAGCAACCACACTTAATTCTTTAACAAAGTGTTTTTCCACGTCTTCAATCAGAGGCAGAGCATATTAGCAATATTATTAAGACATGTATCAATAGATGCATACACTGGCTCTCTATTATTTACCAACATTTTTTTTAGCCAGTATACGTCAGATAATTAATAATTTATTCATACAACCATTTATTTTATGCTCGATGCGTTTCGAGGGTCAATACTCCTTCTCAAGAGGTTCTTTAGCTATCAAGGTTTTTTTTTTTTTTTTTAGATAAATCCTTGTAATATTTTATAATGTGTTATCTAATATAGTCTTTTTAATTAACAAATTGGCTAAAAACATTTTAGCACTTCTTTATTATTATAATCCATTGAATGGGGCAACTACAGCAAAGCTGTATATTTATATTTATTTAAATGTTTCTGAACTTAATGGGGATCTGTTAAAAGTGCTTTAATTGAGCAAATCGGGACCATTTTTGTCCCGCGCAAAATTATGACGTCACACCTCTCCAAAGCATTTGAGATATGTAGGTTCGTTTCGCCAGGCCTCTGGTGAAAATGTCATACTGTCCCTTTATCATGAATGGATTTCCTCGCCCCAACACACAAACACACACACATCTTCATTGTCGTGCCCTGACGTTCCTCTCATGACTCAGATCTTACAACTTTTCCCTCCAGATCGTGGAGCGCCCTCGTTTCACAGGCGACCGAATTTCAAGGTCATCATCTCCTCCATCTAATCGCGATGCTGCACTCTACTGTACGCAGACTTCGGCTAAATGCTAATTAACTCTAGAATGCTTTTCAATGTGCTGAAGTTTTTCCAATTATGAGAGACGTTCTCTAGTATTGCGCATTGCATCGCTTTCACAATTCGTGTCGTAGTAGTCATTTTAATTATAATGGTATTTGGAACATAAAGGGGGTACACGATGGTTACGGATTGTTATGTAGAGATTACACGATAAGTTTGGTAACCATTAGTATTAATTTTAAGTGATGCAGGTTTGATTAGTAGTTACATATTCATGTATATATATTTCCGGTTGTGATTATAGATCTTAGAAATCTTTAGCCACCCCCGACCGAGACTGGAGGGTTTCATGAAAAGATTTTTTGAGGTAGTGATCAACGTAACTTACGATCCCCCGTTAACCAAGGAGGGCCTGGAATGAGTTGTCTCAATGAGACCATTGTATCAGGGTGGTCTGTGGCCTGCCCGAGGCCGGGATCTTTTAGCAGATTTCCCTTAAGGGAAATCAGCTATTGAGTTCGTACTCATGACGCGATTTTCGAAAAATATCGACAAATGTCCACCGATCCTACCCAGGAGATGAAGAAAATGAGGTCCGTTCAAAATTATATATATATATATATATATATCTGTCAACGCTCTAGCGGTCGCAATTTTTGTTTGATCGTTACGAAACTCGATATATAACCGTTTTATGTAAAAATACAGATCAAGTTCGTTAAAGGGGGGATTTTTGAAAATTCAAAATATCTCCGTTATTATGCATCGGATCGAAACATTGTATAGAACCAATCTTATTGCAAATTAAATTTACTATAAATAGTGTCATATACATTTATTCTCTATCTTTAATGTTTTCCCCCCATGTTTAAGAAGAGCCAAGTCGCCACAGTTGCGGAGCTCTAAATAATAAATAAATAAATAAATAATATTAACCGAGATATTTGCATTTTTATGAAGTCTGTGGTCGGATTAGGTCGGCCATTTTCGTAACTCCTCGGCTCAGGTGGAATCTTCTTCTAACCTTACCTGTCGTTTCTAACCTTACCTTACCTTCTTTACTTTGTGAGATTTATGCAAATACGTTCTGTTCATCCGCCTCCCCCTTCTTTAGTTCTTGGACTACTAAAATTTGAGATATTAAAATATAAATTATTCTTACAATTCAGAAGCCGTTTCAGTTGGGAATTTATTTTAATTAACTGAATGATTTCTCATTACCGTTTTTATTTAATCACGGTGGTGTTGTGTTACCAGTATGCAGATTTCTCTATTGTAAAACTTCACATGGGAAATCTGCTTAGTTTACGCAGCCCTTGCGTGACGGACTTTATTCATAATCCCTAGTCATCCTGAGAGGGTGTCAGACGTATATAGGACTTACTCTGATCCACGCCAAACACTGTGTGTTTATGAAAATGCCCGAATAGAAAATGGGAAATTGTTGTTATATGTATTATGGTAATGCGTATTGTTAGTGTGAGCGATTTGATAATTTACTCCTCATACTTTGATACTTTACACCTCATGGATACCTCTTGCTTATTACAACGGAAAGTCACAACAAACTTTTATCATACGTTTTCTCCAGTGCTAAGATGATGTAATAGTTTTTTTGGGGGGTGGGCAATCAACAACTAGGTTATTATGCCCTTTATAGTAGTATAATGCTGCTTACATGTCCCTGTTTTACTCTATGTCTTAAATAATATCAACTAATGGATTGTATATACCGCTCCTGCCGTATCCTAAGGGTATTAAATTTACTAATTTTTCTACACAATTATTTCTTAACTAAATCTATAAATACATTTTTATTTATTTATATTTACCTAAAGATGTGTGCTGGTAACACGAGTTACATTGTACCTATTAACACATCTTACTACTGGCTTATTATTTTTAACTAACTTTATATTTGGCCAATAATTAATAATTATAGTACATTTTTTAATACTGGCAATATACTTACTTATCCTATATAATAATAATTATATATACACTTTTTTCATTATATATTATATTACATAAACATATATTTTCTCCCTTACAAGTAAGTACATATTTTCAACTAGCATTATAATTAGCCAATATTAGAATTAAATGGCATCCTTTTAATGTATGTACTTTTTTTCTGTTTTTTTTTTAAATTTATTTTATCTTTTTTTCCAAGTAATTAGAATCAATTTATCACACCTTCATACGTGTAATCGTTTTACTTTTACGGGAAAGTAGATTTATTCGATCCGAAGACCGATGTTATAATAGCCCAGTAGACATTCCACGCTTCATGCTCAAAATTATAAATATTACCAATTTGAAGACAATAAGTGGCAAGTATTTAGTGCTTCTGATTTTCCAATATTTATATTTCGACGGGAAACCATTATTATATAGTTAGTTTCCGAATATAAACGCATTTCGAATCATAAATTTTCTAACTCCTCGCACGTCATCTAGGATGAAGCAAATGAATGACAACACTTTTACTATTCATATTGCAGGGCATTAGTACGTCGATGAGTATGTCGGCATGTTTTTGTGTATTTAATCTTTATATCCCTAAGAAAAACCAGAAATGAATTCACCCATTCAATTATTTTGGGCAAAGAGGATTTAAATCATTGTTCGGAAGATACACTGATAATAAAATATTAAAAAAACAGTGCAGAATTTTTTTTTCTACGTTTTCGTACACAAATTTTCATAGAAACTCTAATTCCCAGATAGTCTGAAAGCATTGTTGGATTAGGCGTTAATCCCTTAATTTTTGGAAATTTTTAATATTTATGATTCTCCTAGGAACGTATTTGAGTTAAAGGGTTTCCAAAATATAGGTTCCCAACCAAATTAGGTTAATCTGTTACATCGCCGTCAATGGTTGACAAAATTTCGGTTTGATATCGGTTAGAAAACGTAACTACAGGTTTAAGAAAACCAATTCAGTTTTTTTTTTCAAGCTATTTTCAAATGTGTGTATATATATAAACCGATATCGTCACTTTTATTTATATTTTTCTTTCTTTCTATAGTGACAGGACTTGTTTTTGTATAGTATACTTTCGAAAAATATTAAATTTTTTCATAGCCTGGTCATAAGTAGAGGGATAATTGCATATATTAAATTACCCTTTATGTATTATTAAGGTTCTAAGTAAGAGACCTTATATACCACTGAACACTTCATCTTCAGTCCCACAAGATAACACACACAACCATAATATATATCAAAATCCTATGAAGGTATAGAGAAACAATACAACGTTAGCCAAACGTAGAAAAGTGCAGTTTAATAAAACTTTGTATTGATTTTACAGCTATTATTAAGTGCTGTTGTTTTTTTGAAAATTGTTGGTTGCCTCTTGCCAATATGTGTTCGCCATTTTAATTGACGCATCACGTACGTTGACGGCTTTTCGACAATAACAAATAATCAAAATTTCTCATTTTAGCCCTTTAATTGAAGTTTGGTACAATCACCTAAAAATAACTTTCAGTTTTGAATATAACTGAAATGTACTTACATCAAAATTCATATTTTATTAAAAACTACAACCAATTATTAACTAGTATAATTGTTTCATAACAGAACGAAAAAAAAATTAGATACATTAAGAACACAACATTCACGGAATGTGGTCAGGAGCCAAAAAGTTGTTCTTAATTCTTCGCCTTCAGCACCAGCAGAAAAAACAGTGTTTTTAAAACAAATTAAAAAAATGATTGTAAAATTCAGTGAATTTCTCTTATAAATAGAATATAGGAATACAAAAGGAAAAAAAAGAACTAGATTACTCTTAATGAATTCATTAATATAAATAGGAAGCGTAGAAAGAGTGGAATTTTTGGTAGTTAAGAAGTTGCTTGACAACTTTCCACATTCCAGATGCGCTTCCAGGCTGTCGCTTTATTCTAAGTGAAACTGTATAAGCTATTGAAAATATTTAACAACTATTCATGGAAATATTTACTTTCAAGTTACCAGTACCTCTATCAATAGGGTCTGTTACTTTATGAATAGGGTTGAATCCTTATATGGGGTGGGGAGACAAAAACTATGCATAAATAAAAGTTATTGTTTCTTTTTTTTTTCATATATGGAATATGTTGAACTTTGTTTCAGCACATTTCCCTTAAGGGAAATCAGGTATTGAGGTCGTGACACGATTTTAGAAAAAGTTCTTCAAAATGTCCATTAATCCTAGCCAGGAGATGACGAAAATGAAGTCCGTTCAAAATTATGTGTGTGTGTATATATATTTATATATATATATATATATATATATATATATATATAGAGAGAGAGAGAGAGAGAGAGAGATCTATATATTTGTCTGTTACCCCTCTAGCCGTCAAGATTTTTGTCAACAAAAAGAAGAAGTTCGTTAATGGCTGAAATCGGAGAAGTGGGAGGGGGGTTTAAAAGGGTGGGATTTTCGAAAATTCGAAATATCTCTGTTAATAATCAAGTTAGTTAAAAAATATACATAACAACATTTATAGAACATTACATTTACAATAAGATTGGTTCTATAGAACGTTTCGATCCAACGCATAATAACGGAGATATTAAGAATTTCCGAAATTCTCCCCTCTAAACCATCGCCCTGGTCCGATTTTAGCCGTTAATGAACTTGATCTTTCTTTTTACACAAAACTTTGGTAGCGATAAGAAAAAAATTGTGGCCGCTAGAGTGGCAACCGCCATATATATAGATAGATCTCTAGAGATGACGTCCGTTCAAAATTATATATATATATATATATATATATATATATATATATATATATATATACACACTCAACCGCAAAAAAAACCGGACACTTCATTTTTGTCGTATTAAAAGCTAATTTTCAGCAATTTTCTTTATGTGGCTATTCTAGTTATTACAGAGAATTTAGAGTCTAAGTCCATTGAACTAATCCCTTCAGGATAAAACTCAGATTAGATTTATTTGTCGTGAAGTTGATCTATTCTAAACTGTAAGTAGTTTTTCGCATATTTAAACATCTTTAATTATTAACCAAGCATTTTCTTTAATTAATGTTTTATTTTTATTTCGGTCCAGAATAATGGGTCTTCCAAACTTAGATGGAAGGCCGAAGCTTACGTTACATTGTCAAAACGCTTGGGGTAGCGAAGTCTACCATTCACTGTAATAAAAATGAAGAAGAATTTTTTTTTTTAAATGTGTTAATTTATCTTTTTATTTTTTTTTATTTTGTATTTTTTTATAAATAATCAATAAAAATTATTTCCTTTTGGCAGATTTTGTTTAAATAACCTATAGATTAACCAATTATTTTAATTAAAAAGATTAATATACATATATATTAAGTATTTAACAAAATTATAAGACTAAATCTAAGTGTCCGGTTTTTTTTGCGGTTGAGTGTATATATATATATATATATATATATATATATATATATATATATATATATATATGTATGTATGTATATAAAATCTTGAGTGGACCTCATTTTCGCCATCTACTAGGAAGGATCAATGGACACTTGAAGAAAAATTTCGAAAATCGCGTCATGAGTACGACCTCAATAGCTGATTTTCCTTATGAGAAATCTACTAAAAACCTGTTAAATAAAGACACTCCAACACGATACATTTTAAATGTGTACATCTGAATTCCATTCAGGTTCGCCTAGAGACTGAGTTTGAAATTGTTGAATGTGCTGGATTGATAAGATAAGGATTGCGAGAGAGAGAGAGAGCTAGTTGATTGCCTGTTAGATGAGACTTGAAGCCAGATGGATTACACCAGATCTAGCCCTGGTGAGGAATGATAGCAATCTCTGTTTCCTCTAACTCGACAACATCTTTGCCTTTCAACTATATGTTTTTTTCTTCTTCTCCAACTTTCTATTTAGATTATTGTTGTTGTATACATATTTTTAATTTTATAATAGTATAATTTAGCAGATTTAGCATATTAACAAAAAGCTATACTTTCGTGGACCATTTTATTAGTAGCTTTAATACCAAATATTGTTTTTATTAAACTATTAACTGTGTGATAAAATAGCAAATATTTTCAGTGTGACATATCTGATAAGATTTTATGTACTAAATAAGGTACCTGATCAACACCGCAATCGATATTTAACCGACTAAGAAATCCTAAGATTATATGAAGTAACTGCTGAAATCCGTCTTGGAAAAATAGGGGCGATGGGGGATTTAGAGAGTAGTTGCGGAAATTATTACCAAAATCAAGTAATAGCTACTTAATAAATTAGCTGCTGAACTTTGTTTAAAAATAAAAATCTTTTTCCCCTCACGTTGAAATATATTTTTTCGTTTTTATTACGAAAATTGAAAATCAGAAAAACAACTAAGGGGACGGCGGACTTCTTACCGGTTTTAGATAGAGTTGATATGTTTAAAAATAATATTTCTTAGGAAATATTTAACTATTAGTATAATCTCTAATTACCAATTGTACGAGGGGATTATTTTCCATTTCAGTAGTTGCAATTAAAGTGTCACTGATATTAAAATAAAATAAAAATAATTACTGTATAGGTTAATGTTGTTTGATAAAACCTTGAAGGCTCAGTGAAATGAGACGACTAAAAAAGAAAATTTGACCAATGCTGCTGGAATTTCGATATTTTTTTTCAACTATTGTTCAAATATACTGGAATATTAACGGAGTTACTTTATTTTTATTCCTTTTTGGGTCAGACTTTTGTAACTCCGATTTTCAGTTTCAGTACCTTAGTCACTAAAAAACTTAATTCCAGCTAAAATTTTAATTCCTATTTATACAGGCTTTATTTCTGACTAAGAGAAATAGATCATCAGCTTATCATATTCCAGTGATTAAAATCTGCTTAGCTTACGCAGTACCTGTGTGACTGACTTTTATTTGTTTTATCGTAATAAAAATTGATATTTAAGCATTCTTTGAAAGAAGAAAGATCAAATTTGTAAACAGCTGCAATCTTTAAGGGAAAGGGGAGAATAGAAATTCAAAATATCTCCGTTATTATGAGCCTTATCGAAAAATGTCATTCTCAATTTTATTGCAATTTTAATTTTCTGCCTGTTCGACACATTTTTTCGCGAACATTAATATTAACCAAGGTATTTGCTTTTTTTTCATTTCCAACTGTGAGTAAAACCTCACGTATATCATGAAGTGTTTTATTTGAAGCTCTTACTTTAATGAAGTATTGCTTTCATCGAACTAGGAGAAGTAGGGGTATAGAGAAGAGGTAAAATTGGAAATCTGAAGTGTTGGATAGAAAAACGTTAGATAATAAATCTTGATACAAATTGTCTATAATCGTTGTCTTATATTTTCGTTCCCAACTCAGATATTAACCGAAATAATTTTAGTTTTCTGTCTTCTTCAAACCCCTACTAATGCCATTTCTCCTTAGAGTCCCTTAATACTTCGTTTCTAGTTCAAATTTTAAGCAATGTTAACATAGGATAACTATTACGGGACAAACGTAGAATAGATAGTGTTAGATCCGTAGCATGGTGAGCGTGTGGGAAATCCACTAAGTTTAAGTAGTCCTCACGTTAAGGGCCTTTTTGGGTATGAACGTGTCAGGCACAATTAATATATGCTTTAGAGAGAGAGAGAGTTGTTCCGAAATTTCTGGGTGTCAAAAAAAAAATTAAAACCAGAAAACTTCACGTTCGATGCCAGTTACAAGTTCACTTTCACATTTCTAGACTGCAACCGGCTAAGCCGAATTTGGTTGAAGTATACCAAAGTCACTTTTGAGTTCAAACGTGTTTTTAAACTAGGCGATAACTCCTTCGAGTTTAATGCATATCGATTAAGGAATATAATATATTCTTCAGATATCATCTCTGAATATGTATATTAATGTGTTGAATTAATTAAATTGAAGCCATGATAATAAAGCTCATTGAGAAAATCAATCATTAACTTCAAAAAAGAAAGACTTGTAAACCAGCATCTGTTGCACTTATTTTTCACCAGCTTCTCTGGTCATTATTTTTTACATATAAAAAACAAATGTGACAAAATGACTTGTCGTTTGACTATATCTCATTAAGACAGAATTCTTACTAAGTTTTTTTTAGTTATCCAAATGCACAACTTCAACCCGATTACGACTATAGCATGTTTTCGATCCGGTTGCAAATCATTATAACTTATGTTTTCTAAATATTTTACGCGTGTATGCATGCGTATAATATAAGGAAATACGTGAGCGTTCGTTCGTTTTGCGCCAATGGTTGAACTTGTAGAGTCAGAAAGCTTGCCGTACTCTGATCAAGGTTAAACTTTCTTTTCTAGTCGTCCCATTTCACTGAGCACTCAGGGTTGTATAAAATAACAGTAACCTATACAGTAATTAATTTTTTTATTATTTTAATATCAGTTACATTTTAATTGCAACTACTGAAATGGAAAATAATTCACTTGTACAGTTGGTAATTAGAGATTATACTAATTGTTAAATATTTCCTAAAAATTATTATTTTAATACATATCAACTCGATCTAAAACCGATAAGAAGCCCGCAGTTCCCTTAGTTGTTTTTCTGATTTTCAATTTTCCCTATAAAAACGAAATATGTTTCTACGTGAGGGGAAAAAGATGTTTATTTTTAAACTATATTCAGTAGCTGATTTATTAATTATTACTTGATTTTGGTAACAGAATAAAAAAACAATTATTGTTTTTTTTTAATTTTGAGGAATCGGGGCTAATACGTAATGAGTAATAATTATATGAATGAGTTATACATGTACCAACCTAGGAGTTGTGATTAAAGTATGGAATATTGAATTAGAAATAGGTTTCCTCATTTAACGAAAGAAATATTGACCTGGAGTTTTCAAGCTGTGCTATTATTTATTAACACTTTAATAATATTACATTTTGAACAGAATGGCATTACTTGATTCTTAAGAAAGGTAATTAACGGTTACTTATTTTATTCTTATTATTCAAACAAATTAAAACTGTAATTTAAACATTTAGATTTAGATGTTTTATATCTCAATTCAACGGTAAATAAAAGTTTGCCATGAAAACCCTGTTAACGAATAATCATCAATATATCATTGGTTTGTTTTTCGTAAAAATAATACGAAAAAAAAATACTACGTTTTCCAAAGCTAATTTAAAATACAAAACTAGGCTTAATAAAGCGTTTTAAGCAGTAATGTAGAATTTTTCAACAAAACTCATAAATAAAAACAAACCTAAAGTGTTTATGAGCTCTAACAATTTATTGAGCCTCAAGATAGTCATGTGATTTGAGGGGTCGGTCTTAATCTCGCTTCGGAAGAGTGGTGGGTTCCAGTCCCAACTGGGCAATTGGAATATATTTAAAGACAAACTAATTAAGTAAAACCCATATCGCACTCTCAATTGAAAAGGGTAATAACCTGTAGATAAGTTAGCCGCAGTAGCACGAAGTGGACGTAAATAAGTAAAAAGTAAGAAGTAGGTCCAGAAATATTGATTTTTTTTTGCGATTAATATGTTAGAGAAAAGTATATTTTTACTAAGAGAAATTTCAAGTGCAATAAAAAAATAGTTCCGAGGAAACTGTTATATTCTTCGAATAACTCTCATAAGTAACTTTTAAATACGAAACGCTTTCCTTCTTTAACGTTTGTTCGATTATTAAATATTCTTGCTAATAAATTTAATATACTGTTTTGAAAAAAATATTTATTAGTTTACGTGGATCGTCTCCCTAATGATAACCGGCAAAAAATAAGAAATTTAGAACTAGGTAAAACCCAACAGACTATATGTTGACACACTGCAACTAAATATCAAATTCAAACTGATTTATAAATGGGATTTTAATATTTTATTTTTATTTTCATGAATAGTTGTTTTAACAAAATACTGAAATGAGAAATCAGTCATTCAGACTCTCCATCAGATGGTCAACATCATAATGAGGGCATAGATACAATGCTATCTGATGTAGTCGAGATCGACAAAATGGAAATGCCACTCATAAATTACATGACACCTGGGCCTCATAAAATCCCACTAGAATTCCTGAAAAATGTAGAAGATCTCGTTTCCCTTTTCAAACCCAGAGAGAAATATTAGAAGAGGCTCGGGTTGGCCGTGCGATTTAGGGCGTTGGTCCTAATCTCGCATGACAGACCTAGAGTGGCGGGCTCGATTCCCGTCCTGGGCAGTGGAAATTTATTTAATGACGGACTCATTGAATAAACCCCTTAGGCCCACCCTGGCTAGAAAAAGATGGTGGTCTGTAGATAACCCGTGCCAATTAGCCTAGTAGCATAAAGTTGACGTAAAATAAAAATAAATATTAGAAATTGCGAAAGAACTGTAGTTCTGTAGAACTTACAAGAAAACACCAAACTAATGGATTTGTCAGTGATATCATCTATAGAAAACTCATATTAGGACTGAAAGAATGGGATCCAACAGCGAAAGTGTTACTGCGAACACTGGTTGTAGAGTGTAGAAGTGTCATGTTCAGGCAGAATTGACAATGACCAGACGGAATCCAAGTGTTCATAATTGTAGTATTTATGCTAGGTGTTGATCGATCTAAGGATAGAGGAACTCTCACTCTCACCGGTCCAATTTCAGCCATTAATGAACTTTTTCATTAGTTTACCAAGACAGTTAAATATCCAGTTTGGTTTCGATTAAATACATATTGTCTCTGGTAGAGCTTTCTGACATAATTCAAGGAACCTTTACTAGTCGAACGATCAATGGACATCAGGAGAAAGTTTTTAGCACATCTCCCAATTACTCTAAAAGGAAATCTGGAAAGAGTATGCACCTGATTAAATAAAGAAGAAGAAAAAAAATGTAACTCAAAAAATAAATTAATTTAATAAACTTAATTGCGCTGATAAATATATCTAAGCCTCAAATGATAAATGTTATATGGAACTATTTCTATGATAATGCGACCCATCTGAAGTTCTGACTTTACTTTAGTATGATAAAATGTGAGAACGTCTTCAGTCTAAGTGATTTCTCCATCAAGTGGAGAAAAGAATAAGTGATCGTAACTCAAACCCTTTCACTCTGAGTCATTTATTTCTTAAAGATAACATACACTTCCAGGCCGAAGAAAGTATGGAGACTTGTAATATTTTAGCTCGGGTTATAGTACGTTCATTAATAACTTTTAATCTCATTTAATTTATTTGGCTGGAGCTATTTATTTAATAGAATATATGGTTTGAGTTGTTTTTATTGTATGTTTCTTCATACTGTATCTTCCAGGTTTTTGAGTTAGCTCGAAATCGCATTCATAATTATATATAAAAAAAAACAAAACAATGTTGCCACCAAGAGGAGGTAAATAATATTTACAAATTTCTACACACCCATTGATGACTATTCTACGTTATTCAGTACTCTTTGTTCAATATCAAATATTTCTGCTAATATATGCATTAGTAAAAAGATAGCTAAACCAATATCACAAATGATACAATATTAAATGTAAATTGTAATAACAAAAATGTCTCCTTCTTATCTTAATTCTCACTTAGAACATGTAAGTGAAGCAATACTGGAGGGCAGCTAATGTTGTATACTGCATAATCATACGTTCTAATGCCAATTATTAGTCAGCTCATTCCAGCTACAGGTTACCGAGAGATGGCTATCTAAAAACACTTTCATCGAGTTGAATTCTATCTAACTCTTGCTTTTATTGTTATGAATGGACTTTTCTGCATGATGCCTTTATTGTTGGTCTGATGCAGAAGCCAAAGGGAAACCTCTCCCATGCCCTCTTTCCTCCTCTTTCCCTTAGTATTATGAAAATCGGGGTCACGAAATCATTACAAGTGTAGCCTGTAGCTTCTAAAATTAAAATAAAAAATTCAGAAGTAAATCCTTAAACGAGATTCAGTCATTCGTATATATATATATATATATATATATATATATATATATATATATATATATATATATATATATATATATATATATATATAATTTCTATTTTGAGCATTTAGTAATTCCAACTCATCATACAAAAAATGTATATGATTGTCAAAACTAGGTAGGGCCCTCTTCTCTGTTTGAAGAATGTAGGATTAACGGTGAGCTGTCAATACACTGCACATTATTAGTGAAGTGCTTTTAACGCCTGGCTTGATTTCAACAATAAACTATGCAACAAAAAACATTTTCATCATTCCAAACGTCAAAACCGCTATAATTCTTGATAACTGCTTTTTGACGTCACTTACTATTTTGTACTTCGATTTTCTTTTCATTCCAAATATCAATTAAATAAAAATGTAAGAAATAGTGACTCAAAACATAAAAATGTTATCTATACGTTATCTGAAGTGGATGGCTTAATTACTCAAATAAAAAAAAATGCTGACTACATTGTTAAATTAGCGAACAGAGCATATTGTCTGAAGCACGTGTCTGAATATTAGATTGATAAAGAACTATCAGTAACTTTGTATATTTCAGATAACTAAGATAAAATAAATATCAGGTCTATTATGATAAGTCTCCTCCTGGCGGTTCACCTTTCAGTTCGAAAACTAGAAATTTTCCACAGCAGTAGAATTAGTGCATTAAGAAATGATTACACATAATTTATTATATATGATTCGTAAAATTGTATAATTAAGTCTCTAAAATGTAACAACTTTATGGCACTCTGACCAGAATTCTCATAAACCATTTAACTCAAATATAAACCTGGTTCGTATGAAATTGAATCTTATTATTCAGACAGTTTTCTTGGTCATTTTTTACAACAGAGCAAAATGTATCAATAGGACGAGCTCTAATGATTCGGCTGCCAGGTGAGTCAAACGTTTTCTCTCTTGGCTACCTTCCCAAACTCAACGGCGAAACGTGGAAGTTACTGGAGTGGAAACAGTCATCTCAAATCATTTTGGCTTGAAACAGACTACCCTGAGTATAGATATTTAGATTTTTAGGAGATTTACTTGAAGGTAAATCAGCTATTGATGATGTACATATGACGCGATTTTCGAAAAAAGGCCATACCTAGGAGATATATATCATTTGTATTTTAACGCACTAGCGGTAGCAAGTCTCGGTTGATCGATACCAAACTCGACAATTTCTCGGTTTTTGTAAAACTCAAGATCATGTTCATGGCAATGGCTAAAATAAAAAACTTTTTATGGAACCAATCTTATAGCAAATAATAATAAGTAAGTGCCTACAAAGATTATTATAAGTCATTGTTATATGCTTTGTACTCTATCTTAAACATTAACCGAGATATTTGAATTTCCTAGTTTTCACCCCTCAGTAATCCCTACTCCTACTCCTGTATTCACAAAAAGATGTTACCATGGACCAAAGCTTTATTCAAAGCTTAAATATCAAATTTGTTTCCATTGAAATTTTGCTGTGTCAGATATGTGGAAATATTTTCGGTGTAACGTCACCATTTAAGAGTTTATGATTATTTAACCGTTTCATTGATAACTAAAGATTATATAACGTAATGGCTGAAATCGGCCATGGGGAGAGGGCTAATAACCAAAAATTCGGACTATTTCAATTCTTATGAGTCGGATCGAAAAATGATAAATAACGAATCTTACTGAAAATCAAATGTCCTTTAAATGTGGTTGAATGCATTTGTTCTGGATCTCAAACTTTAAGTGAGATATTTTCACTTTTTAGTAATCAGTCACGGTATACAGCTCATACTTAAGCAATTTTCACTTCGAGTAATTTACTCAGGAAACACCTCCTTTTCAGCTAGTAATTCGATTCCTGTGTACACGGGCTCACTATTAATGGAAAATAGATGATGACTTGAGATCATCAGCACGTCAAATGTCAGCTCCTAGGAAATCTGCTTCCTTTGCGCAGTTCCTGGATGACGGATTTTCATTATTACAGTGGATTTAATACATCATGATTATTTATTCATATTTAAAAATTAGAGAGAAGACAATGGAACAGGTGATTATGTACTCCCCAAGAATTCGTCTGTGTAAGGATTCAAGTTACAGCCACTTTTAATATATTTTTCTACAATATATAAATATTGATCCATAATTTTTCTGAACTTTTTCATCTGTAATATGTTCTCCATCAAACGGAAAGAGTCCCAATTCTGATGATAAGAGTCCCAATTCTGTCATTTTAAGTAAAAGTCCATCACGCAGGGGATGCGTAAACTAAGCAGATTTCCCACTGGAAGTTTTACAACAGATAAATCTACATACTGATCACACCCCCGTGAATGTTAAGCGATTAAATAAAAAAGGTAATAAGAAATCATTCAGTCAATTAACATGGTTAATAATATCCACAACGGAAAGCGTCTGAATTGTAAACAAAAGAGCAACCAACTTCGAAGCGCTGATTAGATACGATTATTCTAAACCGGAAAGACGAACAACTAATAAAATATATCTGAATATAACATATTAATTTTATTGATAGCTATTTACTATAGCTAGTGGAGTAATTTGAAATGAATCAGAATAAATTCTATCCCAATCAATCAGATTTTAGTAATCCAAAAACAAAAGAAGGGGGGAGGTCAACAGAACGTATTTGTTTGTATCTCGTGTAATAAAGCTTTCTTGAAAACAATATTTGGTATTTAACCTTGTAATGAAGTGGTTCAAGATATAAGAGCTTAATATTATATGGCACTAGTAGGAGTTGGGGGGGGGGGTTACTGAAAGCGTAAAACGATAAAATCCAAATATCTCGGTTAATACTCATTATACGAAAATATGTATAAACCACTGTTTATTATAGTAAATTGAATTTTCAATAAAATTGTTTCTATACAATGTTTCGATCCGACGTATAATAACAGAGATATTTCGAATTTCCGAAAATCCTCCCCTCTAAACCACCCCTCTTCCCCCTGATCCGATTTTAGCCGTTAACGAACTTGATCTTTCTTTTTACATAAAACGACTAAATGTCGAGTTCGGTAAGTATTAAACAATAATTGCGACCGTTAGAGTGGTAACAGATACAAATATATATATATATATATATATATATATATATATATATATATATATATAGTTTTGAACGGACCTCATTTTCGTCGTCTCCTAAGTAGGATCGACAGACATATTAAGAAATAAGTCGAAAATCGCGTCATGAGTACGACCTCAATAGCTGATTTACCTTAAGGGAAATCGGCTAGAAGGCTACAGTGATGATTAACCCTTGTTATTGATTATTCTACAGATGATATTTATCCATAATAAGTATCTAAAAGAATACATCTTGCGTATTGTTTGTTGTTGAGTTCATTGACTTTGGCGAGAATTTTGTCGGTTTTTTTTGTGGTTTACTCTCCCTTTTTCTGCTTCCACAACCAACAAGACTCCCTCACAAGCACTGGGAGTTAACAACCTTATGCCAGTTACATTACGATAGAAAGTTCCGGTAAACCACTGACAGCAGAATCCCCGCAAAAGGCCCGCAAAAGAATATTCCGTCTTTTTAGCAGATTTCCCTTAAGGGGTAAAATCATAAAAGATGACTTCAAACCGAAAATATCTGCGTATACCTCACACACGAAAAGTTCATTGAAAACATTATATGATATTGAAGTTTCGTATAACAATAGTTCGTGATATAAAAGCTTCTTGTTTACACGACATGAGTATGAATGGGGGTTTACTGAAAGCTAAAACTAAAAAGAGTAAATATCAAGGTTAGTATCCAAGTAGAAAAATAATATAAAACACAACATTTGTAAGGAATTGTAAAGCATATTAATAAGATTGGTTCCATAAACGATTTTGATCCAACACATAATAACAGAAATAGTTTGAATTTTCGAAAACCCACGCTCTGAACTCCCACTGCTCCGGTTTCAGACATTAGGGAGGCTGGTAACTATAAATTTAAAAATTTAACCTAGAGCTTTAACATACACACATGTATATATATATATATATATAGACACACACACACACACAGACACACACCCACACACACACACACACACACACACACACAGTTTTGATAGGACCCTATTTTAACAGATTTTCCTTAAAGAAAATTAGCTGTACTACTGACGCGAATTTCCAAACATTTTCCTCAAAGGTTCATCGATCCTACGATGCAGAGTCCCTTGATAATTATGTATGTGTATATATATATATATATATATATATATATATATATATATATATATATCTTGAATATATATGTATATATTTGTCTGCTACCATTGGGGGTCGCAATATTTGTCTTATCGTTAACATACTCGATATGTAAGTATTAATGTATAACTAATGATGAAGTCATGATTAACTGCTAAAATCGGGCCCAGTGAGGGAGGGATCCAAGAAGAGGGGAAATTCATAATATCTCTGCTATTATGAGCCTTATCGAAAACTGTCATGAAACCAATTTTGTTCAACAATTAATGCTCTACAATTTTTGTTCTCTATATTATTTCTCAACTCAAATATTATTCAAGTTATTCATGCCTACTTGTTTACGGCCTTCAGTAAACTTCTATTTCTACTTAACGGATTTTAGAAATTAGAGAATTAGATCAGGAGTGTGCCAAACCATCACCTGGGAAATCTGCTCAGTTTTTGCAGTCTTTGCTTGACGGACTTTTTATAATCTTCTGAGTCTCATCGACGGAAGAATTATTACAACCTGAATAGCTGATTTACTTAAGAGAAATCTGCTAAAATGAGAGCCTTATGTGAACTTAGGTTTTATTGGGAGTCAGACTTTAGCTGTTCATCACCTAAACAGGGAGAAATCAGTTTTGACTGTAAGACTGATGTAGCCTGAATGAAAACTCACAACCACGAGAATATCAACTAATTGCCATTCACTTTTCCCCTCCGTGAGAACTTCACAACTGAACATCCTTTTTACGTCATTACATTATTGAGAACTTTCAATTTCAATATACTACATGTTATTAGCAAGTCAATGTTATATCTATATTTATTTATTAACCAAGTTCGCATTTGATGCGAATTTCACAAATTAAATAACAAAAAGAAAATTAAAAAATGATGCGATGATATTTCGAGACGGTCTGGTCGTCTAACAAGATGGAGACAGACAAAACAGCTGGTTAAATCGATATTTTAAAAATATGAACAGCGTAAAAGATCGATTGCATAACAATGACCGAAGTATGAAAGATCAATTACAAAAGGATCATAGTCAACTTAACACCTAATTGACTATTTGTTAAATGAAATATTTAACAAATATACTATGTAAATTTGTTATTTCAGTTTTCTTGTTCATATTCTGTTTGTATTTATTATCTGGATATTTTCTACTATTCTACGCTTGGTGAAGCTTTTTTTTCCTTTATCTATACTTTCCACATTGTCAAAATTAAAATTATATTTTAATTTCCAGAAATTAATAGAGAAAAGGAGCATTTCTTTTTTTAAATTATTGGCATTTTTTCAATTTTATTTTAATCTCTTCCCACAGGTTTGCGAAAATTTCCGAAATAAAATTTGTCACAGGGAAATACTCATAGACATTGTAATTAGTATCCTTGTCTTTACATTTGCCTTTTGTGTGGCTCAATATATATATATATATATATATATATATATATATATATATATATACACATACACACACAAATACAAATATGCTTCTTCTGAAATCGATTTTTCATGCTTCAATCATTGTCATGTAATCGATATTTCATAATGTTCGACATTTTTCATTTTTAAAGCATCGACGTACTCAGCTGATCTGTATTGCCTGTCTCCATTTTGTTAGTCAGTTGTTAGTGACCGCCCCAGAGGTAAGGTCGAACATTTTCTTCATTTTTTTTGGGGGGGGGGTATTTTTACTGTTCCTGAAGAATACGTCATAAAAGACGTGAAACATGTAGAGAGGTAAATAAAGACGTTTGTCGAACACAACACTGAATTTCTTTAATACACCTTAACTTGGGATCCACTTGGATAGTGGCGTTCAGTACTCGACTAGAGCGAACTGAACAGTATCTAACGGTAGAAACCTGTTTCTCATAAATCCAGTAAAAATGTTTTGGAATTTTTACTGCTCCTAGCGTCTCTTCCTGATTAACATTTTAGTATGTCGTTTCCAGTATTTTGTAGCCTACAGGCCAAGATACTAATTGGATTGTAAAATGGTATTGATCAGTAATCGCTGTAAAGCCTTTCCAATATGCGATTAACCAACAATAAAATAATCTGCAAGAAGTGGAATAAAACAGTAATATGATCTGTATTAAATTTAGACTGAAACTACATTAACTTAACTAATTCGGAATAAACGTTGACAAGGATAGGAATTTGTAAACTCAAATAAATTATATTTTAAAAATGTATTACATTTCTGTAAAACAATGACATAATGAGAACATATTTCCTCTATGAATTTTTTTTTTTTTTAATCTGTTGAGTGACCTTATAACCTGTGGTCTGACAAAAACATCAGGAAAATTTAACATGTAATAGCATAAATGCAATTAAAAAAACAAACGTAAAATAAACGTTAAGAAATAAAGAAAATAAAGCTTTGCATAATTTTTTGTTCACTTTTTTTAGGAAAATATCCAATTACTTATTATTTTTCTAGGTAAATTTTTTGATTGTTTCGTTTAAGTTTTGAATAATCGATATATATATATATATATATATATATATATATATATATATACACACATATATAAGTACATTGCTAACTTATTTCCGAATAGAAAAAGCCCAGTGCTAATGTTCTACCATGTTGTTAGTACAGCTAACGTTTGTAATAGTATAATGGTCAATTATGAAGTCCCTAGAGCAAAGGCTGCACAAAATAAGCAAATTTCCGAGTCACTGGAATGACACTCTTGTCATCTGAAATCGCCATCTATTCTCTATTTCCCTCGTAGTAAGAAGACTATATTTATAGAAATTGAAACGTACGCTACAAATGAGATTTTTAGTGACTCTGCTACTTTAAGTAAAGGTAAGACCATTTAATAAAGGGGTGGGGGTTAGTAAGGGCTGAAAATTAAAAAAATTCAGACATCAAGTTTAATATTCGAAATAAATATTAACAACAATTATTGAAAATTAGGTGTTTATCAAGATTATTAATATATACTCCATAACATTTAAGCCGTTAACGAACTTCTATGAATAGTCACATGAAAAACTCATCACTATCGAGTTTGGTAACGATCAAACAAATATTGTGACTCATAGAGCGGTAACACTCACACACACGCACACAAAACACACCATATGTATGTATGTATATATATATATATATATATATATATATATATATATATATAAAATTTTGAAAGGATCTCAATTCCGTCATCTAGTTTGGATCGAAGAAATTATGATGTAAAACGTTTGCTATTCAACTTGGATACCCGTTTCCCCCTAAGATCATCCATTTCATGGAGGTAGCCTATTTGTTGAAGCCATAATTAACCTCTATTTTCTATTTGCTACGGACTAACGTTTTTCATATTTCACAACTCTATCTTCATAATACCAGTGGCCCCAATGATCACGTTAAGTCACACAATTTTTATTTCAGACCTTGAGCCATTAAAGTTTAACATCCGTGAAAACTATTAACCCTTTAATTGCAATAGAGATTAATTTCTAATGGGGTCGGACCGAGATCGAAGAGGATGTTGTGTAAGACAGTTCGAGAAGGAGACAGCCGATGTGTATGAGCAGAATTGCTTGCAGCCGATGACTTAGTCCTGATAGTTACAGCATCATTCGGAATCTGCCACTTCCTTCCGTCACATATCCCTTTTACTGCTCGACTTTTGACAGGATGGAAGTATTTGTCTTCCGAGTCATGGTTACTTGCAGACTACTGGCAGACAGTTTTTATTTTTTTTAAGCCCGTGTGTGTCTCTTGAAATACGGAATCGAAGACATTTCACGTAGTCAGTGGATGTCTTTTCTCAAAATAATAAAGCTAGGTCCTTGAAGACTGCTTATTATTTATTTATTCATAGTGAAGCGATCACTGCAAGGTGATATTGCTCATCAAAAAAGAACAGATATAAATAAAAATATGGAAAGCAGTAACAGAAAAAATTAAACACAGGACAACCTTAAACCCAAAAAAAAAGAGACAAAAAAAGTAGGAATCCACAAATAAAAAATAAAACGAAACGAAACAGTAAATTTAAAAAAAACCTTATAAAGAAACCAGATAATTAAAAACTATTATGACTAATAAACTACGAAAACAATTATAAATTTTCAATGGTTAAAGTTAAAACTAAAAACAAATAAATAAAAATTAGTATGTACATAAATAAAATGCTTAGATTTCAATTTCTAATATTTTGAACATTTACAATCATATGCTCACACTTTCTCTGCCACGCATACAAATACACACACACTACACATATATCCTGAAGGTCTTTTTTTCTAACTAAAGTACTTAAAGTACTTTTATTGGTCTCAGTTAGGATAAGGTGCAAATTTTTTTTTCTTCATAGTAACCCTATGAGAAGTTATTTATTTCTGTAAATGTTTCATTGCTACACGGAATATTATATGTTTGATTTTGTTTAAATACATTTTTACAATATATACTATTTAATGGGTTATTATCATATAATCAAATATATTAAAATAATAATAAAAAAAATTATTGACAAGAACAGTAAGACTGCTGATATTATTATTATGTATTAATTATATTAGTCCATAGCTTCTATATTAACTGAGCCTTAATCAGATAATACATATTAGTCATAATAAGATAACACATATTACTCAGTACAATAATAATCACTAATGTCTCAATGCAGCAATCATGTCGTAAAAATGTTCACATCATCTCACCAATACTAACGTTTTCTCTTATTAAAATTCTTAGAGTGTTTATTACATTACAAATCATTGTTTTCTGTGATTAGTGCCAACCGAAATATGTTGGAAATATGTTGGAAATATGCCTTTTTGTGTAGAATTAATAATTGTAGACACAGAATATAATATTTACATAAAAATTATTTATTTTTTAATTTATTTATTAATTTTCTTTCCAGGTAATTACTATAGAATTACTTCATTAATGTCTTCTTAGAGGCTGGTTTGTCTAAACGGTATGTACTAGTTAATCTGTTTTACATCGATTTACTTAATTCGATAACTTAAAATATATAATTTTTTTTATATCACATTTATTTGTCCAGCTTCTTTATTAGCCGAGTTTGACAGTTAGATGAGTCATGTTAGTCTAGTTTCCTTAAGAAATTCAATCATTTGATAGATTTTTTAAGATATTTAAAATTTGAAAGAAGATTATTTCAGTCTTTGACTTTTTAAAGCGTTTATGTAATCCTCAGGCTTTTATTTAATTGGTAAATTTCGATCGTTTGATTTTATTTAAAAGGTATTCAACTATATAGCCAATAAAAATAAAAAGGAAATCCCAACATGGAAAACTTAAATTTCAATATACGTCCCAGATACAATGTTCCTTGAAACGTATCACCCAATCCTATTATTTTGATATAATTTATTGATAAATAAAAATCCACCTAATGTTAATTGGGATAAGCTTCCAGCATTTAATTCTATTACATTAAAAATAATTTGTTTTTGAAGAAGTGCAGTTTCAAGTGCATCTGAACGGTTTAAAAAAACTGCTAAAATATGGTTTATTCGCCAACAAACTGCCAATTTATTTCTCCAATCGTGGTACTCTATAGTTAACAAATTATTTTCGAAAGTAGGTACGAAACCTTTCACGGTGATTAACGTTAAAAATAGGTTTCTTATGTTATTATTAGCTGATTCTGTAATGTATGATTATAAGCTAAGTGAAACCGAAAATCTTTAAAATCAAATATTTTGTTTTTTGTCCTGATTTACACTATCAGGAAATCTCGCCAAAGTCGGTTCTAGGTTTAATATCGGTGAAAGGTGAGTTTCAAATCACCAACTTCCCATTACAAAAGTTGTTTAATTTGAAAGTACTTAAAAATTGAAAATGTATATTTAAATTCAGGAATATCAGCCCAATTAACTTGCAAGTTAGTTTACAGAAGCTAGGCAAAGTGAATTTATTTTTTGAAATACTAAATTGGCAGTTTGAAAAATATTTTTAGTCAGACATATGGATTTTTTTTTTAATCTGAAATTTTAAACATCCAATTTTACATTTTTATTTTTGCAATCTATTTCCTTGTGTAACTGTTCATAACTAAACAGTGTAAGTTGATCTTTTGAAGACATATAATATTATTTATTTAATTTTAATTTAGTTTCCTTGCATATTACGTTTAGTTAAGTTAAGTTTATTTATTATACACGGGGATTAATTAGAAACTTAAAACACAGATTACTTCCCTTAATTTAAAAATGACGACAAAAAATCGGCGTATAGAGGATAGAAGGAATCAATTTTATGTTTTATATTTAATGTTCTAGAAGAAACAAATTTACAAATAGATATTTCTATTCTTTTGTCGTAAAAGACAAGTAGAAAATAGTTAGAAGTGGAATAATAAATCCCAGTCCTGTTTATTGAAATTTAATGTTTGAATTTACTGAAATTAAACTCAGTTTCCTTGGTTATAAAATCAATATTGCTGTCTTCAGGGGAATTCAATATCTCAATAAACAAACTAGTGTGTCCTATTCTTTGCCGTGTGAGTATAATTTCTTACTGTTTAGTTTACATGCTACTAGGCGGCCAATTAAAAGTTTTTCAATTTATTTCCTTAAGTTTATTTTCCATTTGTCACCATTTAGTTTGAAAATCATGAAGTATTAGTTTTTTTTTAATATTATTAAATAACTCTTGATTCATTTATTTATTCAAGAGCTCTGTCGAGTTAATCTTTGCGTTGCCGATGTCTAAAGTTCCACTGGCCCTAGTATAAGAAGCACATGTTAGAGAAACATAGAATGAAATATGACAGATAAGATGGAAATTTACTTTAAAAAGAGTAGTTCTAAAATATGATCAAGAAATACTTACTTACACAAACCTAAACCAACTGAGACAAATATTGAACAAACTTATATACATCTAATTATTACTGAAAATCAGAGAAGACGTTTGATCTCAAAACTAAGAAAACCTGGAAAGAAGGTGTCCCATAATTCCAGAGATTATTTAAAAGACAGTTACAGAGGAATAAGAAAAAATGAGTAAATGTGTTTATGAATAAACAGTACTACGCTCATGATTGTTATGAATTGAATCAGAAAAGCGGTTATAATATAAAAATTAGCTGCTTTAAAATATTGCATTTTTCTGTTTATAATAATTTTGTGCAAATGTGCGTTATATACTGTTTATAGCAGATTTACATTTTCATTTGTTTTTGTATATTTTCTGTGTATATTAATAGTAAGCTGGGAATGAATATATATATATATATATATATATATATATATATATATATATATATATATATATATATATATATATATATATGGGCCAGACACTGGGCGAGATATGTATATATTAGCCAATGGAATTAATCTATCTATCTGTCTACTGTTCATACACGATGCGCACAGAAAATATAATCATTCTTTATAGCGAAACTATACAGGGGAAACGATAGTATTGTAAATCAGGGGGGGAGGATGTTTAAATGCTGTTATTTTATTACCCACCCCCTTATCAATTTCTCTGACTTTCTTAACGACTGAATTTTAGCTAATATCCTGCTATGAAGTTTCCGTGTCTGCCCAAGCTCGCTCTTGCGTAAATTCTCTAATCCGAACTTCTGTACTACCTGTATTTTCACCGGGAAGATGTCGGAAGAGCTGAGTTCATTAGGTACTTATCAAGCATAAGCAGCCACAAACACCGTATATAATATTTAAGCCATTAGTCCTAGGAAGGAAGCAATTCTACAAGAAAATCTGCTTAATGATACGAGCTAGCTATTATAAAGTATACGAGCGGGCCATTATATAGTATACCTATCCTTCCTGGCAGAGGCGTTACAACTTTCACTCATGATATGCAAATGTGCCTCCTTTCCAAGTTTTTTTTTTCTTCCCAACTTTTTTTTTATCTGTATGCTTTCAAGAACCAAGTTTCAAGGTTGTCAGACTTTCTTCGGGATTACTCTCTTCCAAAACATTACTTTTATTGAATTTACTTGCCCATCGCGAGCCATGGAACTTTTCCCGTCATAAGGATTTAATGGATGTAACGTCCTAGGAAACGCATGATCGTTATATGTGATAATACTGTTCAGTGTGCCCAAATTGTTTCATAGAGTGTTTGCATACACATGTTTTACACGTCGACTGAAAAGCTCTGAAGGCTTAGAAATCTAACAAATAAAAATGAAGAAACAAAACTTCGTGAATTTAAAATATCCATATCAATTTTAGAAGTTTGAATATAAACGATAAAAACATTATTTAAAAAAAAAACAGATATCGTTACATGCTTTAACACGTTGGCTGTATATAAACACACACAGACTCCCAATCGTGAGAACTTAATGCAGAACTTATTAAACGTAACTAATTGTTATATTTACCATTTACTTTTATTACTTAATTATTATATTTACCACTGCTGAACTACGTCTTATCCGGACGTTATCTACAGGTTACAACCCTCTTCTAGCCAGTCTGGAACCGAGGATATTCCTAAATCATCCCTTAATCCATTTATTTATATCTTCCTTCCAACAATTCAGCTGCCTTCCTTCGCAGGATAGTGCTATTATACCTTACCACTAGAACTGACATGCTTTCTTCTTACTACCAAAAACGATTGCTATTCAATTTCAGTTCAAATATCAACATTAGGAAGATTTATAAGAAAAACCTACTTCATACTTTCCTCGTCATGTTCACTCTGTTGCTTTAAAATACTTATTAAAGGCAGTAACATTTTTTTAAAAGGTTTTACTATATGCGTGAAAACATTAATTAATTCTATCAACATCTTCTTATAGCCCCAACGGCTGGGGTCTGTCCGTAGCTTTTCTTTACATAATACTTATTTCCGTCAGGAATTTCTGATTCCTTCCAATAGCTTCACCGCTTTTTTCTTCTCGCGCCTCATTTAGGACGTTTTGTTTATCAAATTTGAGCTCTTTTTCGTACAAGTTCTTGTAATTCTAAAACGAATCCATGTAATACATTTACTTATATGCTCGAAGGGCCAAACCATACCAAAAGTGTGCTACAATTCTTGAAATAGAAAGAAGATTCGCTACAAGTATTCGAGCTTTCCAAATCCGAAATCTTGATTTTAATTGGTATATTGAGGATGTTTATAGTTTGACCCAACATTGGTGCAAGAACAAGATCAGAAATTTTCTGTACACGTTAAAGTTATTAATCAGTTACATATTTTCATAAATGTAGTTTTCACTTTATTGAGAGAAAAGTGTATGAAATTCTTTTTAAAAATGGGTTATTGAGTTTTCTCGATATTTTGAGATGTGGTTGTTTATCGTCGTTTGGTAAGACATTTTAGGCGTACAGATTTGGATTATTCAGTCTTTTGTAGATTCTTTGTGAATCTCGTTGTGATTATGTAGCTGGCTAATCGAACATGGGAATCATATTCCACCTTGATGCAGTTCTATCCTGGTTTGAAGTTGCATCCGGGAAGGAGCTCTTTGTATCACTTTTTTTTTTTTTACTTTTTTGCTGGCCGTCATTGTTGCCAACCTAATAGTTGTGGTGCAGGGAATCACCTGTATGAGTACTAGATGCTGGATGGAAGGGGAAGCTGGCTGGGGCTAGCGGACCATGTCTCCCGGTGTATGTGTGTATCAAATCGGCCCTCTAGTCATGGCCGGCTGTTAGTGCTGTTAGCATGTCTGTCTGTACGTCCGTTCGTCGGCCACCCTTCCTCTGCTCACGGCCCTACTGCATCAGGTAGGTTCGCTCTCTAACTCATGGCTTGAAGTAAGTTCCATTCCAGGATTTACATTCGACACTTAGCAATTTTCAATCGTTACAAGACTGACAGTAAATAAAGTGAAGAGCCTACACTGCATAAGTAACATTTCATTCCCCAACTTACATTCACCACTTAGCAATTTTCAATCATTACAAGACTGACATTAAATAAAGTGAAGAGCCTCTACCGCATAAGTGACATTTCTTTCCCCAACTTACATTCACCACTTAGCAATTTTCAATCATTACAAGATTGACAGTAAATAAAGTGAAGAGCCTCTACTGCATAAGTGACATTTCTTTCCCCAACTTACATTCACCACTTAGCAATTTTCAATCATTACAAGACTGACAGTAAATAAAGTGAAGAGCCTCTACAGCAAAAGTGACATTTCTTTCCCCAACTTACATTCACCACTTAGCAATTTTCAGTCATTACAAGACTGACAGTAAATAAAGTGAAGAGCCTCTACTGCATAAGTAACATTTCTTTCCCCAACTTACATTCGCCACTTAGCAATTTACAATCATTACAAGCACTTACAAATAAAGTGAACGGGCTCTACTGCATGCATTATATTTCTTTACCTAAGTTACTTCCTACTTATCACTTATCATTTGAAGGGCACACTTATTCAGTGAAGAGGCCCTACTGCATAAGATACATTTCTTTCCCCAACTTACAATAACCCCTTATCAATATTAGAAGTGTGAATATATAAAGTAAACAGCCCCTACTGCATAAGTAACATTTCTTTCTCCAACTTACATTGACCACTTATCAATATTAGAAACGTGCACATACAAAGTAACAGCCCCCACAGCTTAAGTTATTTTTTTTTCCCTAACTTACATTCACCACTTGTCTATGTTAGAATCGTGCACACATAAAGTGAACAAGCACGACTGCATAAGATGCATTACTTCCCCCAACTTACATTCACCACTTATCAATCATAAAAGCGTGTTAACATAAAGTAAACAGACCCTAAAGCATTAGTTACTTTTCTTGCCCCAATTTACATTCACTATTTATCAATATACGAAGCTCCTACATATTAATTGAATATGCCCTACTCCATAAGTTACATTTCTTTCAACAACTTACATTCACCACTTATCAATCTTAGAAGCGTGCATATATAATGTGAACAGGCCTTACTGCATATGTTACATCTCTGTCAGCATGTCTTACTGCATTCACCACTTATCAATAATTAGAAGTGAAAAACCCTTAACTGACATTCCAACTCATGGCGTATCATTAGAAGGGCACACGCATAATATAGCACTTCCTACTGCATCAAATAGGTTTCTTTCCCCAATTATCAAGCGCCCACATATAAAATGATCAAATCCTACTGCATCAGAAAGCCTAACTTACATTCCCCCTTCTCATTAATCCATCATTAGAAAGACAAACACTAAGAAAATAATAGTGTAACAAGAGGACCTCAGAATGCATGTGAGTAATTAGATATTAGGTTAAAGAAAATAATTATTATTTATTGACATGTGAAACATACTTCTAGACGTGAACAACATATAAAAGGACGCAAACTTAGAAGTTAATAACGATCAGTCATATCATATGCAGTGCGTCAAAACAGAAATATCACAACACATAATTAATTAATTGGATGAATAACTAAAATATTTAAAAGAAAGGACGTAATCTAAAAGTACTTTATGTAATTTTTTATTTGTCTAACTTCAGTGACTGTACCAACTATTATGGAATAAGGTTTGGGTTAAAGTTACCGCTTTCCTGGAAATAACATATTATTATTTTAGGAGGAGCGTTTAGGATTATCTTTGTTTCATGTAATTTATTTTCTTGGCTTAAACTCATTTATTTCTGAGAGAGAAATATGAAATTTGGAACCAAATAACACACTCACGGCCCATAATAAATAGAAAATTCATTTCCCTTCCTGAACTAGCAGTCCTTTATGTTTTTTTTTATGACTACACCTTGTCAGAATTGTAAAAGACTAATACCATATTCTTTTCTGCCTCTATTTTTAAGTTCTTTGAAAACATTATATACATTTTATTATTTAGTGTTATTTGTTTTGTTATTCAGCACAATAAGCACCAAGACACTCTTTGGTACCATGTTACCAAAAATATATAATTGGATAGTATTCTTAATGCTATCATGTAACCCCTAACCCTTTTTTAGTCAAGGTCACATGAACTATAAAGTAATATAGAGTATTGAGCTCACTTAATTAATACTGAGTCATTTATTAAGGTTTTAAGACATTAATTATACATTATTAAATATACAAAAATATGCTAGTCTGGATTTTTTTATGATGTCCCTCGTTGATTTCAGAATTTGCAATGGCTTTCATGTATGTATCAGGATCCTAGTTATAAATTCAGAATCAATTCAAAACCCCAAAATATTCGACAAATTACTTTTGATAAAATAAATACTGTAAAGCTTTACAATAGCTGTAGAGCTTTCCCAATTTTTTACTGCCACTCTTTCTTCAATGTTATCTTTGACGTTTTTTATTCCTGAGTACATAAATGAGACAAACTACTTTTCTATTAATCCTGCGATAGAAATTTCCGTTCGTTCGTAATAAACAAGGAATGTTATTTTAAAAAAATAATATTAAGCATTCATAATTTAAATCGGACATTGTATCTCATTTAGTTGAAGTGTTGTTTTCGTTTGTAAACTATATCTCTATTGAAGTTAAGCGCTTAAACAAACATTGGACCAATTCAATGCTTAAGAAATAATATCAGAATAGCATTTTAATTTTTTATCTTCCATTAAATTTAATTAACGAAGCATCTGTAATCATCACTATTAACCAAAAACGTCAAAAATAGGTGCCAGCAAAAATATATTGTTCTTACCTAAGAAAAATAAGTGTTGTTTTTTTTTTATTATACGTTAATTTAATGCATTTTTCGATAATTTCATTATATACCTATATAATTATATATACAGATAGTAACATTTACCCTGTACTGTGATTGCCAGTTTAAACTCCAGGGAATAATTAAACGATGCGGAGACTGATGATCCGAATTGAATGAAACTTGGCATTTGTACTACAGACAACTCACATTGACTTTAGTTTACATTAATATTCTTAAGGAGGAACTAGAGTTGGATTGTATGGGAGACATGAAGTAAAAAGTCACATTAATTCATTCATTTTCGCTTTTTGACAGATAAGCAGAACATAAAAACTGTTTGTCTTGTTTTTGTGGAAGTAGTTTATGTCTTGAAACTAATTATAAACAGAATGTCCGCTTCAAACTATCCTTAACTGCGAATTCTATAACAATGACAAAAAATAATGTATTTATACTAAATAGCACAATGAATGGCGAATACTACCCATTTTTATGATTTTCATATAACAGAATAGTGAGAGGATGTTGATAAGGTTAGCATTTCTTCTTCAAGGCCAAAAAAAGTTCACCAGTTCGTAATAGTTGAAAGACAGGAGGAAAACAATTAAATATATTTAATAAAAAGCCTAAGAAGAACTGACAAAATAAAATCCTTAGCTCCTCCACCCTAGAGAGTAAAGAGTGAAAAACTGTAGATAGCCCGTCCCACTTAAATAGGTTCCCCTTGGACATAGGTTCAAAAAGTGTACAGCAATAAATAACAACAATGGTAGATGGATTAAAGTTGAAGTCTGCATTCTTATATCGACTAATGCCTACCATTAGTCAGTTTATGGAGGCTACAGCTACGGCTATCTAACAACTTGGCCTTTCTCCACTCGCGGCTTTACGTATATGAATTGAAATTTCCTCATGATTATTGTTGGATGGTCTTTTGCAGAAGGCAACGGGAAAGAACTGCATGATCTTGTGACCCTGTTCATTCCCTTGGTAAACATGATGAGCATTGGAAATAACAAAAAAAATCATCAATTATGCTAGAACCAGTTGATTCTATTTATAACTCCAAAAGAAAGGATTAAATACTAGTATAAAATATCCTTACTAAACACTGAACTAATTTTCCATTTACTTTTTACCAAATCTCCAAGAAACTTAATTCACAGATTAACTATGGCACTGTTTAGAAATTGCGACGTTTTCATTGGCTTTGCACGCCGTAACATAATACGTTTAGTTCAATTAATGGTATAGAACAAGTTTAGTTACAGTTTAAGGCAATTAAACCAACTAATATGCCATATGAGCTGAACACATTGCATCAGTGTATTAAGCCTACAGAAGCAATTGACCTGACCTCTGGTGGATTTATGAGTAACCAGTACTGGAACCATAGGCTGCAAGGTCAATGGTTTTACAGCTGCTAATAAGCAAGGCGAGGTTAACGACTGCTGGAGTATTAACATTCAACAATGGCTCACTGAACAGGAATAATTTGATATTTCAAACTTTTCCTCGGAGTGCTTTGACTCGGACCGGTGTAGTTATAACAGCCGACTCTAACAGTACTCTTATAATTTTGCCAAACGCCATCTTGATAACCGTAGAAAGGAAATGTATGGGACATTGTGGATATTCGAGCACATTTGTTGTAAAAATATTAGTTCCTACATTAAAAATGGAAATAAGTGCCTTACAGAAACCCTAATGGGAACACCAGTTACTGGACAAAACACAGTTCTTAACGCTAACTTTTAACAATCAATTTTTTTATTTTACATTTAAAATTATTATATGCGTTATTGCTTACAAAATTTAATATAATATAAAATGCAATACTGCTCAGAAGTTTATTCAAGGAAATTGCATGAGCTATTTTATGTATAAAATTGGAAGCATTATATTAGATCACTATGAAAAAAAACAAACAAATATTCATGTTTTTTTTAAAAATATACCGAACTCTTTTTGATGGAATTGTTGAGCAATTCATTATTATACTCAATATGTACAACGTATTTTATTTTTTTTATTGTTCCCTTTATTATTAAAAGTTATTACTTACTCTTTTACATGTTTAAATTTTATCAACTTTCATTCATTCCACGTATTATATATTAACTTACTATTTTCTATTATCCTATGTTTTTTTTGCGCTTTTAGTAACATATTAGTAATTTAATGTGTTTAGTTCTACTTCTCCTCTCCCCCCTTAAGTTATTGGTCTTTTTTTTTTGTTATGGTAGCTTTTTGTTTTTTTATGAGCTATATCAACTGGAAGCGAATGCTACAAGTAATGTTATTGTTTTTACTATGTTGTCGTAATGTATTTTGCACATTCTCCTCAAGAAGAAAATAAAAAGTATATATATTGAACAATATATACCACTAAGTGGTGGATAATTTATATGCAATTGAGCAACAAGATTGATGCAATTTTAATGATATGAATAGATCACTTTCTATTCCGGAAGCTAAACATGACACGTTAATTACAGGTTAAGCACCTTTTAAGCAATGTTTCTTAAATTCCATTATGTGATGCCTATAGAACATTTTTGAAGTAACAATTACAAAGGGATTGCCTTAGTTTCAGGACTCATATTCAATTAATTAAATAATAACTGTCAAGTTTCGAGAAATATTAATATTATTATTATTAATATACCATTAATATTATTTTTTATTCAGGTTTCAATATATATTATAATGTTTTATTATTTTATTTGTTTATACTTACCGACTTCTAGGCGATACAGTATTTGTAGAACCTTGGTCTAATCAAACACCAGTTAGTGCGGTCCGCTGTATGTGTCCTCCAATTTCGAACCCCAGCCACAAAGTCTATTCTAGCTTGATTTTAAAATTGCGTTTTTAACAAAATAGAATAATTTTACAAATATATATATATATATATATATATATATATATATATATATATATATATGCTTGTCAATATGTGCCTCTGTGTGTATGAGAGTGCTTGCTTGCATGTGTGTGTGAGTGTGCGTGTGTTATAGAGATTTATTTTTTTACAATCCGTTTTATATAAATGTGTATTTATTTATCTATTAATTTAATTGCTTAAACTTTGAAAAGTATTTTAGCTTCCATTACTATCAGGGGCTCAGGTTAGCCATGTCAGTTCAAGCGTTGACCTTAATCTCTAATGGTAAAGCCTGAGTGGCGAGTTCGATTCCCGGCCGGGGCAATAGGAATTTATTTTGTGATGAGCTCATTCAATTAAATCCTCAGTCCCACCGTGGCTAGAAAAAGAACCTGTAGATAACTCTCAATTAGTCAATAATTGTAGTAGTACTACTATATAATTTAATTTTCCTTTAATGTTCGTTTATGGACTATTTATTGCTTTTAATTAGATTTGATATTGTTGTTTTTTCTTTGTGTCCTGAATTTTTATATAATATTGTTCTGTTCGGGTTTTTTTTTATTTTATATTTCATTGTATATTTGTTCTATGTGTTGTATTTTGTATTCATCTATTAGTAATTAAATTTTAAACTAGATGAAACCCATTTACTCAAAGAGGACATAATGGAAATGTAACTGTAACACGGACGTATCAACTGAACTAAGTTGATAAAAAACTTTTCAAGAACACTAATGATTCAAGTTTGAAAATAACACTTTTTTTTATTATAAATAAAACTATTTAGCAATCTAAGTATTAACTTTTGTTTAAATACTGGGAAAGTGTGGAATGGAAGAAGGAAAAAATAAATTTCAGTTAAAACATTTATGAATTCAAATAAAACAACATTTTCTAAAAAGAATTTTACAACATTCAACTATTTTGCCTTAAAATAAAATGTAATGCGAACTGAAATCAAGAATGTGTTTCATCAGACTGAATTACCCAAAGTAGGTTTTACGTTGAATACAGAACTATTTTTAAGAGGGTATCTATTAATAGCAGTAATTAAAATATATTACAAAACACGGTATGCTGTTAATAGAAACATAAATTTGAAAATATTTACCTTTTGATTACGAAATCAGATAAATTTTATTTAGAGCTTCCAGTATCGGATGTTACTTTCAGTTCTTGTGAAACCATGTTGAAATTAGAAATATACTACATATGTAATAAAAAACATTCACTAAAAGTACTAATAGATTCCAAGTTATTGGGTTCAAAGTACTAAAAGTTACAGAGCTTTTCAAAATTACTATATGTTCATGTGAGTGTGTCTATGCAATGTAGTGGTATGTAATGTTTCAAATTACCTGCATTATTTAATGTGTCAAAGTAATGGAAAGGATATAATTAGATTATTTAACCATAATGTAAGACTTTCATTTTTTACTGAATGAACTCATTATAAAATTTAAATTGACTCTTGAACTTAAGATAACTATTCATTCCAAATGTAATTGACAATAAAAAAAAATCTGGTCTTCTATAACTACTTTAAGCAAAGAGATTTATTCCAAAGCGCTAAATCTCCATCTGACTCATGACACCAATTTAAAGATAACGCAACTTCGTGAACTTTGAAAGGACTTCTACGGGTATTGCCGATTTTCGAGAAATGTCTTCAAATGTCTATCGATCTAGGAGGATACGTAAATGAGGTCCGTTCAATATATATTTGTGTGTGTGTGTGTGTGTATATATATATATATATATGTATATATATATATATACATATATATATATATATACATATATATATATATATATATATATATATATATATATATATTTGTCGGTCGTAATTTTTACTTTATCGACATTTAAATGTTCCATGTAAAACTAAAGGTCAAGTACGCTAACAGTTGAAATAAGACAAGTAGAAGGAGGGTTTAGGAGAGGGACGAAAAACCCAATTCAAAATGTAGCCGTTATTGTGTGTCATACCAAAAAATGTAATATAACCAATCTTATCGGAAATGAATTGTTTTTCTATTGTTGTTCTATGCAATTAACGTCCACGATTTGCTAAAATTGCCAATTGGGGCCGGTTATCTACAGGTCACTACCCTTTTCTAGCCAGGATGGGACTCAGGATTTTATATAATGAATTCCTCACTAAATAGATTATATTGCCCAGGCGGGAATCGAAGCCAACGCTTTAACTCAGTTAGCTTACTTGAGTTAACTCCAATATTAATCGAGATATTTTCATTTTTAGCAGATTTTCCTAAATAAAAATCATCTATGGAGGTTGTACTCCTGACGCGATTTCCGAAAAATTTCTTCAAATGTCTATTGAATCTACTCGGTAGATGACGAAAGTGAGGTCCGTTCAAAATTTATATATATATATATATATATATATATATATATATATATATATATATACACACACATATATATGTGCTTAGTTCACGCACCCCCTTCGTGGCTGACTTTTTTTTTAGTTTCCAGTAAGCCAGTACATCACCAATGATGTTCTTTCAGCTTAAATTCCAATTCCTATTTACATAGGCTTCATCATGAATGAAAAACGTAGAACAGATGATGTCCTGAGAAATCTTCTTATTTTACGCACCCCTTCAGTGTCGGACATTTTTCACTCGGACTTCATTAGATGATATGTTTCTATGAGTACATCTTTGCAAGCAATCAATCTCCTGCCGTCTTCCAGAAGGCGTGTAAAATATTATTAACCTAGTTTTTAACATATTGATAAATAATTTCTGCCTTAGATTTTCCAACTGTGAAGTGGAATCATTCACTGAAGTTTTGCAATAAAGTGAGATATCATTAATATACGTCAAACTCATTACCATTACGTCACCATTGCGACAGAGGTAATATACTGCCAATCGCTACAGAGGGATCTTGCACAGTTTACCTCTTCGAGCAATTTTTCATGAAATGCTACTCTCTCTTCAAGACTACTTCACATCAAAATCTTAGAAAAGGTCGACACTCAGATTCTGCGTAAAATAAGCAGATTTCCAACAAGTTGAAATTTAGCACGCCGATGATCTCATCTCACAATCTACTTATTGCCTTCATCTAGCTTAGGAGGAAGCCTATGTTAATAGGAATTAAAGTGTAAGCCGGACATGTTTATGTTCAGTGACTGAAGTACTCATAAAGAAAATCCTATGAGACGAAGTTGTGGATTACCGTAGTTTGAAACCAAAAACAAAAATACAAATAACTCTGTTAACATTCCAGGTCAACAGAGAAAAATGTATACGACTGTAGTAGCTATAATAGATTTGATTATATAATATTTATGAGCCAACTCAAAAGTTATTTTGAATTTTCGATTTCCTCCTCTAAACTGACGAAAACGGATGGCCTTGTTTTTAGGCCGTCCATTTTCGAATATAGTCTTTAAAATGGTTTAATATCAAGAGCGGCATCATTCAAATAAAAACCATGTAATCTAGAATGTATAAGCATAAATTATGACCTCACACGGAACATATTCTCTCATATATCTTATGTATTGAAAGTCCAATAGAAACAATATTACCAAATATTGTTTCTATTGGACTTTAAGCTTGGAACCCTATATTTCTTAATATAACAGTTTACTCTATACTAAAAAATGCAAATACCTTGGGTTATCTTCGAGATATTGAAAATATATTTATAACAATATTTATAGAACATTATATTTGAAACGAGATTAGTTCTATTCCACAGCAGTGTTTGTTGGAAGTGAAGAATATTTACTTGGAGAGAGAAAAAGACATCCATTTCTTCACAAATTTTTATTTCAGCGCTAAGCGCTTTCGAAGACTATTGTCTCCATCTTCAGAGCTAGTTGCATGCACTCATTGGGAAAGACAGAAAGCGACTGTCGCAAGCGAATTAGACGTATTTTTCTCTCTCCAAGATTAGTTCTACACACTTCTTTTATGGTTCTCTTAATAACGGAGATATTTACAGCGTTCGATCCCCCCCTCTCTCTCTAGAAACCCCTCCCTCTGGTCCGATTTCAGTCATTAATGATCATCTTGTTTAGTTTTACATGAAACATTTAAATATCGAGCTTGGAAACGATTGAACAAAACTTCTGCCCTCTAGACAGGCAGCAGCAATTTTGAACGGAGCTCATTTCCGTTATCTCCTGTAATTGGTGGACGTTTGGAGAAATTATTCATAAATCTCGTGGTCTTTACAACATCAATACCTACTATTGGTTTATTATGTTATCATCACTTCTAACTGAGTTGGGAGCAAAATGTTTACCAAAAGATTCCCAAATATCGACAAGTGGTCTCGATGTTTTGAGTACCTCAGCTGAGAACCTTAGTGATTAGTTTAATAAGGCGACACGACTGTACTTCCTGTTAATATATATATATATATATATATATATATATATATATATATATATATATATATATATCGTAATTAATTGTATTGTAGGAAATGCTGAAGATAAGAATAATTTTTCGTTCTGGTAGGGTCAATAGGACAGGTCAAGTTCATGTATTTTTATTTGATAGTAGGTTAGGAACAAGGAAGAAGCTACTTTATTCATTATTGATGTACACGTAAAAAGATTACGAGATGAGTTTTTTTTTTTTATTTTTTAATTTTAATTCCTTCATTTTCAAAAATAGTTTGTTACATTGTTACATTTTTAGGAAAATATGAGAGAAGGAAAACAGTTGTATTCATTATGGCCTAATAATATTTTATCTATGGGAACCTGTACAGAGGAAAATCTTTGGATTAAAAAAAAACCTATGGTAGGTTATTTTATTATTTATTTATTTTAATTTTTTCTCGTATAAAACTGTTTCCAAGCTTCAAAGTTTTAATAAATTTGGTCGTGAAGAATTGACAGCTATTTGTACAGACAAGAGAGCTGCCTTATTTTCTGGACATTAAAATCTAACTGCTCTACCAGCTGCACTAAATAACATACAGCATCTAAATAAAAACAAATTAACATTATTAGAATAAATCAAAACATTTCCAGTGATACTGATAATATATTAAAACAAGACATTGTTTATATATATATATAGTTTTATTTTGTTTTTTTAATAATCATTATTCAATAAATTTTGTATGAAAACAATTCATTACTACATTTTTATTATTTATTTTTATTGTTATTTATTAACGCCTACTTTGTGCTACTTAGGCTAATTGGGACAGCTTATTTATAAGTTGCCACAGTTTTCTAGCCAGGGTGGTGCTAAGGATTTTATTTAATGAATTCCGTCTCTAAATAAATTCCTATTTGAGAATCGAGCTGACTCTTCTATTATACACGTATCACATTTAAACCAGATATCCTTGGCAGTGCTTTTTCTGAAGCCCTTGATGGAGTCAGTCCACGTTTTACTGACATACATTCCGGACCAGCCACAATATGCAGCGGGTAATAAACAAACAAAAACGAAAAAAAAAATAAACCCTTTTCTTAATTTATTTACAACCCCTCCGCAACGAGCGATATAACTTAACTCTTATAAATATAGATTAAATAAAGCTCCACAAGGATTCCGTTGAAAACTTTTATGATGACTTCCTCAATAGCTGTTAAAAGGAAGGATACTTGGTTTAATACAATTAAATGGTTTAACAATTAGCGGTCATTTAGGGACTAACAGTCACTACTACCCCTAAAGAAAAAAGATGTCAACCTTCAGGGCTCGTCCAGCCCGTATCCTCCAACACAACAAATCACATTGACTACTGTAGCCAATTTATTGTCACACCTCAGGAAAAGCCAGAATTAGAGACAGACATCTTAGCAGGCGTTCTGACTCGAGTCACAAGTGGGTCACTTAGCGGCCGAGCACGCCTCGTATTAGTCAAACTTACGGCAGTTCTACAGCTGTTAATATTTATAAGACCAGCCACCATACCCTGATATAACTGCCCCTTCATCAATTCATTACCTCTCTTAATAACTGTGAATAGCGGTAGTTTGCCTTGTTATTCGATTCATAAGAAAGATCCCAGACATAAATGATTCAAATGTCTTTTCAGCAGATCCCCCTTGAAGGAAATCATTCATTGAAGTTACACTAAAGATCTTATACCCGAAACGTCTGACGATTCTTAAGAATTTATTGATATTCACCAAATAAATAATAAATAAATAATAATCAAATTCAAAAGCTTCAAGAAGGAGCTAATGAAAAAAAAATTAGTATCTCTTCAATTTAAAGTTAAATCGAAAAAAAAATCCTTTACGCTGGGGCTGTGTTAATTAAGCAGATTTCCCAAGTGCGTCAAGTATTTGCATTTATCTCAAAACTTAAAGGAGTCGGAGTGGGGTTTACTGAAAAATCCAAATATCTCGGTTAATAATAAAGATAATGAAAAACTGTACATAACAATATTTATAGAACGTTACATTTGCAAGAAGATTGTTTTTTTTTTGTTTTTTTTACAACTTTTCGATCCGACGCATAATAACGGAGATATGTTGAATTTTCGAAATTCACCCTCTCTAAAACTCCCTCCCACTGGTCGGATTTTATCCACTAACGATCTTTCTTTTTACATAAAAAGATTAAATATCGAATTTGGTAACGATTAAACCTAAATTGTGACAGGCAAATATATATATATAAAACATTTCAAACGGACCTCATTTTTGTCATCTACGAGGTAGGATCGATGGACATTTGAAGAAATTTTTCTTAAATGGTGCCATGAATACAACCTCAATAGTTGATTTCCCTTACCTATTACACTTTATCATTTAAAAAAAAAATAGTTGGTATATATATATATATATATATATATATATATATATATATATATATATACAATGAAACGTATATAAAAATATCTACTGTCACAGTAAAAGGAATGCACGGTTACCTTTTCCCCAGTAGACAGTAACCGGAGCAGAAAGCCATTTTAATATGCAGCTGAATGTTTTAGTGATCAGTTAAACTTTGTAGAAAATATATGTTTCTTGCATGTGTTTCGTGAATGTATGAGCATCTCCTTTAGTAGTTCTAAAAGGATAATATAAGTTCTTGTCAGATATACACCTGCAGGCTCTAGTAAGCTCTTGATAGTTAATTATGTACATAATGGTAGAACAGTCCTGAACTAATCATGACGTCTTCGTGTGTAATCCTTGAATTGCCATCTCAAACGAGGAAAAATTACTTCTTCTCTCCTAGTATTCTGATTACTGGACAGCTATTCGCGATATATATTAAACCGATCTTTTTGTAAAGTTAGTTTTCTACAATTTCTGTTCTTCCCTCATTTCTAAAACGAAAGGAGGAATTTATAGTTTCCAGTTTTCAAACTTTAGTAAGCCCAATCAGTTCAATCTTCATCTCACATTCACAGTAAGCCAGTATAAAGAAATACGCTATCAAGATGCCAATTTGTCCCAAGTCTTATCTTAGAATAATATAACTTTTGACAACGGAAAGCATTTTTAAGGTAGATCAAGCATGAACTTCATTCAACGTATTATAAGCTTATCTCTATCATCCTCTTTTTTGCTTTTTTTTTCATTGGTTAACGAAATGACAAACCAACAGATTTATGTTCTTTGCAATTTTTGTTTCGTTTATCTCACCCAAACCCACACAAATTTAATATTGAATTATAGTTCACGGCTTCAGTTCACAGAAATTTAAAATAAAATATTATCAATGAATGCCAAATATCAAGACATTTTGAATTATAAACTTCTCTGAATATTATGAATACCCAACATATTGGATTTTATTATTACCTTATGAATCAAATGAGTCAAATAGTGTGAGTATAAATGCTACTTTTAAAGCACGCATAGACAAAGAAAAATTATTTACGTTTTGGCAACTTTGAGTTCAATTCCCGCAAGGGCATTGTAAAATTATTAGATAACAGTCACAATAAATGAAATCGTTGATCACTCCTAGGAATAAAAAAGTGATGGGTGGGAATCATTCATTCAGCGTCCCGTTTAGTCTCAATTTCATAAAGTAAACATGGAAAAATTTATAAATAAATTTAAATATATGTCTTTCTTATTACATTTTAATGTAAGTATTGTAATTGTATTACCAGATTTCCCTTCGGGAAAATTAGCAATTGATTTTGTGCTAGTAGCAGGATTTGTGTAGAGTTCTTAAAATTTCCTTCGGAACTACACATTAGATGAATATTATATATATATATATATATATATATATATATATATATATATATATATATAAGATTCTTCACTAAAGGTCATATTCTTTAGGGGCTGACACCGGCCCTAGAATTTAGCGGAAGGGGATTAGACAGGGGGGGGGGGAGTGGTTAGAGGGAAGGGATCCAAAAATTTAAAATACCCTGCTCATATTTGTTTGATCGATACTGTAGAACCAATCTTGTTAAACTAGTGATGCATTGCAATCATACAATTGTTGTATACATGTTCTTATAACTCAAGTATTAAGTTTTTCGTAAATTCTTGTTTTCAGCCCTCAATAAACCCCCCCCTTGTGAACAAAGGATTTAGAAATAGAGATTATGTGGGGAGATTAGAGCAGTCTGTCATAAAGGGAAGGAGGGAAATCAGCCTATCTGCCTTCTGCGTGACGGACTCTTAGCAGATTTCCCTTAAGGGGGTCATGACACAATTTTCGAAAAATTTCTTCATATTGATCCTACCCAGGAGACGAAAATGAGGTCCATTCAGGATTATATTTGTGTGGATATATATATATATATATATATATATATATATATATATATATGTGTATATATATATATACATATATGGATATTTGTCAGGTATTCCTCTAGCGGTCGCAATTTTCGTTTGATCGTTACCAAACTCGATTTTTAATCTTTTATGTAAAAAAAACATCAAGTTCGTTAATGACGGAAATGGGGGTTTTCTGAAAACTGAATCAACCCAGTTTTCAGAAAACCCCCACTTCTACTCTTGCAACATAATCAATGCTCTGTTATATAATAAACCACATTATTCGAAGCTTAAATACCAAATACTGTTTTCATGAGACCTTTAGTAATAATAGTTTTCTATAAAATAAAAAAAATAATTCCTGAAATATATCGGAATATAACATTTTTGATATATTTCAGGAATTATTTTTCTTTCCGGTGAGAGTTTTGCAGACCTGTTTGTTTACATTTCAGACGCTTCCCGTCTGGAGGTTATTAAAATTGACTGAACGATTTCTTATTACCGTTTGTATTTATTCACTTAATATTCATGGTGGTGTTGTGTTATCAGCATGTACGGGTATATTTATCTATTGTTAAACCTCTCGAGGGAAATCTGCTTAGTTTAAGCAGTCCATGCGTGGCGGACTTTTTTTTTAAAGTAACTCTTCATCCGGATCGTCGGTCATCATGGCTGAACGAGAGGTCTCTTCCCCTCTCCTTTCAAGCATCATCTTGTCCACCAGGAGTCGCTGCAAAGATCCTTGACCCTCGACCGCTCACTCTCTCTCTCTCCGCCCGTTTCTCTACAGCAGGTTCCGAGGCAAGAAGAAAGTTGTCCACTCCGATGCCTAACCCTTGGGCGCTCGCCGGCCCAGAACCAGACGAAAGTGAGAGTCCACTGCCCCATATCAACTGGCCCCTCTCCACTAGCTCAAAACCACTCTTCCGTTCAAGGGGCTTTAAATTGTACGCTACTCACGGCTTCATATCGGAGGACATTTTAATCTGGAATACTGTGTAATTAGACGGGGGAAAAGTTAAAAAAAAAAGTCACTCAGGGGCTGCTTAAACTAATCAGATTACTAGGCATGACAAACTCTTGTCGACCATTATATTACCTCAAAACAAAAATCCATGGAGTAGAAGTGGGTGGTCAATATAATCTGAATTAATGATCTCATCACACAAGATGTATCTCATCTAGTAAAGACCTGTTGCATAACTAAAATGGCTATATAAACTTGGAATAAGACTTTTCATGAAATATTCTCTTATCGTTAAACTGCGAGTACTAAAGATGTGGGCTTACTGAGAGCTCAAAATTAAAAAATGCCGGTTAATATTCGAGAAAGAGAAAAAAATATAAAAAACAACACATATGGAACAATTAATTTATTGGTTATAGATGATTTTTATATCAGACTCATCGTAACTGAAATACTTTGAATTTCCTATTTTTTTCTTAACACTGAAATCTCCAGTCCGATTTCAACCGATAACGCACTTGATTTTTAGTTTTACATAAAACGCTTATATAACGATTTTCGTAACGATAAAACGAAAATTGCTACCATAAGTGAGATAATTTGTATAATATAATACAGTTTGATTAACATATTTGTATAATAATAATTATGAGTGTGTGTGTGTGTGCGTGTGTACATATACACAAAATGTTAAACAGACCTCATTTTCGTTCACTAACAGGTAGGATCGACGGACATTTGAAGAAATTCTTCTAAAATCATGTCATGATTACATCTAACAGCTGATTTACCTATTAGGAAATCGGCTAAATGAAAAGAAACCTGGTTTAAACAGTTTAACGGACCTCGTTTTCGTCATGTACTCGGTAGGACAGAGACATTTGAAGACTTTTTTTGAAAATCACGTCATGAGTACAACCTCAATAGCTAATTCCCCTTACGGGAAATCTGCTAAACATTGTATATTAATGAGGCATTGGACATCGTTTTAGAATATAATATTATTGGATAAGAATGCAATAATATACGCACTTTACTGCCAATCCACTTTTAAACCTCTTTCATGGTTTTGTACAATTACTTAAATTGATCAGATTTTCTCTCATAGAACTGATTTCTGAAGGGCATAATTTAACAGCTTAGAGCATAAATTTTAATAAAATTATAATTTCTAAGAAAAATGAATTCATTACTGGGTAGAGAGGACTGATCGTTGAGTACACCCTTCCGACACTCCGGCACCATTTTTAAGCCTGCCAAAAGTTGCACTGAGTAGTTTGTTTTTTAAATCTCCAATATTTTGCTACGAGATAAACCAACTTCTCTAAACTGAAGGTAACCAACCAATAGCTGACCAGGACTAAACAAATACTGGACTTTCAAGAATGTACTCAGTACAACTTTTGACAAGCTTAAAAATGTTTCCCTCACATCAATAGTGCTTGCCTCGTCCACTCAAAAATCGAATCATAATACTTTTTAATCTGGATGAATATAGGTTTTCATTATTGTTTCAATTCCGTATATTATTTTCTTGTCACGAAAATATTGGAAAGTATTGGTGTACTGTACAAAGAAAGACTGTCAAGGTTAGGCTGATAAGGATTGATAAGATTTTGGCAGTACTTTTGATCTTGTAAAGATTTTTCTACATTACAAAAAATAAATAAAGCTTTGATTTTTCAAGTTTTGGTATGCCCAAAAATAGTCATAACTTTTAATTAAATGTACAACTAAAAGGATTTTGATTTTCTAAATTAAATACGAATATTTATAGTTATTTACTGACAGACAACCAAAGCGAATCTTAAAGTTGAATCAGATTTAATAGGTGTGAATGAAATGTTGGGACCTTGCAAAAAAAAAAATGTTTCTTTTGAAGGGACTTTAATTGCTTAAACGAGTTATTTAACATTTTTGATTGTATTTTTTTTTATTTATGGAATTTTTATCTTTCATCGTTCCTGAAGTAACCGACTTATAAATAAATATTTGATGTCTCCGGTAAGGAGGTTGTGTGTCAGTCGAGACACGCCCCGTGAGCACTAGCCTTGTGCATTTTAAGCAATAATGTATTCGCCATTGCGTGAAAGCTAATTTTTTAGGAAGGAAACATTCCGCTGATAAGCAATTAGGAAGGCCATCTTCGGCAATTTCCGCAACCAGATCTCTATTAAATTTAAAAAATGATTTATCTTAAAACAAACATGTCTTTTGTATGACAATTAGACAGGAATTTAGTTAGGTTGTTTATCTTTTTAATAGGCACTTTTTAGGGATAATTTTCAATCCTTAAGATGAAGCAAAGACAATGGCAACGACAAGATCTTTTCATTTTATTTGATTATTTCCTGGCCTTTCTGGAAGGATTAGGTTTAGAGTTTATTTCGTAATATAAACATATTTTTTCTCTCGTGCATTACATACTCATACCTATTATTTTTTATACGTATGAATTTAATACTTCAACAATTAAATAGGTCTGGTGAAATAAATTATATGTCTACGTGCACCATGCATATATAAAAACGTCTAACGTAATATCAAAATATAAATATATGTAAACAACAGTATTATTACATATTATTTCTTATTCATTATATTTCTACAATCCAAAATATTTAGTACAATATTTTGCATGCACATATGTACGTATACACAAATACACACACAAAACCTTTATGGAACCAAATTCTGACAAAACTCCGAGATCCCTCACCTAGCTTGACTCTTTCAATGTTGGATGTCCAGTGTCAGCAAGTCCCCTAAGGCATCAAAACATCTTTTCTTGCCTCCTTCCATATCGGCTCATTGCTAATGCGCCTATGAAGATAATAGGAGTGGGGATATTCTGAAGACTGAAATCTTATGAATACCAATGGTTCAACGGAATGCTTCCGATGCGATGCACCATTTTGAAGGCTGCTAAAAGTTAGGTGGTCACTTGAAATTCCCTGTAGTTTGCTACTGCTACTAACTATGTCACAAAATAACCAACTTCCCTAGACTATTGGCAACCAACGAATAGCTGACCAATGTACTACATAAATAAAGGGCTTGAAAATGGTGTCATCGAAAGCTCTTGCAATGAGTACTCGGCAGTCAGTATGTAATGACGGCTTCAACCGACAGACAATGGCGTTGTATATCCAAGCGAAACCACCTCACTGCTTTAAATACAAAAACATGTTTATGGAAACACATTATGACATCACAAATGTTATGGAAATAAAATTACTCATTAAAGCTGAGCTTATTACTGATAGTCCAACAGGTTCGAAAGATGAGTTTCGAGTACTAACAACAAATACTCAAGGTTTACTAGCAAACAGGATACCCTCTTTTTTTTTACGATAGAATCACTCCATTCAAGACACGTGTGGCATATTGCCCCTTGTGAGACTACATTGAAATCTTGACCTAGAAAGTCAAACAGAACGCTGAATGACTGTTCAAACCTCACTTTCTAAATAATGGTCTAAACTTAGGACATTTTGTTTTTTATTTTTATTTTTTATTTACCTTTCTCTTCTCCCAGAGTCTAAATAGGTATTAAATTGTTGAGTAATGACCAGCTACTGACTTACAAAAGGCGTTTAATTACTCAGTTATTTTAATGAGTTGTATAATTAATGATTTACAGCCAGAGCTTAATTATACATTTAAAAAAAACAACAGTGTTTTATGTAATTATCAGCTATAAACAGCATTATAAAATTATAAATTTAAACTCTCAGAAAATATAAAATATAAATTCAATAACAATTTATCCAAAAATTTAAAACAATTATTTTTTCATCTCGATATTCAGACTGGACACATGGTGAACGATTAAATCATTCAAAATTCTTTGGAATAAAGGAACTCTGTATTAAAAACAAAAGAAAATTATATTTTATTTCAGGTTAACCGAGAAACTATGGTCTTTATACAGTTAGAAAATTTAATTCCAGGGTTCAATTCCCACTAGTGCATAGAAAATTTATTTGGTTACGGACACAAGCATCCCATCAGATTAAACACACGAGGCTCTCACTTTGCTAACCATTTAAACGATAACTGGACCTTCGTATATTACGACTGTCTAGAAAGAACAGCTGTTATCCAGAAACATAATAGGAACCAGGCTGGTCATAATACAAAAAAGTCCGTCACGCAGGGGCTGCGTAAACTAAGCAGATTTCCCACGTGAAGTTTTACAATAGAGAAATCTGCCAAATAACAACTATAGTAGTAAGAAACCTCTAAACCTAAAACATTATTTAGGGTGTAATAACCCAGTAGTTTCTAGCCCCAAAAAACAGTTAACCTAACCTCTAAACCTATTGACGAGGGACGAATAGTAATGGAAACGGCCGCCAGAGCTCTCGGCGAAAAGTCCGAACATAGCCTGCTGGTGACCACACGCAGAATACAAATGCAAATATCTCGGTTAATATTCAAGATACAGAAGAAATGTATAGAACAATATTTATAGTAACTTTAATTTGCAATAAGATTTATTCTATACAATTTTTCGATCCGACGCATAATAACGGAGATAATTTGAATTTTCAAAAATCCCCCCTCTAAACCCACCCTCCCACTGGTCCGATTTCAGCCATTAACGAACTTGATCTTCCTTTTTACATAAAACGATTAAATTCCGAGTTTGGTAACGATCAAACAAAAATTGCGACCGCTAGAGCGTTAACAGACAAATATATATATATATTATATATATACATATATATAGTTTTGAACGGACCTCATTTTCGTCATCTCCTGGGTAGGATCGATGGGCATTTGAAGAAATTTTTCGAAACTCGCATCATGAGTACGACCTCAATAGCTGATTTCCCTCAAGGGAAATCTGCTAAAAGACCGTCACGCAGGGGCTGCGTAAACTAAGCAGATTTCCCACTCAGAGCTCGGCGGAAAGTCCGAACATAGCCTACTGGTGACCACACGCAGAATACAAATGCAAATATCTCGGTTAATATTCAAGATACAGAAGAAATGTATAGAACAATATTTATAGTAACTTTAATTTGCAATAAGATTTATTTTATACAATTTTTCGATCCGACGCATAATAACGGAGATAATTTGAATTTTCAAAAATCCCCCCTCTAAACCCCACCCCCCCCACTGGTCCGATTTCAGCCATTAACGAACTTGATCATCCTTTTTACATAAAACGATTACATTCCGAGTTTAAAACAAAAATTGAACCACTAACTATATATATATATATATATATATATATATAGACATATATATATATATATATATATAACTCTGATATAGCAATGAAAGGAAGAATTTATTACCTCCAACGAATCAAAACTGCTCACCTATACAGACGTGTAAAATAATGTTGTAAGAAAAAACAAACTTTTTCAGGATAAACATTAACACACATTACCTGAAACTCTGAAAACCGGAGATTTTATCCAATTACTCATTACAACATTCGACAGGGTGGAATATGTGTCATCGTACCGAAGCGACGTACACGTTGTTAAGCACATAATGCCGTCCTCTACCAATAGATTTGATGGGATGTTAAAATTTTCAATATATCAAGGAAATTATTTCAAAATTACGATTTTATCGTGTGGGCCTTTTATGCTCTAAATACTTGGATTAGGCATCCCATGAATCTTTTCTACAAAACACGATCTCAACATTTAAAATAATTACACTTAACACAAAGACGAACTTCGGATTGATTATAATTGATTGACAGTTAATGTCTTCTCTTCAAACCTCTGTGGCTCTTAGCTCTTTGCTTTGAAATTAGAACTTGGATAGAACAAGTTAAACATGGTTAGGTGAAAGATGACCTAATAGCTCAGTTGGCATGAGCTTCTGAGTACTTCAGGATCATTGCGGTCATACGAAAAAGTTTTAAAGTAATTTAAAAATATGTAAAAACCTGAACACGTTTTCTCAGGACTTATATGAAAATGAGTAGATTGTTCCATTTATCAATTCTACTTAACAAGATCAGGTCAACTTATGAAATCATCTTTTGTAATCATAATTATAATCTCTAAAAAATAATTGAGGGAATTCGATGAAAATAATGAGCCATATTCATGAAATTGTTGTTTAATTTTAGTTGAATTGCGACCTTCAACCATCGAACGTAAATCGCCAATAAAGTCGACGCAATCTATAAAAAAGGTTAATCCGAAATATCAGACTACATCGACAGTAATTTTCGTACATTTGCCATTGATAAAGAAATACATCATTATCTCTAATGTTTGGCCTTTAAAAAAAATTGATGGGGCTAAGTAGAACAGATTACCAACACGCCATTCAAAGATCTACATCAAAGTAGTTAAGGGCAGCAATTTGTCTCGTCGTGTAAAATGCTTGAGGACGTGTTGTGAGGGCGAATTTCCACGTTTTTATCCCTTCGGGAAGATTCAAATTTATCACATACAGTATCGCGGTTTTTTGTTTATTCAATTTTGTATGCAGATATTTTCAAATTAGTTCTTAGCCACAATTTATAGGGCAGTCCAGTATTTTTTTTTTAAAAAAAGATTCCCAATATACGATTTCAGTTAATAAGAAGGTTTTTATGATGCCAATTTTAAATATTTCCTATATCTTCCACCGATCCAGGCTAGAAGTTATAGTCTTCTATAACTTAGTTCTGTTAACGTAAAAAGTAGTAGCGCTACAATGTTTTTATTTGTACTTTGTAAAGCTCAAATTCATATACACAGTCTGTTCAAAAAGTTCCGGGACTCGGTTCACATCCTTTATACTAGTGACGCTATCTCTCGGACGACTATGGAACTACGTAATGTAAACATTAACTCACCACCAAAAACGGCTTCCCCCTGATTGCGATAAGATTAGGCTTGTTTAAGGTCAGTCTTTGTTGGCATCTTCTGTAGTGCTGTCACAATTCAGAGTTCAGGCTTGCGTGAATTTTGTTGAGGCGGCCGATATGGATGAAAATTTTTTATCGAACATCATTACAGGTGATGAAACGTAGTGTTTTCAATATGACTCGACCATTAAAAGGCAGTCGTCAGAATGGCGGGCACCTGAAGAGGGTCGTCCAACGAAAGTGCGTGCGTCAAAATCCAAAGTGAAGACTTTGCTCATTTTGTTCTTCGATTCGAGAGGAATCATTCACCGAGAATTTGTCCCCCAGGTCAGACTGTAACAGGAGCATTCTACCTGGAAGTCCTGAAATGTCTGCTAGCGAGGATTCATCGAGTACGATGCGATGTTTACGAGTCAGGTGACTGGACTCTTCTCCATGATAACGCACCAGCCCATTCCTGTGTTCTTGTGCGTCAGTTTTTGGCGAAACAAGGGGTCACTGTTCTCGAACATCCACCCTATTCGCCAGACTTGGCTCCAGCAGACTTCTGGCTGTTTCCAAACTCAAAGCAGTCCTCAAGGGAGAGTTTTTTGATGATGTAGAGACGATTCAACGGAATGTGACTGCCATTCTTAACAGCATTTCAGCCAACGAATTTCCGAAAGCCTTTCAGGCACTCTATGATCGTTCCCAGGAGTGTATAACAAGAGGAGGGATGTATATAGAAAATTAAATCAGTAATAAATTTTTTAAGCGATGTTAAGTGTTTCATTTCACAGCAGTCCCGGAACTTTTTGAACAGACTGTGTATCATCAAGTTCTGAAGGCTAAGCCTTGAAATATCAACCATTTTATTCTTTCGGAAACTGCGTTTTTCATATTGCTGTTCCCATCAAAATTGTATTATATGTGTGATTTCTTCAAATGAAAGAATTTTCTAGGCCTCCGTCTTCCCCTAAGGTCATTAAAAGATATATATGCTTGTGCCTTAAGATATATTGAAGAACTTTCGCCCTCCTTTTCTCCATATCCTTGATAAGACTTTCACTTTTATTTACGTCACGCTTCCAAGTTAGGATCCTTTTGAGACCAGCTTGTTCAGGTGATTCTTAGCAAAATAGACATTTCCTTCGTTTCTATTGGTTTTATAAATGTGGGTCCATTTAAGAATAACGTCAATTCGGATATGATCGAGGTCGCGTGTAAAGGAAATCCTAAATAATATCGGGCCCCAATAATGCCAGTTCAAAACTCTATTCTATTTTTCTACTCCAAAAAATGTATGAAAAAACTGAAATTAAATCTAAATTGCTTTCGTTTTCTAACTAAAATTTAGTTAATTTTTGGCGGCAATGAAGAAATTGTTTTCATTTTTCCTTAAGGGGAAGATTCATTTCAAGGTCCATATAATTTCAGTTCAGGTGAAACAATAGGAAAGGAGTTCCTAATCAGGAGAGATCCATGATAACGCTCACGTATCTTTTGGGGAAAGCAATGCTTTTTCTTGGGGAGAAAAAAAAAATCAGTTAATAAAGTCTTGAAAATTCGTTTTAGGGTGCTTTTGACGAATCACAAGTAATTCGCGACAACTGAGAGATGCGATGAAGACGCGAAACTATACGACTTATTCGAGCCACCGGAGATTCGGGAATAAGAACTACAACACTTCAAGAACGAAAAGAGTTGACCTGTTAAATGAGTCGCTTTCAAATAGTCAAATGACTGGGATTAAATTCCTGGAAGCTTACTTTTCAGTCACAAAGTATACAAAATGGATTTAAAAACTATAACACGGTAACTATAACTTGGTAAATGGATTATTTCCACAAAAAGAAAAAAACAGTGCTACATTAACGATATGGACTTCAATTCTTCATAATAATGAACATACACACACCCACACATATATATCGATATATTGAGATATATGTATATATATATATATATATATATATATATATATATAGAGAGAGAGAGAGAGAGAGAGAGAGAGAGAGAAATATTTATCTGCAATCGATCTAGCCGTCGTTTTTTTTATTCGATCGTTAACAACATGATATATTAACTTCAGATGCTTGATATAAAACGTTTTGAAAAAAATTTAAACGTTTTATGTAAAACTAAAGATCAAGTTCGTTAATGTCTGAAGTAGAAAAGGGGTTGGAGTGCAAAAGAAGGAAGGGATTTCAAAAATTCGGGAATTCTTATATAACGGTTCAAAAAATTGCATATAAAAATTTAAACTCTTGTAAATGTTGTTTTATAGATTGTTTCCAATATTTGGAATACCAGCGGCGATTCTACATTTTTTTTAGTATTTAGTCTACCTCCAGATCTACTCAACTCTTATAAATGATAAGCTGATATATTCCGAGCTTACATATAAAATATTATTTCCTTGGTCCTTTTACCGCATATTCGCAATGTATATACTGTCCGGCGTGAATTCATCCAAATTTTACGTTATAGACTATATGATTTTTTTTTTTACCAATACCATACTCGATATTTCGCCAGTTAATATTACTACTACTACTATACTATATCTGCTGAAATCGGAAATGCATTGGTGAGGGGGTTTATGAGGTGTAAAAAAAGAAAATTCCTTATATTTCAGTTAATGTGAATATAATAGAAAAATTGTACAAACCCAATCTTTTTGTAAATTTCCTATAATTGTTGACTTCTGCATGTTTTCTGTACATCAAATATTGTGTTAACCGATATATTTGTATTTTTCTCTATTCAGTCTCAATACCATTCCTACTCAAGCGATATTCACTTTAAGTTACTGTTCTATTCTATTCTTATCTTGCATTGCAATCCCTGTTTACATAAGCTTCTTTTTACGCAAGAAATAGAGAATAGAAGGTGAGCTGAGATCATCAGAGCGCCACATACCAGCAAAATCTGCTTAGATCACGCAGCCCTTAGGGGACGAGCTTTTAGCAGATTTCCCTTAAGGGAAATCAGCTATTGAGGTTGTACTCATGACGGAATTTTCGAAATTTTTCTTCAAATGTCCATCGATCCTACCTAGTAGATGACGAAAATGAGGTCCGTTCAAAACTGTATATATATATATATATATATATATATATATATATATATCTTAATATATATAAATCTCCTGTCACGATGTTTGTCCGCGATGGACTCCTAAACTATTTAACCGATTTTAATTTAAATTGGCACACCGTGAGCAGTCTGGTCCAACTTGAGAGATAGGCTATATTAATTTTCTCTGAGACGAACAGGAGTGGGGGTTATAAGGGAGGCCTGAAATTAAAAGTCGTGATATTTCGTTTTCTATTGGTTTTTTCGCAAATATGCACATAACAAAAGTTGTTTATTTTGTTATTTAGAGTAACTTTTGTCATAAACACTTTCATCGTATTCCGAAGTTTAAATGAGTTATACGCTTATGACTATAGCGGGAGTCAACAATATTATTTGGGACAAAAGACACAACCGAAATAAATAAAACTCGGTATGTGTATTAGCACTAACGCTTTCATTATAAAAAGCCATACCAACATTTCTAGGGACGGGCAGGAGTGGGGGTTTTAAGGGAAGCCAGAAATTAAAAATAGCGATATTTCGTTTCCTATTGGTTTATCGGTAAATATGAACATAACAAAAGTTGTTTATTTTGCTATTTAGAGTAACTTTTGTTATATACACTTTTTTTCGTATACCGAATTATAAACGAGATATACGTTAAAAATTATAGCGGAAGTGAAAAATTTTATTTGGCACAAAAGACTCAACCGAACTAAATAAAACACTCAGTATGTGTATTAGCACTAACGCCTTCCTTATAAAAAGTCCTTCCATTCCTAGGGAAAGGCAGGAGTGGGGGTTATAAGGGAGGCTGAAATTAATAATAGTGATATTTCGTTTCCTATTGTAGTTTCGGCAAATATGCACATAACAAAAGTTGTTTATTTTGTTATTTAGAGAAATTTGCTCAAGAATTCTTTTCAATATGAACTACCAGGTACCTCACCTGGAAAAATTAATTCAAATGTATGTTAATATTTAATCCTTAATAATTCAAATCTATGCATAATGCACAGGAAGCGGGAAATATGACAATATGGAGGACAGTGAAGTCTTAGATAAAAAATTAATTTTATTATTAACAAATCCACAGAAACGACGGGTATTAACCCTAAACACTGGGACGGGTAAATGTCAAAATATTGTGCAAAATAAAGCCTTGCAAAAAAAATACCATCAACATTCAGCCTCAAATGAATTCCCGTGCGAAGCCGGGTATCTGAGCTAGTATATATATATATTTGTCTGTTACCGCTATAGCGGTCGCAATTTTTGTTTGATCGTTACCAAACTCGATATTTAGTCGTTTTATGTAAAAAGAAAGATCAAGTTCGTTAACGGCTGAAATCGGACCAGTGGGAGGAGGTAAACCCCCCCTCCTCCCACTGGTCCGATTTCGAAAATTCGAAATAGCTCCGTTACTATACGTCGGATCAAAACATTGTACGGAATCAATCTTATTAAAAATTAAATTTACAATAAATATTGTCATATACATTTATTTTCTATCTTGAATAATAACATTTTTATTAAACCTGGGCTGCTAACGGACGAAGTGACTTTCCCGCCAAAAGCTAGTTCGGCCGTTTCATTAATTGCTCGTCTCTCGTGAAATTTCTCTATTGTAAAACTTCACGTTTGAAATCTGCTTAGTTTACGCAGCCCCTGCGTGACGGGTTTTTTAAAACCATGTAGTTTAGGGGATACGGGATGGGAAAGCTCATCCAATAGGCATAGAAATGGTTGAGTGAAATGTGTGGGTTGCTATGGAGAGCAAGAAGCCCATAGCTGATTGGTTGAGAGGCGGACCAGAAAGTGTGTAGTACAGATTCGGCACAGAGTTACCCTCATATATTTCATTCCTGTGTAAAACATTCATTATCGACCATAGAAATCTTGACTTCATTCATCCAAGCATTGCCCATAAACTTTCATACAAAATATAACCTCTCGTTCAAGTGGTCACGTATTTCAGTACGCAAAATAGCCTACAACTAATAATTGGTTTTCATGAATGAAAACATATCAGGAATGGTGGCAAAAACTTTACATGTTTTTTTGTTCAGATGGCTCCAGGTAGCCAATTTGTTTTTCTGTTCCAAAATCATTTTTTTAATACATATAAATTAAATCATAGCTAAATTTACTGTTCTTCAAGTTCCATTGGACTTTCGTTAACGAAGAACAAGGAAAATATTCCAGAAAACGTTTTGTTTTCCTAGCAACAGAATTGTATAGTAAAGGACTCCATGGTGTAATGGGTAAAAGTACTATATGCTAGGCATTGCACACTGTTGCCGATTTGAGTTGTGTACTTTACTGGTTTCGAGGATGGATTTCTATCCATTCCCTCGGTGCCCACTCAGCAATTGAGTAGCTGCTTGAGTAAAGAAGAGGTTATCTTTGGCCTGGAATACGACTACGATATGGCAGGTCCATACATCAAGCGTCACTTTTAGAGGGGGTGGAGGTAGATAGTCAGGGTGGGGGAATCAATTATTTCCGTTATTATAAAAAATTGTGATGTGAAGTGAGGTGAGATCGCTAGTGTCTCATATCAGCATGTGGGAAATCCGCTTAGTTTATGCCTACGTGACGGACAGATTTCAGATAAGGGAAATCAGCTATTGAGGTCGTTGCTCATGACACGATTTTTGAAAAATTTTCTCAAATGTTCCTCGACCCTACTCAGGAGCTCAAGAAAATGAGGTCCGTTCAAAACTAGAGGGCAACTTCGAAAAGTCGAAATATCTCCATAATTGTACTACGGATCGAAAAATTTTATAGAAATAATCTTACTGAAAATGTAATGTTCTACAATTGTTGTTAAGTATGTATTTTCCCTATCTGGTTTATTAAGAGAGATATCTGCATTTTTTAGTTTTCGGCTCTCATAAACCCCCACTCCTACTCATATCATATTAACAATAAGTTTTTATATTACGGAGCACATTATTTGAAGCATAAATACCAAATATTGAACTTTTACGTTTTGAGATAAATGCAAATATATGACACAGGGGCTTAGTTAACGCAGCCCCTGCGTGACGGACTTTTTTGTCATCTGTAAATCCTTCCTTCAGCTAAAGCGATTTTCACTTAGATGGCATCCAGCTCATGGGAAATCTGCTTATTTTACGCAGCACCTGTGGACTACTTATTCTCCGAGGGACTTTGTCTTATACGTGAGACTTATGTGGAGCCTCTTAGTCATTTGCACGAAGAACTAGGCAAACCATAATGGCTACACTGTAAAATAGATGCGGGAGTGACGTGGTTGATCGGACTTCTGCTAGGTCCTTGGTGAGCAGGAAGGTCTGTGTGAGCGGAAGGCAGTGTTCATTTCCGTCAAAATCCGTCACATCCACTTCCGGTCATGAAGCTCTGCCCTCAATCGGCAAAAGAGAAGCAGGCAAAGAGACCTTCTGACTCAGCGGGATGTTTTTCGTCTCCGCCTGCATACGTGATCTTTATTAACGTCACTTTCAAACGTGTCAGTCTACAAAGACTCATGATGTATTCCGTCGAGATTATGTAAACCGAGAATCTCTTTTATTGATGTTTTCGTGTGGGGAGGTAACGTCTGGAGAGTTGCAACACAGGTTCCATGTAGGATAAGTCCGTCACGCATGGACTGCGTAACCTAAGCAGATTTCTCACCATATATTTCTATTTCCTATATTTCTATTGTATTTTTAAGTCCATATTCCACGTACAGAAGTGGGGGTTTACTCAAGGCTGAAAACAGGAAAGTACGAATAACTAGCTCAATATTTGATTTAAGAGAAAATGTATAGAACAACAATAGTAGAGCATCAATACTTTTACTAAATTGTTTCAACAGCATCCGACTCATACGAAATGAGATATTTTGAATCTCCACCTAACTCCTCTCGAACCTGGTCGGATATCAGTTATAAACTAATCGTTTAATGTTAAAAGAAAAAGTTAAAAATTGTGTATGGTATAAATGAAATAAACATTGCCCAGTAACTCATTTAGACCGTAAAATCTTAATTGAAGAAAATGCTCAGTTTATAGTATTTAAGCTTGGAATAAGACGTTTTTAATATATTGGCTTATTGTTAACATCCGATAACTTGTGGTTTGTGGGGTTTACTAAAGACTTATAATTAAAATAAGTGAATATCTTGGTTGAGATAAAGAAAACGTGTATATAACAAAATTTACAGAATATCTCTGGAATAAGCTGGATGGTAGAGGAACCAATTGATAAAGTACAATAAGAAGGCCAAGTCTTCTTCCGGTTTTTCCCGAAAAACAGTAGAGGACTTGGCCTTCTTATTGATCCTTATCAAAATTTACAGAATATTAATTTGCAATAAGATTTGATGATATTTTTCATTTTCTTTAAAGGAAATGTGCTGAAACTCCAACCAATAAGTAAAAAAGTATGTCCCTTTTGAACACAATATTGAAAATTAAATCACTTATTTACCTAATGCCTTCGTTTTTTTAATTTGAAAGTACAAAACTTTATCTGAACTTAACTTATTCAATATTACCTCGGGACAAAATAAAGTCGTGAAACGTAGAACAAAATAAATTCTAAAATCATAAAATATGCAGTATTATAGTTTTATTAGTATTAATTATCTTAACATTCTCAGTCGTAAAGCATGCGTTAAACGTGCCGTAACCAGTGAACATCTTAACAAAGAATTAGTTGGCCTAATTTGAGCATTTCACTTTCTTATCTTTACAGCTTTAAATTTACCATGTGTGAATCATAATTTATAAAAAGTTGATTAGCCGAAATAGGAGATGAATTAATTTCTTGAGAAATTCCATAAGTCTAATTAAAGGAATACAAAAAATGAACATAAAATAAAAATAGAGGACTTATATTTACCTATCATATTTCATAAATCATTCCTCTTAAAACATCAATGAGAGCTTCATTTTGTTTGGTTGATACCCACCAGATAATCGATCTTCATAAGGATTTTATATTTACTTTAATAAGTTATTTCATTAAAAAAATAGCCTTGTTTAGTTATATTGAAGAATATCATTGAAGAATGAAAACCTAAAGATGTTCGATAGAAGTCCAAATGTTCAGCATGACGTAATCCCTGCCGTATTTGTGTTGTCAATGGGTACCAAAGTTTGCGACTTCATTAAGGTGGGTACTTAATTTCTTCACAATGCTGAGAAATGTAATTCCAACAAAAAAAATGATTAAAAAAAACATGTCATTATTAAAACCATAATAGATATTTGTAATTGAGAAATTATAATGAAGAGGACATTAGAATTATTAATGGTAACATTTTAATCGGACATTTCTTTTCATCCCGACGACTTCTTCATACACTAAACATCGCATGTTGCACACAGTCATACCAATTGCAACATCTTCACTTTTTCCAGTCACGAAAACCTTCTTAATGATTCAACTAATATGACGGATGTATATGTTACACGTGAAATGCATTCTTCCTAAGGCAATAATGAATTATAATTGAAATAATGATTGAAACATTTAATTGTTTAATGAATACATGTGACTCATTAACTTTCAGGGTATACTGCCCTGTGTTTCGTCTATAACAAAATAAAATACAATCCATGACTTATGGGCTGATGTATACTAATCTCATTTCAAAAGCAAGGCAAAGACTCACAAAAAACTTGTATGTAAATAAAATTCGAAAACGAACTAAACATATGATTTTTTAAGGATATTTTCCTGTCACACATCACATGCGTAGGAGCAAGAGATTAATGTCGGCAGAAACGGTACAAATACAAATAACTCCAATAATATTTTTGAATAATAATGAGATCAATAACATTGGTAATATATCGATTTCGAGGCAATATTTCCGATATTATATTTCATCCTTTTCCCAAATACCCTTTATACCCCGGCAACAATACTACAACAAGGCCGGTGAACTTTTTCCTAATAAACCCCATAGATTCCACATAGAACAACCCATGAAAAATGTGTGGTTATGTATATTTAAGAATTACTTGAATAATAGTTTTTAAAGAATTACAAATTATTTTTCGACCATATATTGCGAACATATATTGGATTTTTATTTCATATTTAAAGTGTTTTGGTAGTATTCACCTTGCAGACATCATTTTCTTTATTTATTTTTAAACTTGGAACATTTATTTACAAATTTATTATTTGTGGGCAGTGATATAAAAAGGTGCGCCCCCCCTAAATAAAATACTTTTCTCAAAATATTTATATTTTGAGATTCGGATAATATATACCAACCACCATCACCCCCATTAGCTTGTTTAAAACACATCAGTTCCTGAATATAGGACATCCATAATCCCAATCAACAAAAACTTTCAATAAATCCATGTGATTTTGTTATAAGTTATAACTCCTAATTTTATTCTAATTTGGTTATTCAGATCAGACAGAGTGTTCCTAGATATTTAATTAAATGAATCCGTCAATAAATAAATTCCTATTGGAAAAGTACCCACCGTAGTAGGTTTAAACTGTAATTCTTACCACACATTGCTAACCGGACCTAGAACTAATTTTTAACTACTCATATCACAAAAAAAGTCCGTTACGCAGGGGCTGCGTAAACTAAGCAGATTTCCCAAGTGAAGTTTTACAATAGAGAAATTTTACGAGAGTCGAACAGTTACGAAAACGGCCGAACTAGCTTTTGGCGGGAAAATCACTCTCGTCTGTTAACCGCCCACATTTAATAAAAATGCAAATAACTCGGTTAATATTCATGATAGAGAATAAATGGATATAACAATATTTATAGTAAATTTAATTTTCAAAATGATTGGTTCTTTAGAATTTTTTGATCTGACGTAGAGTAACGGAGATATTGCGAAATTCCGTAAATCTCCCCTCTAAACCCCCCCCCCTCCCACTGGTCCGATTTCAACCGTTAACGAACTTGATCTTTTTTTTTACATAAAACGACTAAATAGGGTGTTTGGTAACGATCAAACAAAAATTGCGACCGCTAGAGCGGTAACAGACATATATATATATATATATATATATATATATATATATATATATATATATATATATATATATATATATATACAGTTTTGAACGGACCTCATTCTCGTCATCTACTAGGTAGGATGGATGAACATTTGAAGAAAAATTTCGAAAATCGCGCCATGAGTACGACCTCAACAGCTCATTAAGGGAAATCTGCTAATAGGGTAAACTATATATCACAACTTGCACATAAGATCGTTCAAATTATGAGCAAAAAATGAAAATTAAAATTCCAAATACAATTTTTTTGTTGCAATTATTGAATTCGAAAAGAACACAATTATAAAGACTTTTACTTTATATGCGTGAAACTTTCAACAGCTAGGAAATGCACAAATTCTATGAGTTGAATTAATACTGCTCTATTTTAAATCAATGAAATCGACAAAAATTAATCATTGAGATTGAAAGTAATTGTTTTTCTTAGACTAAACTTTATTAAGTATTTGACTCTATAAGTAACAATTTTATGGTGGCTAAAACCGTTGGAAACTCTACTCAATGATTTAACGTCGCTTCCGCAATACCATGGTTCAGCGAAGTAGTGACAGCTGAAACCTCAGGAATCGGAAAGGTTTCCAACAAGTTCTGGTGTAATAAAAAATGTGAAAAAAAAACGAATCAGTTCTGACAGGGATGTAGGAAGAGGTATTCCAGTTCGAGGAAATGGGTCTTTCAGAGACTATGGATCGAAAATTGGAGAAGCCTTGTCTCTCTTAAAAGTGCAATAATTGTAGCTCAGACAATATTTTTATAAAGTCTCTAGAACAGAATAGTTAGTAAATGAATATTTAAATATGCAAATTCGCTTACTTACTTAGCCAACTTTTCCCAGGAAATTTATCTTCCGGAGTGTTTGAGGTGAAAATAGCTGTGATAACAATCAAAATCCACTAATTAATAAAGCTGAAGAAAGGTGTGAGTGTGTGATCTCCCCCTATAGTGGTTTCTCTTTCTGCCGCTAAGGGCGGGCGCGCTGCCTGCTCAGCTGGTGACGTCTGGTTGCGTGATAGAATCGGAGGGTCATTAGAGCTGCTTTCTGAGTTAGGAGGTCAGCGTTTCTTTATATCTTGCTTTTTCCAACTGCATTTATATGCGGCTGCTTTTGGCAGTACGCTGATTCTGTTTTGCTACTTCCTGAAAAGAGGTTATAATATTTCATTACTCACGAGGTCTGTCACATCATAGACCCTCTAAAGTTGAATTTATAGTCAATGAAATATGGATTACCTTTGATGGTATTTCATACCTCGTACTCATTTCGAGCCAATTGTTTCTTTCCGAACTGTCTACTGCCTAATTATTTTTATTTTTTACTTATTTATTTAGAGCTCCATAACAAAAGGCCGCTTCCTCTGGAAAAGGCCACTGAATTGAACAAAAATAAAAATAATACAAATAAAATAAATAAAAAACCACGAAATTAAAGATACCATAGAATAATAACATTAAAAAATAACTAAACAAAATACGAAACCGAATAAATGAAACTAAACAATTAATAAAAATGATTTACAAATAAATAATATATAAAGTTAAAATAAGTTTAAAATATTAAATATTTAAATATAACATAAAAAAACACAAAACTAAAGATACCATACAAAAATAACATTACAACATAACTAAACAATATACGAAAGGGAATGAATGAAACTAAACAATTAATAAAAATTATTTACTAATAAATAATATAAAAGTTTAATATATTACCAATTAAATAAGCAAAGGAACTAATTAAAAATATTAAAAACGATAAAGTAAGATGTACTGGAAAAAAAATAGAATAAGAGTATGATAATAGAATGATTTCTTTGGCAATAACCTCAATAATATATATATTGTTTCTCTAAAAATGTCCCTAGCTTACAGGAAAATAATACTTTGAAACTTGAGTTATTGAAGCAATAATCCTAAATCTTAATGGATATTTATTTCAAAGAAACTTTGTTTTCCTACATAATAATTTGAATGCTTATTTATGAACAGCCAAATATAAAAATTGGCATTTATAATCGATACTAAGTTTTCTAAAGGGACCAACATAAAACATCAAATTTATATGCACTTATATTCGGTACAATTCTTTCTTTAAATATTGACAATATAAGATTTATTCCTAAATATTAAAAAGCCGTGACAACATTTATTCTTTCATGATATTCATTGTCCAGAAACAAAAATAAGTCGTTCTTAAAAAGCTAAAATAACAGTAACCCATGTTTTAGATTATTATTCTATTCATTAATTTTTGTTTTGTATAGTTATGCAAATCGCCTAGGGTTATAAGCGTGGCTATGAGTTTGAAATTTCTTTCAGAAAGTATTTCGTGCTCTACATGGCAAGAAAACTCTTCTATTTCTCTCTATCTAGACAAATGAGAATGAATGGGAGGGGGAGGGGGGTATGAATTAATTGGCGATTTCCATTTGCATTTAGTGAATAGACTGTTTAAAGATTCATCGGACTTTTTAAATGATGAGTGATGAAGCCGCGAAAGAATTGAGGTATTTTAAGAGATTTCTCTCACATGTTTAGAAATGTCACTTGGTTTCAAGTAGGCTTGTGAAAGTTATAAATAAGAGAAGCTTGACATTTGAATTTCATAACTTTCAGTTTACCCACTCGTTGAAGAAACCGGGTGGCGCAGTTTAGTTAAGTAAACTGGCTTTTTATTGGTTTGCGAACACATCGGAAATATTATAATGCGGAGGTTGTTAAGGTATTCTGAGTCGATTATCTTTAATGGCTGAACGTGAAATAGTCCAAAACCACTTTTATTTCTTGGGTGGATACTCACACAAAAATGTTGTGTGTTCATTAACAATGAAGTTTCTTCAGAAGGATACTTACATTTAAAATCTTTACCCATCTCTGACAGATGAATAAAAATATGTCCGCTTTGTGTGTGCGTACCTAAACACACACAGCAGGATAAGTGTAGAAACAGCTATAGGTTCGATTCCCAGCCATTTAGTTAACCAGTTCACTACCAATGCCCGCAACTGTCATAGTGCTGTCACCTCTCGTGATGTAGCTACTGGTTATAATGAAACCCGTCAGTCTTGTTGGAATTATTCGTTACAGGTCTTCATAGGTTGACAGGAATTGTATATTGAGTTGTTCTCTTTCTACGAAAGATCATTGGGCACACATCTCTTAGAGTCCCATGCTTATGTCTAATGTCTTCAAAAATATAATATAGTGTTCGTGCGTGCGTGTGTGTGTGTGTGTGTGTGTGTGTGTGACTGGTATAAACTGCAAACGAGGTAGGCTTATTGGTTAGACAAGGGATAGCCAATGAAAACTATACATGAACAATAGCAGGATATAAAGGACCTCCCCTTCCCCAAAGCCGATTAGAGGCTTATGCTAGACTCATTAAATAAAATCTTTAGTCCCACCCTGGCTAGGAGAGGGTGGTTACCGATAGAAAACGCCTTACTAATAGACAATGCATCACAAAAGCAGCTTGCTTCAAACACCTCGATGTTCAGCTTCTCCAACAACCGTTTCACTGAAATTTTTAATAGAATAGCCAGTACCTCCTGTGCATTTGTCACGGTGTTATAATTGCTATAAGTCTAATGATTGAAAACATTAAAGGCCCAGAGTGAACTAGTTGTAACATGCGTGTTCAAGATATTGCCTTCAACACGTACCATTGAAAAAAACTAAAAAGTCCAATCACCAGTTTCATAGAACTTAAAAAAGAGCACAAAATAGGATAATGACTTAAAAGTTCAGCTAATAAACATGAGAGTCACAAAACATGACTTGGATTAAGGGATGCAACTGCCCTCGAAGGAAAAGCCATCAATAAAGAATGACAATTTAAAGACATCTTAATTGTACCTTTATTATTTATAAGCTAAATTATAGAAATATCAAAACGTGACCTGCTAACGTATAGCCGTATAAAAAGTACAAATACAGACTCAATTTTATGAGCATGTGTTTACCGAACGTAAAGATAAACAATGGCTTTACTGTCAAGATTAAAAGAGCATTATAGCACTAACTACACTGCAGGACAGTATTTATTTATTTTTTTTTTACTACTATCGCAGAAACAGGAATCTCCGTAGACACAATAAGCCACATAATTCACCTTAAACAAAATCAGCTCTTGAGGTCATGGAGCGATATTCGAAGTATTTCTTCAAATGTTCATTGATCAAACTCAGAAGATGATAAAATGATGACAATTTATATATATGTGTTGTTTGATCAACACCAAACTCAATATTTAACCGTTTTAGGGAAAAACTATAGATTATATTACATATTGAGTGAAATTGGCTTTGGGGAAGGAGGGTTTAAAGAAGAACAATTAGAAGTATTTCGGTTATCTTTCGGTTATTATTAGTTGGATCAAAAACTTTTATATAACTAATGTGGATGGCATTTTAAATGTACACAACTATTGTTTTATACATGACTTTCCCTGTCTCAAAAATTAAGGGAGTTATTTGTATTTGTTTGGTTGCAGCCTTTTGTAAAGCACCAAATCTAGTATTCCGAATTTCACTTAGGTGAAATTACCTCTCACTTTCAAGTACCTCTCTCAGTAAACATCTTAATTCCAGCTAACATTTTAATTCATGTTTAATTCTACTGGAGAAATAGATTATAGATGATTAGATGAAATGGGTATTTATCATATTACAGTGCGTGGGAAATCTGCTCAGCACCTAGGAGATGGACTTTTTTTTTACGAGCGTACAGCACAAATTTCCTTTCATTTATTCGGATTGAATACACAAAGACAATTATTTATTTAACTGCATTTCGTAAGTTTTATAAACTAAATATTATGATGATTATGTAAAAGCATAGATAACGAGATAAGCCGGCGAGCAACAAACAAGCCACGGTTCTCAAGGTTGTCGAGGAAGCGGGCATTCCACCTTTCCTGACCTTCGGAGAAAGTCTTCCGGCAAAAACTGGTAGGTTCCAGCGTTTCTGTATTTTTAAGCATTGTGAAATCCAACGAGGTATAATGATATTCGTGACATTGACTCCTAACTTTTCGATTATCCAATCGATTATGAGCTGTTTTCTCCCAAATAGGTTTCCCGTAACGATGGAAAGCAATTCAACGCCTTTAAACGAATATTAAATATATCAATTGAGAGTAATAGCATATCTGGTAACCTGTAGGAAACTCATGTCAATATGCATTTACTGAGTACACATTACTTTCAAGAAAAAAAAATACAATTCTAACTCTAATTCCTTCCTCTCTTTTTATTGGCACAAATTGTCATCCAAGATTTTTCATAAGAAATTTCTCAATTAGTGTTTCACACTTAGAAGAAATTAAATGACTTGGTTTAATGATGTATCAATTAATTGTACATCTCTAACAATCTCTAAAAATGTACATGGAATTCGTAATGCCGTTTAGATAATTGTTGTACCTTAGTTTTTAAATTAAATTATTTATTAACGTCTACTTTTTGCAACTAAGGCTAATTGGGACGGGTTATCTACAGGTTACCACCCTTTTATAGCCAGGGTGGGGCTAAGGATTTTATTTAATCAATTCCGTCACTAAATAAATTCATATTGCACAGGCGGGAATTGAACTCGCCACTCTGGGATTTAACTCACATGGCTAACCTGAGTCCGTGTAACTTAGCTTGTTAATAGCAATTTAAGAAAATTTTGTAATAAATAATGAAAAAAAAAAAAAACATTTTACATGAATGAAATAAATATTTTGAATATCAGAAATCACTCTTTCAGACCCCTTATCCCCTAAATCGCTATTGAGGATGTTCTCATGCCGCGGTTTTCGATAAATATCTTCAAATATCCAAGGATCCTACTCAGTAATGACCTTCAATTTCATCTTCTATAAGGTAGGATCGATGGTATTTAAATAAATTTTTTCGGAAATCTCGTCATGAACACACTCTGAATAGCCAATTTCCCTTTAGAAGTTAGTCCATTCAAAATTAAATGTATGTGAAATTGTCAATTGCCGCTCTACTGGTCTCAAATTTTTTTTTATCGTTTCTAAACATGATATAACGCTTTTCATGTAAAATTAAAGATCAAGTTCGTTAACGGCTGAAATCTGAAGTAGACGGGGAGTTAGGGAGGAAATAATTGAAAATATCTCAGTTACTATCAATCGAATCGAAAAAACATATACAGCCAATATTGTTATAATTTTACTAATCTACAAATATTGCTCTATGCACTTATCTCTATTTTGAATATTAACAGAAATTTTGCATTTTTTAAGTTTCACCCCTTAGTAAACTCACAATTTTAGTTTTCGCACTTTATCAGTAAGAGAATATATCTTGAAACGTCTTATTCCAAGCTTAAATACCCGATATTGTTTTCAAAGGATCTTTAAGAGATGAGATATTTACAAATACGTTGAGTGATTTTATTGCCCGCTAACTCTAACTCATTGGACTTCTATTTGAAAATAGAGAATATACGGTGAGATGAGAAAAAGATTGTGTCATGCCAGCACGTGGGAAATCTCCTTAGTTTACGCAGCCCTTGCGACACGGACTTTTAGCAGATTTCCCTTGAGGGAAATGACGGACTTTTATACATAGCGCCATGTTGGGAAAATCATCTGTTCCGTCGAAAGGGAGAGAGATTTGCCAGCTCTCCATGCGGCTCATGCATGAAGTTACCTATTAACTCTCACATTGCCCCGTGACTGCACATTGCATGTGCACCGTCAATCGACATTCAGAAAAAATGGTCTTCTCCCACCAAATAATGTCTATATCATGGGATTTTAAAAACCGTTTACAATGTTATTTGTGGTATTCGTTTACCGCTGTCAAAATCTTTTAGACGGAAATTATGGAAAATATAAGAGCCACAAATAATATAAATGTAAGTAGTTTTCATGTTTTTATTAACTCAGTGAAATAATATAAGTATATTTAATAATTTCCTCTTTGAAGGGCTTCTCGAGTAGTTTATTTATTAAAAAGGAAGTTACATTTACGTCCCTTACAGCTTAGTTCATCACATGTATTCAGGTACATACAAAACATTATTAATACAATTTTTGGCACGAATAAAAAATGAAGGAAAGAATGTATTATGAAATAAAAAGTTTTTTGAAATATGCAATGAAAACAATTAATAATAATCCAAAATAAATAATTAATTATGTCATCAAATAATATGTCAAACAGGTTATATAAAAATTGTACAATTCCAATTCCGTTTGTTCAACGTCATATGCTTAAATGCACTTAGTTCGTCTGCTGACAATCTAATATCATAAATTAAGCATTGGTAATTCCGTTATGAAGATAAATTACAGGAGCATGTCTGTCAGTTTGAATCTGTTTAAATGTGATGACTGTTCCACATCCTGGGATGTGTCTTTGTTTCATGTGTATCAGTGTATATATTAAGATCATGGATGAACCTTTTTAAATGACACACTTTTATTGCCACTGATCAGTGTTGTTTAAGTTGTCAGATTTTATTAAGTTCTTTAAGTGAGTTTTTTGAGTAACATTCTGGTATTTCACACAAAACACACACACACATGTATAGTAGATTTATACACTTACCATTTATTATTTTGAATGTTTTTTGAGCCATAAGGTCAGAAACATAATTCCTTGATATAATCATTTATTTCATCAGCGACGCGTTTCGAGTGACCACCACTATTAACCTTACTATAATTACCTCACTCGATGGATTTAAACGATGGGCTAAAAAGTTTTTAGTCAATTATAGTTTTAAAGACGAATATATTATATAATATATTATAAAATAAGGAGTTTTTTTTTAATTGCATTGGTAGCTAAATAACCCCTTGAAAATGAGTGGAGGACACTCGAAACGCGTGGTGGATGAAATAAATGTAAGAATTGTCCAGAAATGAAAGCAATTAATATCCCTTTATAAGTGACGGTTGGCAGTGGAGAAAGTTTGACAAAAAAAAATCATGATTGATTATCTAATGTTCTGTCAGCTCTGCATGTTTCAAGGACCTGACATCTTGATATGCTAGTTATGGTTGCTTTATTAACGCATTTACCCGATTATGGTTGTACTTATGGTACTATTATTAAGAAATACCAGTAAATATCCACATCGTAGATGGTGAAAATGAGGTTCGTTAAAATTCATATATACTTCATTTCTCAGTAAACTCTATTATTAACTTAGCTGTTTGTATTTCTTTTCTTTCTAATTTCTGGAGTGGAATTGGTTAGAAGCAGTAGCAAATGCTGTGCATTGTGAATGTGTGTGTTAGTTCGTTCCTAAAGTAAGCAGATGATAATTCATTTAAATTTATGTTAACTTCATTGGCAGCAATAGTGACCTTGAAATTTAAATTTAAAGGATGTTCCATTGTTTACAGTCACATCAAGGGTAATGGAAGAGAACCTATGAAGATTTTTTATTGTGAAGCAGTCATCAGATGGAATATTGTGATAATTGGTTGTGTAAATATCTAAAATACAACGGAAGTAATGTTTTCTATATTTTAATTGAAAATTAAAGTCTTAGGTTCAACAGCCCTAAAGAGGATTACCGACGGAGTACTTATCATTTCCGTCATTAAAATATAGTAATTCTGATTAGGATTTTATAAAAAAGAGGAAATACTGAATAATATGAAAAAATATCACGAATTAAATTTAATAAATAGATCTCAATCTTCTTAAAAACTTAGAGGCTAAAATGGAAAAACTATTATTTTTGAACGCCCACCTTGTTCTACCGATTTCAACCCTATTTAATTCAGGGTTAAATATGGATTTTACTTAAATAAAAATGGGTAGGATTCTTAAATTTTTATTTCTTTTCTTTATATGTTTCACTCCTCTAGACGCCTCATCAGGAATTCACGCTCATTGACCTACACTATCTCATGCATAGAAGGCCGTGTTAAGACTAATCAAAGTGGAAACGTATAGAACATCTGACTACAGATATCAACTAATGTTGATTATTGGTGTACTGTTTTTTTTTGTATATTTATTTTTGTTCTAAAGGTTTGACCATTTATTTTAAATCTGATGTTTGACCTAGTCAGCAATTTTCTATACAGTTAACTAGTCTTGATAAACGGATTTTATATAGGTCCCTGTTGATCTACTCATAATTTAATGCAATAGAGTAATGCTGAAGAGCTAGCATTTTGATTTAGTTTATTTCTAGTCGGTACCTAAAGTAAGACATTGTTTTTTGGAAACATACACAAAAATTGTTAACTTCATCTTATTTATTGGATGACTGAAAGACCGAAAAGCTGTAAGGCTATCAAGAAAAGCCCTATTTAGAAAATTAACCAACATAGCAACCAGAAAGAAGATAAAAAAGTAGAATAAAAAGAAAAGGCCTAAGTAATTAAACAGTCACAACTATATGTTTTAATTGAAAATAAATACAATATATTACCTCATCCAAGTTAATCTAACGAACGTATAAAGTCTCTCAAGCAGGAGCTGCGTAAACTAAGCATATTTCCGTCTTGGTAGTATGACATACTACTAATCTCATTTCACCATATATTCTCTATTTCTAAAGATTACGTAGATAATTTTCGACACCCCTGCCTATAAGATCACCCCGTATTCCTAGTCTGATTTCAGTCATTTACGAATTATGTTAACTTGATTAGTCAACTTTAGTAGTAGTAGTAGTAGTATTTTGAAATTTTAGCGGATTTCCCTTTCAATCTCTGCCTTTTGGCGCAGTTTTCGACAAATTTCTTCAAATGTCCCTCGATCCTACCTAGTAAAGAACCTCATTTTCGTTATCTACTTGGTAGGATCAATGAACTTTTAACATTTTTTTTTTTTTTTTTCGGAAGTCCCATTATGAGTATAACCTGATTTCAAGTAAGGGAAACATGCTAGGATGCATACTTAAAATTAATCTTGATAGAAACGGTTGTAAAACTTAAAAATAAACAGCAAAAATCAAACATTTCTCAACCAAAATGCTAAAAAAAAAATAATTGATGAAAATTAGATTCTCGCTTAATTTTATTATTTTTTTTCAGTAGTAAAGTATTATCATCTTGAAAATGTGCAGATTTCAATCCGTTTTGCCCTTCTCTGAACCTCCTAGACTTAGTTATTATTGTTAAAATCTCATATTCAAGATTGTCGAAGTTGTGCACCTCCTTTGTTGATTAAAATTGACAAGGGGGGAATAAAAAATTGCAAATTTCCCAGAGGTGCAAAAAATGTGTAAAGAATAAATATTGTTCAGTTACATTGTTAATTTGATTCATTGATGCTGAGAGTCATGTGGTCCGATTCTTTTATATCTGAAAGCCAAACTATGTTTGAGCAATTTTTTTATAAACCCATTTTCCTCGAAGAATTGAAAACTGCCATAGATAAAAGTTGCATTTAGATTTAGACACAGATTGAATTTACCAAGGGAAAATTACTTGTTGCTTGCATAATGTTTCCTAATCTAGCCGCTAGGTGGGGTACTTCCCGTTGGCATAGGAATGTCTAGCGAGAGGAAGGAGGTTTCACAGTGTTTACATGCTGTTTGTCGGTCAGCAGCCATTTGCCAGAAGTTTTTTCCCCCAGTCTTTTCCAGGCTTCCACCGTTACAACCTAGATAGAAAACACTTCCGCTACTTACTAACTCTTCTGCCTTTGTGGCGACTTTTTTTTATGTTTTTATCCTAGTTGGAGTTTTTGTTAAAGACTCTCATGAAAACCATGTGAATAGATGAACGACATGAGCAGAAAATTAACGCAATAAAACACAAAAAAGATAAGTGTCGATAGGCTTTTCTTTTTTTTTGATCTAGGGTTTCCTCAAAGCCTTCCATCAGCTCTTGAGATTGTACTCATGACCCACTTTAGAAATATATATTATAATTTTAGCCTAACCCTAACTTGTCGAATTTGAAATATAGCCAATATATTTAAGTTTTTAATACAAAGTATTGAGTTCATGGGTATGAGAGATACATGGCTAAATTTGGGTAGGCCAATAATTATTGAACATCCCAAGCTCTGGAAGCATTAATTTGTATTTCATCTATACAATACATGACATTTAACCACTTCATAAAAAAAAAAAAATAAATAAATAAAAAAAAATAAAAAAAAAATCTATAATTTAAATCCCATAAGGATTGGATGTTTAGAGAAATGATAAAATAAAAGAAATCGACATCTCTCATAAAATAGTAAAATGTTATATTACTAAAATTGATTAAATTGTAATATTCTAAAATCGCAGGTTATATTTTTCGTCCTTTGACTGGAATATTAACAGAGTAAGTTTTATTTTTTAGTCTTCAGTTAATCCCACCTTTACGCTTGATATTTTGAGCATTAAGAGCAACCACTGAATATATCATACTCAGCTTACATTTTCATTCATTTTTATAAATACCTCTAACTACGGAAGAAGTAGACGAATAGCAGTGATGTGAGATGATTCAAGTGCTAGGGAAGTCTGTTTAGTTTTACGCAACACTTAAATGTCTGACTGTTGTCGCCGATGAAAGACTATGTTTACAGTAACACCTGTAGGTAATTCTGTGATTGTCAGCTAACTAAGTTAATTCAATTTTTTTAAGAGACTTAATTGAAGAAAACGGTTAAAAAATACACTTTAAATAGCCCAACTAAATGTCAGATTTAGGCGTTGGATAATTCAAGTATTAACTAATCTTAATTAAACATTTATAACTTATTTTCTTGATAAATCGTTAATTTTATTTTATCGCTGATAGTGACCACTCTTATGTCAGGTGTAGTTGTTGAAATTGTTTTATTACTTATTAACGTCCACTTTTTACTAATAAGGCTGATTGGGACGGGTTATCTACAAGTTACCACCCTTTTCTAGCCAGGGTAGGACTAAGAATTTTATTTAATGAGTTCGTCACTAAATAAATTTCTATTACCCAGGCGTGAATCGACTTCAGCACTCTAGGCTTACCATATGACATTAAGGCGAAAGCTAACCTGAGCCCCTGGATTTGTTTTATAAATAATTAAGATAGATTTGACTGCACTCTTTATCGATAATGATTATAATGGCAGTGGTTGATGTGGATCAGGTGATAGGAGAAGGCCATCTTGATTATGGTTATTAGCTAGTGACCGCCGTGGCTGAAGCACTTCTAGGATGTCTTGTCCTATAAATTTTAGATTTCTCTTTACGGAAATCAAGTATTGAGGTTGTACTCATGTGACGTGATTTTCGAAACATTTCTTCAAATCTAGTAATGTATTAGGAAGACTCCGAATTGGGCACACACGACTTACGCATGGCTATCTTATGACAAAAGGTCAACTCCCGATTTGTGAGAAATGTAACACAGAACTGACTATATATCACATATTAATGCAATGCCATAAGTATACAGATATTAGAAACAAATACAATATTTCCAATAATATAGAAGTGGCCCTTGGAGATGACCCGAAAGAACTCGATAAATTGTTTAATTTTGTAAAAAACACGAGTTTATACAAAGAAATTTAAAGTGCAATTGCTCGTATCCTCGTTTATATTGTTAAAATGGCGATATGGATGAGGATTCCAAAATGTGAATTATAAATATTACAGGGCGATGATAACCTGGTAGTTTTTCGCCCTTAAACCCTATACAACAACAACAACAAATCTAGGAGATTACAAAAGTTATATTCGTTCAAAATTGTATTTATGGGGCGCAAGATTGGATTGATCGTTTCTAAATTCGATATATAAGCGTCATGTAAAACTAAAGATGAAGTTCGTTTACTGAACTTGATCACTAGCTAAAATCGGACCTGGGGAAGGGAGGGTGGATCGAAAATTCAAAATATCTCCGGTGTTAATCGGATCGATAAATTGAATGTAATTATTCTTTTTGTTGATTTTATTTTCCATAAATGTTCTATACGCTTTTTCATTATTCAAATATTAACCAAGATATTTGCATTTTGTAATTTTCACTCTTCAGTAAACCTCGAGTTATAGTCATTGGACGTTATCAATAAGTAAATATGTTAACAAATATTGTATATTAGCCAATTAAGTGGATACTAGTCTCCAATATATTTACTTTGGTAAAATTGTCACTTGGCTGTTAATTTGGATTCTACATTCTTGTTATTGGAAAGAGAAAAGTGTGGTTGTTTCTAATAATTAGGTTTAGTGGGATGTCCTTGGTATGTGTGTGTATATTCCATCAAGACATTTCTTGGGGAGGAGGGCAAAAATGGATGAAATGGACTGTATTAGCAAATTTCATTAAAGAATTAGCTATTGAAGTTGTACTCATGGCGCAATTTTTGAAATTATTTTCTATATTTACTATGGCTAGGATATGATAAAAATTAGATCCATTTAAAATTATATATATATATATATATATATATATATATATATACACACACATCTTCTTAACTAGATAATTAAATTGTTTGATTTGTTGATGGTTGCATTTCCAAACTATATCTATAGTAGCTGTAAGTTCCTGAGTATGTAGGCTATTTACTACGGAATAAATAGAGAATTCTTTGTCACCTGAACTCGTTTACCCTTGTTACCGTTGCCTGTATTCTAGCCACTTCAGTTTATTTTTATTTATTAACGCCCACTTTATACCACTATGGATAATTGGGAAGGGTTATTTAGAGGTTAACACCCTTTTCTAGCCAGGTTGGGACTAAGGGTTTTATTTGATGAGTTTGTGTCTAAATAAATTCCTGATAGCCCAGGCGACAATCGAACTCGCCACTCTAGGTTTACCAAGTGAGATTATAGCCAATGCTTTAACTCACATGGCTAACCTGAGCCCCCGAACCACAGTTTAGTGTAGCTTTTAATTCAAGTACTCTCAACGCAGATAGAAATGCATAAATCTGCCATATGCATTAGAAATAGCTGAGGGACATCTGCAGCTGAGATAGAATCTTCCTGACTACTTTCTAAAGCTAATGTGGAACTGAAGTTATCTTCCTTATTACCAATTATCCTCAGATGTGGATCGAAAGAGGAAAGTGCCTCCCGTTGGAACACATTCTCCCGATTCCGGTCTGAATACCTTATATTAGAAGTGGCTCTATAACCATTCAGATTATTAGTAAATGTTTTTTGTAAAAGAGGGTTTTTTTTTGTTTATGATTGGTTTCGTAATGCGATTTGTTATTTTTCTCCTTTCTCAATGGCCATTCAGTGACTTCCTCAAGTGGCTGCTACAGAAAGTAACCTGCCAAACCTGTGACTAACCTGTCAAGCTCAAAAGCTGCGTAAACTAAGCAGATCTCCCTCATACTGGTAAGACACACGACTGATCTCATCTCATCATATATTTTTTTTAATTTCTAAATAACAATCTAATGAGTACACGTGGGGATTTACTGACGCCCGAAACAATAAAGTCGAACAACTCTCTTAATATTTGAGTCACGAAAAAATGTTTAGAACATCAATAGGTTAACAAGATTGATAATAACATTTTTCAAGCCGAATAATTAATAAGGCATTATTTTGAATTTTCGAACTTTTCCTCGAGTGCGTTATAGATCAAATAAACTTTTTCGGGGTTAACTAAAATTTATTTGATGTCGTCATCATTCAACGTATTTGGACGGATTCCATCTAGTAAACAACCTAATGGAAACAAGATCTGGTATTTAAGCTTGGAATAAATCATTCCATGATATAAGTGCCATGGCTGGTAGTGGGGATTACTAAAGATAGAAAATTTAAAAAATGCAAAAATCTCCGTTAATATTCAAGACATAGGAGAAGTGCATAGAACAAAATTTATAGAAAAATAAATTAGCAACAAATATGGTTAAGTAAGATGTTTCAATCCGACTCGTGGTAACTAAGATATTTTGAAGTTTTGAATGAATCGTATATATGTGGAGGTTAGTAACAATCAAGCAAAAATTGAGGCCGCTAGAGCGGTAACTGAGAGGTGCGTATAAGTGTGTGTGTGTGTGTGTGTGTGTGTGTATACTGGCAACTATCATGAACCTGAGAAATTAATAATAATTAATTCTGTCGGAGCGACTAAGAACTTTGAATCTGCTAGATTCCAGCTTAACTGCCCGCTGATGGTCAGAACTCTGTTCCCTCCTCCTTCCTTCCCAGTTTTTAATGAGCACGTCAGTCACTTCTGGAGACAACTCATTCCAGGTCCTCCGTTGTTAACGGTTGTACATCTTGATGATCATTCTCTACTTAAAAGATCAGATCAATTTGGGGTGACTAAAGATTTCTAAGATCAACAAAGCCAATCGAATGTATACAAATATAAACGAGGAACAGGTCTTATAAACTTTAAGCTCTCCCGCTAAGTTCTCTCACATGCAAGTGCCCTCCAACATCCAGTACCATACGAAATATACATATATATACACACAAACATGAAAGGAACTATTTTGAAGATTGGACGGAACCTTCCCACAAGACCAGAGTGATGAGTGACTCTTTGATTCATGGAAAGTATGCTCTTCCTTTTTGGGAGCACTCATATTATGTACTTGGTTGGGAAATGGTCCCAGATTCAAAACCCTTTCAAGGAAACTAAAACTAATAAGATACATAAAACTGTTATAACGCCATTTTTATTGTTTGGTAGTAAAACGCGGGCTATCCACTGAGGAAACAAAAATTCCTTGCTGTTTTGAGGATGATAATTCTAAGACAGCAAGGTACGTATAATATAAGGTAGGGTAATTTGGCGAATGGCCAATCAGAATGCAGCAACGTCACTCAGGACCAAGATTCGGAGCGGACTAGCTGAAATGCGATTAATATAAGCCGTTTTCTGATAAATTTGATGCTCCTTTTGAAATAGATCAAAAAGTTGGCAATATCCTCACTTGTCCAACGGCCTTTTACTTTTTCGTTTAGTAAGCACTAAATTTGAGCTTTGGTGGGCCTGATGTTCTCTGTGCAGGAAGAAAACTAGAAAATAAGAGAATTTAGTTAGTTTAGGGCCATATCGAAAGGATGGACCTAGAGAGTCTACCAAAGAGTTTTTTGGTACATCGGGCGGTAAAACGAAAAGAAGCGATGGTTAGATAAAGTAAAAGGATTAGAACGAAGAATCGTTGATTCGTAGCGTTAATACTATAACTTTCATACAAGTCCACAAATTTATGTTACCTTATCTTTAGAAATTACTGAAATATTCTAAAAAAAAAAAAAAAAAAAAAAAAAAAAAAATATAAATGTAATTTTTATAAATTATATTATTCAGTCTTGCAGTCCTCAATGGTTCTGATAAAATAGCTTTAAATGTCGATGGATGAGCTGATAAATCAATAGTTTACTACAGGAAGTAAGAATTATTATTATTATTATTTATTAACGTCCACTTTTTGCAACATATGCTAACTGGGATGGGTTATCTACAGGTTACCACCCTTTTCTAGCCAGGGTGGGATTTTAGGAAGGTCCGGAGCGCCCCAGTGTCATGAAATCACAATTAGTCTACAACAAACTGAGCTATAAATATAACTTTGAAGTAAGAATTATATTCGTAAATTTTAGTTCAACGTTGTATTTGGAACGTTAGAGTTTCACATGTTTTCCAAGCCTTCTTGACAATACGTTTACAAACATATTGAATCTGTTAACTATAGTTTAAACTATAGCAAGAGCTGGCCCGTTTCTGAGACTTCGGAAGTTCGCTACAGTGAAACGTGATGTGTCCAACTAATGAATACATAATAAATAAATGTATTCTATGCTTATACAACGACAAGAACAGGTATTTTTGATGTTGTAAAAACTTGATAAAATTCACGACCTATTAAAATGTTATGCTCTCTAATAAATAAAATATTAAAGAGCCAGGGCCGACTTTTACTGTCCTTATCCAACAGTCCTTTTTATTATTATACCCGTTACTTGGGTTTTATTAGGTCCGTTACATTTGAATATTTCCGTTACACCCAATTGCATTAGTGGGAATCATAAAATCATTTTGAGACAAAATGCGATATTACCTCTTATTCTAAGAAAATAATTGTTGCAATTTTGCCCCTAATAGTAAGAAACTATATTTTTTACTACGTCTGATAATTCGGTAAAGAAATAATGAGTCATTAAAGAACCTCAGTTTTAATTGAATTGAGATAGAGGATGACAATTAGAGAAAATCGGTTATTGACGTTGGACATGATTTTCGAAAAATGTCTTCAAATGTCCATCGATCCTAACTCGCGTTTTAAGCATAACTAAAGATCGAGTTCTTTAATAAATAAAATCGGACCTGAGGGAGGGGAAGTAAGAAGAGAGGGAGATTTCGAAATATCACCGGTGTAATGAGACGAATCGAAACATTGTATATAACCAATCTCGTTGTACATTTAATATCCTTAAATGTTGTTGTTCTCATTTAGTTCTGTATCTCGAATTTTAACGGAGATATTTGAATTTTTTAGTATTCAGTTTTCTGTAAATCCCCATTTCTATTCATTTCGTACTAAGGATAATACTAATATTGTGAAACGTTCTATTCAAAGTTTAAACAAAAAACATTGTTTTCATGGCACTTTTACTACGTGATATATGCTGCTAATATCAATTTATAATTTTTATATAAGTGCGATATCATGAATTTATAATTTATGGAAACTACATGATTTTTTTTATTATTAACCCATACATATATTTAACGGTTTCATGCAAAAATAAAGCTGCTAATGGGAGGGGACTAGAGATGGGAGAAATCCGAGAAATTAGTAATATCTCAGTTACTATGAATAGGATATATTACGAATCTAATTACATATTTTTTATTGATATTGTACATTGACTTTAACTGGGCTATTTGATTTTTCTTAGTTAAAACTGACAGATACCTTGTACTCATACTCATGGGATACCTGATTAAATGGACTTCCTGTAGGAGAGAAAAGGCGAATATATGGTGACGAAATTATCATCGCGGTGTTTACCAGCTCGTGGGAAATCTGTTTTGAGAATTCCTTGAGTGACGAACTTTAAAAATAAAGTTTCAGGCTTTGTGTCAAGTTTCCTCAGATTTCCTTTTGATCTCTACGTCTTCAGTTATTTTATTCATTTATATTGTGGTTATTTTTATTATTAGATTCTTTTGATCTGTAACCAATTCTTTAAAGTTAGCAATAAATGCTGTCGCATTAACCTCACCTTTATGTTTAAAAATGGAGTTTATTTATCAAGGGAATATTTTTTTTTTTTTTTTGAGCAATAGACACTTTAAAATCCATTGAATACTAGCGTTACATTCTAAAGTGAGGCCATAGCGAGCGAGAACTTGACAATTCCTGCCATTAATCTTGACAAGGTATTTCCTAATCAAATTCGTAAGTTTCATAATCCAGAACTAAATTAGAAGATGAAATCTTTATGTGCTTTTACGAAAAAATGATTTTGTGAAAGAATGTAAATACCAAAACGACGACTATTTTGTTACGTTGAGTAAGACCAAAATTAATGTAAATAAAAATTATGAGAATTTTATAATTCTTCCAGGAAGGCTGGGTGTTAGAGGAATGAACAAATCTACGTGAAAATGAGCCTGTTTTCCATCTCCAGTGCTAGTTAACATAAAAAACCCTAAAGCAGAAAACAGCATTTCAATTAATCAAAATTCAACAAACATCATAACTCTAGATTAGAAGAAACCATGTGAAATTAATATAAATATGAATATATCACAGATGAAAAAGGGGAATCCCGTCATTACTTAAAAATACACAGGCAGGCTAGTCAACAGATAAAAATGACTAGTTTACATGCAACTACTTTATATGACTTCTAAAAAATGTTTAAAATATGTACCAATGTTCAACATTAAGATGCCAAATTGAAAACCATAATCAGATAATATATAAAATTATAACATGAAACCCTAACTATTCTATACAAAGTGAAATGGTTAAATGTCCCAACAGAAAATTGAACAGTTATTCATTAAGATGAAAATGAAACAGAAGGGAGAAGAAAAGCTCTTAATTAAAGCTAAATCATTAACCACATGACATAAAAAAAAAATAAAAGTGAATGTTAATGAAATAAATGTTGAGTTGCAGATAACCCGTCCCAATCAACCATAGCCAAAAGTGGACGTTAATAAATAATTTAATAATACAAAGTTGTGTTAAAATAAAAGTAATGTTTGCAACAAAAATTAAAACAAAAAAAAATGATAATAAGAATATAAAATTAAAATATAAACATATAAAAGAAAGCAAAAAGAATAATAAAGACAGACTACTGCTTGCGTGTTTAATTTCAAAAAAGTCCGTCACGCAGGGGCTGCGTGAACCAAGCAGATTTCCCACGTGATATTTTACAATAGAGAAATCCGCCTAATAACAGCTGTAGTAGGAAAGGATCTCTAAACCAATTCACGAGGGACGAATAGTTCTGGAAACGGCCACCAGAGCTCTCGGCGGAGAGTCCGGAACATGGCGGGGTTCCGTCGACCACACACACAATACAAATGCAAATATCTCGGTTAATATTCAAGATACAGAATAAATGTATAGAACAATATTTATAGTAAATTTATTTACAATAAGATTGATTCTATACAATTTTTCGATCCGACGCATAATAACGGAGATATTTTGAATTTTCAAAAATCCCCCTCTAAACCCCCCCTCCCACTGGTCCGATTTCAGCCATTAACGAACTTGATCTCTCTTTTTACGTAAAACGCTTAAATATGAAGTTTGGTAACGATCAAACAAAAATTGCGACCGCTAGAGCGTTAACAGACAAATATATATATATATATATATATATATATATATATATATATATATATATATATATATATATAATTTTGAACGGACCTCATTTTTGTCATCTCCTGGGTAGGATCGATGGACATTTAAGGAAATTTTTCAAAACTCGCGTCATGAGTACGACCTCAATAGCTGATTTCCCTTAAGGGAAATCTGCTAAAAGTCCGTCACTTAGGGGCTGCTTAAACTAAGCAGATTTCCCACGTGAAGTTATACAATAGAGAAATCTGCCTAATAATAACAGTAGTAGTAAGGAATCTCTAGACATAGGTCTAGAATAGTCACGAGGGACGAATAGTTACGGAAACGGCCGCACTAGCTCTCGGCGGAAAGTCCCGAACATGGCCGACTCCTGCCGACCACACACACAATACAAATGCAAATATCTCGGTTAATATTCAAGATACAGAATAAATGTATAGAACAATATTTATAGTAAATTTAATTTGCAATAAGATTGATTCTATACAATTTTTCGATCCGACGCATAATAACGGAGATATTTTGAATTTTCGAAAATCCCCCCTCTAACCCTCCCCTCCAACTGGTACGATTTCAGTCATTAACGAACTTCATCTTTCTTTTTACATAAAACGATTAAATATTGAGTTATATATAATTATATATATATATATATATATATATATATATATAATTTTGAACTGACCTCATTTTCGTCATCTCCTGGGTAGGATCGATGGACATTTGAGGAAATTTTTCAAAACTTGCGTCATGAGTACGACCTCAATAGCTGATTTACCTTAATGGAAATCTGCTAAAATGGTATTCAACTAAGCACAAAGGACGTAATTAGGATTAAAACATTCTGACCTTTTAGAAATCCTGAATTTGGTTTAGAAATTCTCATATTTCCTTTAGGAGAAATTCTGAATTTATTTTTAAAATTTCTTAAAACTCGCTTAATAATTTTCTAATTTACTTATTTAGGTGTGTCGCAATTTAAACGAATCGCACTTTTTCAATTTTCTAATTTCACTAGCTAAATAAATGATTCTTTATATTTTAATGAAGTCATGAAATTTGGCTAGCAGGTCAGAAGTAATGACGGTCGTATAAACTAAGTCTCCCAGGAGTTGAAAATTAAACTAATATCTATAAATACAGCTTCAACTAAAACGGTTAAACGGGGTGAGTTGTCTACTGGATTTTTTAATATAGTAATCAGTATCATAAGCTAATTTTATTTAACTTATTATAACTAAAGCCAATTTTAGCTGACTAAAATTAATCAATCAATCAAAATATACTAAAGTATATTTTATTAGTTATAGTTACACTTAACAAGGAAACGTTGGTAGAAAATGAACGAGTCATGGAATAGAATTATAATATAATTAAGCAGTGTTCCTTTAATTAGAAGGAGAAACAAGGACGGATAGCTGACTATATATATCAAGGAGAAGATTTCTAAGCTATATAATAAGGGTCTCGGAAAATCCAAGATACGAATTCGTAACCACGGCAATAGACATAAGTACGGGATATTACATGAGTTACACGTAACAAATTGAGGATTATATAAGGTATTATTGGTGTTACTCAAATATTTAAAAAATAATAATTATTTTTCGAAATAATAAGTGCTTCTTTAATACTAATGGCATACATTTTATTTCCGCCAACGCGATATCTCGCCTGTTACATCCTTCAACTTAATGTGTGAAGCAATGATTAGTGTTCAGAGAATTGTTTGAGTGATGTCAAATATAAATAAATATTAAATGTTTTTTATATTGATGATAGAGTGGTGCATCGGAAGTGACAAATGATATTTTTGATTGAAATATCTCATGTTTGGAAAGACTGATTTTTTTTTATCGGAAATTGTACTTGAGTAAAACCTGTCCTCATATTTAGAACTGTTGGATATGATATATATATTTGATGTACTAACGTTATAATGGAGTACATGTTTCAATATGTTAGAATTTTTGGTATCATAGAGTGTCCAGTATTATAGAATGAAGTAATATTCATTGTTAGCTCCTCAGCAGGATTAATAACAGTGGACTAATAAATATATTGAGGTCGCGAGCTCAATATATTTCAATAATAATTGCTTGAACAAAGTTTCGGTTTTTTTAAATTGTTAAAAAGTACGCTTGTGTGTGGTTCTTCCCAGAGGAAGTAGATCAAATAAAGTATTATTTACATGAAGTGATGTGAAATATAATGATTGTTTAATTGCTTAAAATGTGTTTTATTGTTAGTAGATTGCTACAGGAAATGTTCTCGATCTCTTCTTCTATTTGACAACCGTTTGATAATCTTCTTTAAATATCAATTATTGCCGAGTTTCAGCGGTCTTGCAGTCAATATTGAAGAGAACCCGTTATTCGATAGTAGTATAGGACATATAGAGTTTAAAATCCGTATACGATTTATTATTGAAAAGGTTGATTATATAAATATTTTCGGCCTTGAAGAACAACTAAGCTAGAAATGACTAAAACTGTTCTAAATTAAGAACCACGGTACAACATATGTTTTCGCTATCACTTGATATTAGTGGCCATGTGAGTAAAGGTGTTGGTCTAGATCACACACGGTAAACCTTGGCTGGCGATGGGAATCCGCCTGGGTAATAGGAATTTATTTAGTGACGAACTCGTGAAATAAAGTCCTTTATTGGGCCCCTGAGTAGACGAGGGTTGTAATCTGGAGATAACCCGCAGCAATAAGCCGTTGCAAAACCAAGTGGACATTAATAAATAACATAACATTAGGATCACTTGTAAAACGTTAAATACATATTTAAGAATGTCGCCGGCATTCTACTAAATTCTTTACATCTTTACAAATCATTTTTTGTTGTAAGAACGAAAAATGTTCCCATGACCAAGATATCAAATATTTAACTTGAGTGGTGGGTGTAGTTAGTGACATTAATGTGGGTGGTTCTCAATAAAATATAAATAGGATGTTGCCATTCTGATTTATTCTGATGACGCCATGATTTACTGTTCTACCGGTTTCGAAGACGCAATGGGTCACCATCATCAGGCGAGTGCGTGAACTTCTAGCTCTGACCATTGAGCCAGCCAAATTGGTTTGACAATGAATTGCTTGCTAAAGTGGTTTTAGCAGATTCCCCTTAAGGAAAATCAGCTATTGAGGTTGTTTTCACGTTGGGTTTTTCGAAGAATTTCCTCACATTTCCATAAATCTTGCCTAGTAGATATATATATATATATATATATATATATATATATATATATATATATATATATATATAAACACTGAGGCACACACTGGTCTTTTCTGTTACCTTTCTAGCAGTCGCAATTTTTGTTTGATAGTTACCAAACCCCATATACAAGCGTTTCAGGTAAAACTATAGTTCAAGTTCTTTATTGGCCAGTGGTGGGGGGAGGGGTTTAGAGGGGAAAGAAAATATAAAAACCAACATTCTATATGTCGGATTGAAAAATCACTTATAACCAATGTAGTTGTAAATTTAACGATTTATGAAAGTTGTTTTATATACTTTTTCCCGATCTTAAATATAAACCGAGGAATGTAACATTTATTTATATTCAGCCTTCAGTAAACCCCACTTTTAGTCATCGTACTTTAACAATAAGATTATTTCGTGGATTGTCTTATTAAAAGCTCAAATGCCAAATATTGTCTTCAACAGGTCGTTCCTTTATGAGATTACATGCAAATAGGTAGTGTGATCACAATTTTACTGACCACCCATTTCTAATCTGGCAGTGTGTCATCTGATCAAATCTGATTAGTTTACGCGGTTCCTGAGCGACAGACTTTTTAATCTTCGATATGTAGAATAAATAATTATCGTATAGTTGTCAGTAGGGATATGAGGTGTGTTTAACAGCTGTTGTAAACACCTTAAATGTCATATGAGATCTAATCTTCAAACCATAGTCTATTTACGACATCGTCTGCGAGTTTCTACCAGTTCAGAAACTTTAATAAGTGTTCCAAATAAAAAGGAAAAAAAAGAGCGAAAAACGTCTTAGGAAGGAAAAACAGATTTGAGGTTACACCTTACTCAATCTATCGGAGGCTTTTCTTCTGGCGGAAAAGAGGGAGACTCCTATCAGAGGCTAGTGAACTTGGACGATGCCCGTGCTATATGAGTATTGTGCCGGGGAGTGGGGGAAACTCTTTTCCCTTTTCACAGGGAAAGCACTTGCCCGCTCCAGTTCCTTCGTCAGCTGACCGCTCCAGTGTCTTCCAGCGGCCAGCCTGTCCAGTATGGACCTCAACCCTTTCTACCTGTGCGTACTCCTCACTCCTCCAGTATATATATGTTATTTTTAATATTATTTTTCCGTAAAAAAAATCGCTCATACTGAAAGAGTGACAGCTCCAGACTGCTTGACGCCGAGGAAGTCCCTCGAAGTTTTTTGACAGGTCTACATAACTAGTCTTTTTGTGTCACAGAAGTAGAGTTTATATCGTCGCAGAGCAAATACTGGAGTAGATCAAGAGCAATCTTTGTTGAAATGTGTGTTCTGTGCGGAGTTACACTTACGAGGTAGGCCTATTTTACTGGAAAAAAACGTGAGTACATGCCTCAGCCAGTAAGTTCTCAGTTTACATGGATACACCCCTTCTTCTAAATATTGAAGTTGGTTGGGACAAAAATCAACAGGTAACAAACTTTGAATAAGCCTTCCATAAAACAAAAAAAAATATAGAACTCATTAATCCAGCTATGGATTCTTCATCAAATTTATTGAATAAAACATACTTATTGCATGTGAACTGAATACTTATTGCAATGCATTCTATTCAATTCTTCACTGCACTCGAGTCCAACATTCCGTAGTGCATTTTCTTCCAATACGTAGTGAAATTCATCATAAAATTAATTGGGAAACTTGAATTCATTTGCATTTATTTCATAAACGACTCCATTAGATTATGTTTTGAGTTTGCTGTGACAAGACGAGGATCCAAGCATTAGAAACAAATCAGTATAAAATATCCAACTCTCCACTCATGTATTTATGTATCTTACCTAGTAAAGTAAAATATAAATTTAAGAATATTATCACTGAATGAAAGAGAAAATTGAACAATTTCAATACTCATATGCGTTAATTCACGAAATATTTCTCTGTCAATTGAACGAATTTCTGAATTCTTGTACAAATCTCTTCAAAATGCCACTTTGTTGGCAAGTAAATATCAACCAATTAACCAAAATAAATTTCACCCCTTTCTAAATTATAATTTTTTTTTGTGAGTCCAAAAGTCTTGCAATACATAAAAAGACATGCTTAACGTAAAGACAATTGAAGAATAAAAAATAACAAGTCATTTTAATAATATAATTTAACGAAATAGCTAAAAATTTAAAAAATAATAAAGCTCAATTGTGCCATAAAGCTCATAACTTAGAAAGCAATATTTTTTATATATATTTTTTTTTCAATATTTCTGTACTGAACCTGTAATTAAATCAAGATCAATTTAGGCGAAAGGCAAAGGTTATTATCCATTAAATGACTTCATATCCAATTCTCAAACTGCTATGTAGAATAGACTCCTTCTCCTATTTTGAATCTATTCATTAATACTGAGTAGGTTACATTACTTTTTCAATTATCCCGAAATGTCGGATTATAATAACATTAGCCTTGCCAAAAAGTGTTATCAAGTTTCCAGTATATAAATAACTACTAGAATGAGGAGCGAAAATTGATGTCAAAACATTTATTTTGGACTAAGTGATACAAGCAAGAACAGGCCACCATCGGAGAACAGATGACAAAACAAGTTATCAGCTGACAGCTGTTCATTGTCTAATATTTGGTTTAAAATTAATTAAAATTTTGTCGTGGAGTGCTAATATGATTCAATGTACGATTAAGAAGTTGGGGGTAGTAATAACCGAAGAAATAATTAGCAAACAGACTAAAGTATTTAATAATTTTCTTCGTGAGGAATGCACAAATCTTAAAGTTTTATTCAAAAGATTGAAAGTTTTAAGCTCAATTATATTCAAAAGGATTTTGTTATTTTTTGGGGCTGTAGAGACCTGCATAGTTAGTTCAATGACTTTAATCAAATTCAACAGCAAAAATATAAGGAAATTCAAGTAACAAATAACTAAATAGAAAAAGGCATATATCAAAGCCTTAATAGTGCATATATGAAAAAGATGTGTGAAAAAAGATATACAGAAAATTGAACTAAAACAATATAACAAGAACAAGAGTCTACAACATTTTTTAATCCCTCATAATAATAGAGATATTTTAAATCTTCGATTTTTCCCCTCTAAACTCCACTCCTCACCCAGTCCATTTTAAGTCATTAACTAATTTCATCTTTAGTTACATGCATATATACATTACACACACACACACACACACACACACACACATATATATATATATATATATATATATATATATATATATATATATAATTTTGATCAGATCACATGTTCGTAATACACGAGGTCGGACCGAGAAACATTTGAAGAAATATATTTCTAAAATCACCACAATAGCTGATTTTCCTTAAGAGAAATCTGCTAAAATTGTGGCCATTAATGCCACAATACAACAGGGGGATGAAATGTTAAATAAACATAATAAAATGTGTCAAAATTTTTTGTTTGCTGCAATAAAGCTACCTGCTAATATTTACTAAATTAATTTAAATTCAATAAGTAAGTTTTCTAATATCTACCGGTATAATAATTATATGTTATAAATTAATTTTGTTATCAATCTTAATAACACTTTAAATGTATGTATAATATACATTCGTTTATTATTGGCATTCTTTGTTATTAATCTTAAATTGACCACTTGAGTTTCTATCAAATCAGTGTTGCAGACCCCGGGATATTTTCATTTTCATGAACAAATTTAATTATCTAATTTGTATAATTGGTGTTAATATAATATGGCTGAACCGCTTTGGAAAGCTCTAATTACATTATTGAAGTTCATTAACTTGAGATATCATATATACATACATATTCAAAATCTAGGCAAATAGACCTACTCAACCCTTATTGAAACTCTTGAAAATGAAAGTCGCCATAATTTAATCTCTTAGCAGCACCAAAGTAAATTATGTTTCTTAAAAATTAACTGTTAATGGAATAGTCTAGGGTAGAGCATTGTACAACTTCACTTCAGATCAATTACTTTTTATAAAAGTCCTTCAGGCGGGGTCAACTAAGCAGATTTCCCATGTGTGCCACGCATTTGCATTTGTCTCAAAAAATAAAAGTTCAAGGAGAATACAATATTGGGTATTTAAGCTTCAAATAAAGTGCTTCGTTATATATAACAGCTTATTGTTAATATGACATGAGTTACAAATGGTCAAAAACTAAAAAGTGCTAATGTCTCGGTTAATTATCAAGATACTGAAAAAAACGTTTATAAAAACATTTATAGACACATTCAATTTGCAATAAGATTTATTCTATACACTTTTTGATCCGACATGTAATAACGGAGATATTTCGAATTTTCAAAACTCCCCCTCTTCCCCTTGTCCGATTTCAGTCTTTAAGGAACTTTATCTTTATATTTAAATAAACCATTTAAATATCCAGTTTGGTAACGATCAAATAAAAATTACAACCACCAGAGCGACAAATATATATACATATATATATATATATATATTATATATATATTATATATATACATATATATATATATATATATATATATATATATATATATATATATATATATATATATATATATGTATATATATACTAGCGGACCCGCATGACCTGCATGATATTTCAAGCGATTAGGATATTAAATTTAATAATATTATGTTTAAAACAAAAGCTACTTTACTATATCTCGTTTATACTTTGTTATACGAAAAAAGTAAATATAACAAATGTTACTCTAAATAACAAAATAAACAACTTTTATCCTGAGCTTATTTGCCGAAAAACCAATAGGAAACGAAATATCACTATTTTTAATTGTACGCCTCCTTTACAACCCCCACTTCATCTACCGGGCTCATTATTGAATCAAAACCATCCAGGGCGTCACCCAAACGCATACAAAAAAAAATCATTCAAATCGGTCTTGCCGTTTCGGAGGAGTTCAGTGACATACACACGTACACTAGAATTATATATATATATATATATACACACACACACACACACACACACACACACATGTCTAGGTAGGGTCGATGGACATTTGAGGCAATTTTTCGAAAATCATGTCACGAGTACAACCTCAACAGCTGATTTCTTTAAGGGAAATCTGCTAAAAGTGAAATTACAGAAGCTTTTTAAATGAGCTATTAAAAGACTTATTCACATCAAATGCAACAATACCAGCAGACAGGGATACCATGTGTTGACAGCCCTACTTGGCAGACATTATGGTGGCGGTTTCAATTATTTTTATAACGAAAACGTAATACTTATCTGATAAGGACAGCATGATATGAAGATTGGCCTAATTTAATTTGTGAGACATATTATTTTTCATATTTGTCAGACTCGGTTTTATGAATTCAGTAAAAAAATCATTTCTCATAAAAAATTATTATTCATTTCAAACCGATTTGTTTAGATGACAAAAGTATTTTAAATCAACTAGAAACCTAAGCTGGGAAAATGAGAGGGGGAGTATTTTGAATTTTAAATGCAAATTTTTATTTCAGACAAAATTTGGCTTCCATTAGTTATTAAATATTACATAAACTCAAGAATATACGTAATCACATTTCCCGTAAACGTAATTTTGTCGATTCAAATGTCATTACAGTCACAATAAAGCAGAAGAAACCTCAAATGTTAAATCAGATGGATATAGATTGACTGTGTTAAATGTATTTTATTCTGTGGTGACACTAAGGTCTAAAGGACACACTCGCACTAAAGTTTCGTAATTTACCTCTGTATGTACGGTAGTAGTGGAGAGTTATGAAGCTATTTTGAATTAATTTTTAATGAACTAATAATAATTGTACGCCATAAGTTATAATTTACACCTAAAACCAAAGTCAGCTCATGGCAGAGAGAGTCATCCTATCTATAGACTTCGCTTGTACTGATGGGAAGACACATCCAGTTACCGAATACTAGCATAAATCGATAAGTGTTTACAATCGATATCGTTTTACCTTTACAATCGATTTTTGCTTTTAACCGAACTCCCCGATGAAGTAGTGTCAATATTTCAAACTAACTAAGCTATATATGAAAATTAAAAACACGTAAACAAATTTTATTTGAGGAGATTGAAAAGGGTACTAATTCCGAGCCTAATCTGAGGTTTTTTGTTTACTGCTTTCTTCCTGTATATATATATATATATATATATATATATATATATATATATAGATATATATATATATTCTCTTTTATTTTTATTTTAATTGTACCTTGTATCTTTTTCCAAGACTCTTACATTTTCAAAATCAAAGGAATGTCTTAATTTATGAGCTATATGTGCTCTTTTATTTCCCATTTATATTTTTTCGTCAATATTTATTTTATTTTTTTATTACTAATAAAAGTGATTCAAAAGATCAAATTTTAGTATCTAACCCAATGGTTTTAACTATGTGAGTCAAGGTCTGCCGTTTGCAAGAAGTATTAAATTACAATACTTTTCAATAAGGTTAAAGACATTTCAGCACAATCATTCTCACAATTAATACAGATCATTTGTTGACCGATTTATCCGACTTATTTATTATCTGAACAAGGGTAATCAAAATGACAACAGCAATTTAAACCCAACAACCATTTAATAATATATTATATTAAATTATTCGACAAGATGAAAATATATTTTGGAATCCGGTGAATACAGCTTACTCCAATTTTCAAAAGGACTAAGTGTACAATGTAAAACGCAAATGAACCTCAAGAAAATGTGAATTTGAAAAGAATGCAAAAAAAAAAAAAAAATAGAGTACCAATAAATTTGTTCGGATTTAGTTTGCTCAACCTACCTCCATCAGTGAAAAATATATTAATAATAACATTGATGCAAACAGGACAAGCTTATATATAAATTTTAAATTAGCATTGTCCACTTTTTGCAACCATGGCTAATCGGGACGGGTTATCTACAGGTTACCACCCTTTCCTAGCCAGGGTGGGGTAAGGATTTTATTTTATGAATTTTGTCACTAAATAAATTCCTTTTATCGAGGGGAATCCCAAGAATAGCATTACTGGAGATAAACTATTATTCGTAAACCTCTCTATTAAATAGCAACAACTGCTGGATTATATATATACTTGGAGATTAATCCAAAACTGTCAATCCCAAATGAAGAAGATTGGAAACAGAAATAGAGTAATGAACTATTTTATTTGCGGTATTGGCTCCAAGAAAATTACAGATTAATATATATTTAACCATTGGTAGTATAACCAATGTTTTGCATGAAACATTTAAATATCAAGTTGATGAAGGTATAACGAAAGTTGAGAGCTAATCAGAGCATAAAAGGATAAATAGAACTACTAAGAAATTTTTAAAAGATGTACTTTAAAATTCACATCAAGAGTAAAAGTTCACTTTAATCCAAAGTAACAATCAAATAATACCAGAAGCCTGTTGACCTCTTTTGGCGTGACGGCCGAATGCACGTGTTGGTATTGGAATGCACATTTGCCCCGAGATCAAACTGCATCAGGTTTTTCGATCGACATACCAAAACATGATGGCCACACGCTAAGTATGGGGACGGTTAAAGAAATAACTACATGCCACTTTTCGGCCAGCTAATTCGGATACGAATTTCTCCTAATTACTTGCATCCTGCTCAGCAGCACAAGGGAGCAACAGGTTTTATACGCTCTAATTGGGGGTGGGACTAGAATAAACAACTTTCCTCTCTCCATTATCTCGGAATGATTAATGATGAAAAATTTGGAATGAATGCGAGCTTTTAAGGTATTCAATTTTATAAAAATGGCCTAATTATCGTCTAAGTAGAATACTTTTCTGAAGGTCGCCACCTGCTGGTTAGATAAAGTGGGATAGCCGCTGAAAGTCAACGAAAATAATAAATGATCGTCTTTGCATGAACAAGCCAAGGCCAACAACACGGTATTGGTCTGAAGTCTTGCTACAGTTTTATTCAATTACCTCACGATGCTGAGTGGGCACGGGGAGAACGGATAGAGGCCAGCTTCAGATGCTTGATTAACAGCACAGCTAAATAAAAATTATTGTACAATCCCTTGCTTGGAATCCTTAGAGCAAATAACTTAAAACAGGATCTTTATAGTTTCCGTTTAAAATTAAATGAAGTACAAATACAAATAACTTGAAGCTAGATAAAAGTCGAGTTGGAGAAAAATGTATCTAATGCAAATTGAAAAAATTAACTTAGTCAATGGCATTTATTATACTACATGGTTTGATCCGAACCATAATAACGGGAAAGTGCGCGATTGTACATTTGACTCTTATATAAACTCCAAAAAGTTGATCATTGGCTTTAAAAATCGAGTTTGTGAACTATAAAACACAAAACTTGTTTTTTTATGTGCCTAAACCCAAAAGTTTCCTTTCGAGAAATCTGCAAACGTAGTGACTACCTGAAAATTTGAACCAAAGCAGTCAGTTGTTAAATTACATCACTTAAGCAACCCTATATCTTCTTTAAATGTTAACGAAAAAAGTTGGTCCTGTATAAGCTTGTTTATTTCTCTGGAGCCTGCCAATGTAAAACAAAACAAAAGGAACAATCAGCCCCTGGTGGCCTGAATCTGTTTATGACCCTAGTGCCTTTATTGTTACTGATTATAACATTTTCCGTAATATCGCCAATTACTTGTTCTAGATTCAATAAAGCTCTTTGCGTTGTTTAATATTATTTCGTAGTATATTAATTTTTTATTCGATTCATCAGTGGTTTGCCACAGTGTCAAAATCAGTCAACTGGCCCCTGAGGAAAATTATCTGCTCGTTGTAAAGAACGTGACAACTCTATTCTGAACCCGTTTTTAATATGAAGATATCTGTCATGACAGTAGGATTAGAAAGTTGCTTATTCATTTTACTTCTGCCAGACCTAGTTATTCATTTTTGATGATTTTAAATGTTGTGCCTTCCAATTTATTTTTCTGTTTGTCAATTTGATTGATTCATTTAAAGAAAGTGTCTTTGTTAGGTGCATTTGTTAATTTTCATTCCAGTTTTATACGTGTCTATTAGTAATGATTTGTTCCTTTTGTTAGGAGCAGTGGGAGGACATCTTAATTGTAGAGGAATTAATAAATAATAAATATTATTGGTGTTATGTCCAAAATTTGATAATTTTCCAAAGTGGAACACATTTTAGGTACAATTATCCCTACAAACTAATATATGCTAAGATTTTAGAGTCTTATTCTTGTGAGGTTAAGCGTTGGTCTTAATTCATTTTCTAAACCTTCAATCTTGGGTTTGATATCCCCTCTTGGGCAACAGGAATTTATTTAGAGATGAACTAGTTGAACAACCTTAAACAAAGTAGTATCCTATAGGTATTGTGTCCCTATAAGATCTAGTAGAATAAAGTGGACTTTCATAAGTAACACTTGGAAGAACAAGTTGTAGAAATTTAGAGGCCTCTTTTAGAGCCAATCTTCTTAGAAAAAAAAGGCAAACTTTCCAGATATCAAATTAAGAAATTGAATAACGATTAAATTTCATCGTTCGTGCAAGTTGTTGGAGCAAGGGAATGAAAATTTACGCCTTTCCCCAGGAAGGTACTATCACGAAAGTTGCAGGCCCAGAAAGCAGTGACTTCAGGCCTCGAACAAGCCTTGCGGAACCTTCACCTCCTATTTTGGAGAAGCTTAACTAACAATCGTAATCGAATATATTCAGCAGAGTTTCATGAACTGTAACACCTGATAAGCTGTGTTCGAACTGAATAATGCTCTTGAGTGTTGGTTCTGTCAAGTGAAAGGTCGAGTTCGGGTACTCAGTATTTCTGAGGTTCCCAACCATCTTCTGTGCAGTGCATATGCAAGCCGCATATGCTTATTAATGGTGTAACCACCTGAAGAAGCCGGTTCGGAAACCATAGAAAAAGCATGAACTAAAAGCCAAAACCGCTTGAGCAAGCTTCACATCATCCATCAAAGGAGACTGGAACATACACAAGCAAGTTAAAAGCATATATCAGAAATTATATAATTTAAAAATCAAACAATATGATCAGTTTATCAGCTGTTCTAGTAGGTCGTTGACCAAACAGAAATAAAGTGAGCTCTCTAATTCCTTCGATCGTAAACATTAAAAAGTAGTACCATAATGCAAGTTTTGGTAGTGATTAGCAAATATCAATAACTCTTTCAAGATAACGAATATCCAGGCGTCCTTAATGAAAGAATGTCACAAATCGCACCTCATTGCAAAGTGCTGATATCAAAATCACTCATGATAATTCTATTCAAAATGGTGATGAAAATGGATTTTAAAAATCAGACTCCATTCATCTCATGAATATGGACCTGTTTTCGGCATCCTTGGTTGACCTACATCTAGAATTAAAGCTTTAACGGAATCAATACTTTTCAGACTCTCATTGTCGTAACTTTGACAGATAAATTTTATTAGTAAATATTTTCTGTTAAGTTGTTAATTTTTGAAATATTACACCTGAACTCAGTAACTTCATTCTTTAAAAAAGTAAATATTGAATTATAAAAATATCTATGGCTAAAATTTAAATAAAATACAAGTACGCTTTGGCATATTTTAAAATAAATGCATTTAAAAATAAGTAATCCCTATTCTATTGTAATAGATTTAAAAAATTGATGCACAACATGGAATTAGAGTTGGACATATTCGCCTTTTCATATTAATTACAGATAAATAACTTCGTCACAGAAAACTCTAAATCTCTGATAATTTTTAAACTTGAATTAATCAACTATTGCCTTTTTTATGTATAAATTATATAATACTCTAGCTTCAATTGGTCTTGAGTACAATAGAAGAGGAGTGGGGGGGGGGGGAAATGAACATTAAATATTTTCAAAAAAGTTTTACTTGCCGCCGAAATTAATCTCCGGAAATGGAAATTACAATGTTATTTGAAAGATACAAATAAAATGATGCTTATGGCTAATACCATTCTAAATCAAATAATAAAATTTTGCCCCATAAAAAATTCTAAACGATGGCCTATGTTTCATTCATACTAGTAATAAAAATAATACTAGCTCATATTACTTAACATTAGAATACGAGTCGTCTCTCTACATTTTTTAATTTAGGAAGAAGGAGTTTTGTTTTTAAATCTTTTCTATATTAAAGTTATAGTATTTAAACATATTATTATTTTCAAAAACATAAAAGTGAAATATCTTTAAATAGCAATAATAAGTAAAAGAATTATATAAATTTAAACAAAAATTCATTTAAACTCAAAATGGAAAGAATGAAATTCTAGGGGGTTCACAAAAAAGTCATATTCTTTTCTTCTTACACTTTCATTAGTGTAAGAAGCAAGAAACATGTATAAAGGGGAATAAATTATTAGTTGACAATTTGATGTATGAGCCAACTAAATTAAATTCAATTAATATCATCTAAATTAATACTAGTCCAATGATTTTAATAAATCTATAAATCTAACAGGTTGGTACAACTATAATTTCTGATTTGTAGCTAGCCCATTCATGCCACTCTACAGTAAAAGTAAGAAATATTACTGTATTTTTTACTAAAGTTGTACGGACATAAATTCTACAAGAGTATATTAAATGGTAAAAAGAGTGCTTATTAGGAAAAAATGCTCAAATATAATTCTTTTCACCCTGCCTTAATGGTAAAATATATTCCATTGCTTGGGGAAAGGGAGTCATTAGTGCTGGCTGTTTCTATGATGTCAGGTTATACCGAATCACCAACGGCTTTATTAAACTCTAGTTTCTAGATTGCTCATGTTTTATTCACTCATCAATTATAATTGCTTCTTGACTTTCTTTCGTGAAAATAATGCTGAATCTTTGTGATGTCGACAATTCACTAAATATAGCAATCATGGAATTGTCAACAACTTCAAAAGCAAGTTAAAAATGTATTTACTTTATTGCATTCAAATCTCTCAGATTAGAAACCATGAACCAGTACCCAGGTGACCATAATGAAACCCCTCATAAAATAACTAATTAAATATCTTCTTAATTCCAATTAATATTCATAAACTTCTATGAATATACAATACAAGTTTTAAACAATACTAAAAAATGGCTGGCGAAAGTAAAACAAATTTAACCAACCGTCGTTCAATCTTTTTTTTTGATTAGCAAAAATGTAAATTATTGAATATTTTGGCATTATTTATTAAATAAAAAACCTTCAGCACATACTTTTTATAATAGTTTAAGATAATTCATATCTATTGTACCAAGTTAGTAATAACTTGATTGGATTGAAGAGGCTATGGTTTAGTGTGTCTTAATAAGTTCAATAAAGTTTCTCCGCAGCACAAGAAAAGCATTGACAAGTCAATAAATTGGTTAATAGTTGATGAAAGTGTAGCCCAACAGTTGCTAAAGTTTTGCTTAATTCCACATTTTTTTCCGATCCTGAATTAAAAGATACTTTCTGTTTGGTGACTTTCTAAACGAATCAGATATACGTTTATTACTTCCTCAGAATCACTCTTTTAGCCCTTCTTTCAGGGAATATAAATCATAAAATCTAATAACACGAGTTCTATGTTTGAGATTTTCAGCTTATAAACTAACTAACAGACTAAGGGACACATGTCCTTCTCTGACTTACTCCAAAAGCACTATTGTTTTTGATTTTTTGTTTCTAAACTATTGAAAATGTTGGCCTATAAGCTTTTGTGGGGAATTGGCCTAGACGATGATTCCTCATACCTGAAGCAAAATATAAATATGTTTTTTTTTTTTACCTAATCGTTCCCTTAGCGCTATTAGATATAAAGTCTAAAAGTCACCAACTCAAAATACTGTGAAAAAAGATAAAATTAAAATAAATATAAAAACTATTTTTAGCGGAAAGACTAACTCAGGTATTTATTTGTAAAGTAATTTTCCATTTTGTGAGGTATTCTTGTTCTCGAAAAAAAATAAAAAAACGTGCAGCCATTGCTTGTAATTGCAGAAGTACTTAAGATGTGACAATTGTAGCTTAAGAAAATTTTATGAATGAAATAACATTATGAACTCATTTTTATTTATTTGTTTAATCTCATATGTGCGATGCATCAGTTTTGTTTGTAGTTTTTATCTTCGTGGTTTGCATACTTAGGCTTTCCACATGCTCGTCTCCAACTGCATCTGTGGAGTTATGACAACATCTTTAATGACAAATTTTCAGAAAAATATTTCGATTTTTGCAATGGAACTATACTCAGGACCAATAATAAGGCCTTGTCCTTAACATTACTATGGAAAGTGCTCTTTCCGAGTGCAAGGCCCGTCATCAGTACCTGTTGAAAAGTGCAGAAAAAAGTTATTTATCAATAAAACTAAATAAAAATTATACATATATCTTACAAATATGGAAACAAGAATTAATTAAAAGAAAATATTCAACCAAAAAATGAACAGAGATGTGATAAACATTACTAAGAAGGAAGAAGTAAACTTTACTTAGTAAAGTACATGTAGAGTGCAATGCCTTTTTATTGATCCTTATTAATTGGTTTCTCTACAGTCCAGCATCTTAGAAGAATTGAAACTATACTGTTAGGATGTATGTATTCAATTGTAGGATATACGTAAAGTTATTTAGTTATAACTCCCCCTTTTTCTGTCTAAGATAGAGTGTATGAATTATTTTTAATTAACTAATACTATTGTTTCAGAGAGGGTAAGTCTTCAGTGGTTCGGTGGCTGCTGTGGGAATCGGAAATGCCATCGATAGAGACCAGCCCCAACGGTGCTTTAGCACTCCACTATGCAGCTGCTAGGGGGTGTCTTGACTGTGCTAGGCTACTCGTCGACACACGGACAGGGCTCACGTAAGTTATATATTAAACTATATTATTAATATTATATGATTCATTTATTACATGTATTATTTATTTTAGCAGATATCCCTTAAGGGAAATCAGCTATTGAGGTTGTACTCATGACGGAATTTTTGAAATTTTTCCTCAAATGTCCATGGATCCAACCTAGTAGATGACGAAAATGAAGTTCCTTCAAAACTGTATATATGTATATATATATATTTATATATATATATATATATATATATATATATATATATATATATATATATATATATATATATATATATATATATATATATATATATATATAGATCTATCTATCTATATATTTGTCTGTTACCGCTCTAGCGGTCGCAATTTTTGTTTGATCGGTACCAAACTCGATATTTAGTCGTTTTATGTAAAAAGAAAGATCAAGTTCATTAACAGCTGAAATCGGACAAGAAGGAGGGGGCGTTTAGAGGGGAGAACTTTTGAAAATTTGAAATATCTCCGTTACTATACGTCGATCGAAAAATTGGACAGAATCAATCTTATTGCAAATTAAATGCACTATAAATATTGTTATATACATTTATTCTCTATCTTGAATATTAACCGAGATATTTGCATTTTTATGAAGTCTGTGGTCGGGTATAGTTTGGACAGATCGGCCATTTCCGCCAGTGCTCGGCTCAGGTGGAAGCTTCTTCTAACCTTACCTGTCGTTTCTAACCTTACCTTACCTTCGTTACTTTGTGAGATCTACGCAAATACGTTCTGCCCCCCTTCTTTAGTTCTTGGACTACTAAAATTTGAGTTATTAAAATATAAATTATTCTTACAATTCAGAAGCCGTTTCAGTTGGGAATTTATTTTAATTAACTGAAAGATTTCTCATTACTGTCTGTATTTAATCACGGTGATATTGTGTTACCAGTATGCATATTTCTCTATTGTAAAACTTCACATGGGAAATCTGCTTAGTTTACGCAGCCCCTGCGTGACGGACTTTTTTAGGATTGATCTAGTATTTCTAACTTATCATGAATGTCATTTTCAGGGGGCGTAATCCAACCGGCAATGATTTTCTTCACTGCTTATTATGCCTATACCTTTATTAATACATTTCACAGCTTATACTCTCGTTAAAATGATATTAACAGATTATATACCCTATCTATTTCACACATCAACTATTCAGGCGATTATCGTAAAAGTTCATCATATGTCGGTCGATGCTATTTAGAAATCGCTAAATCCTCCCTGTTGTACAAATTGTACATTAACATATATATATATATATATATATATATATATATATATATATATATATACATACAGACACAACGGAAACGGCCGCACTAGCTCTCGGCAGAAAGTCCCGAATATAGCCGACTCTTGCCGACCCCACACACAATACAAATGCAAATATCTCTTAATATTCAAGGTAGAGAATAAATGTATAGGCCAATATTTATAGTAACTTTAATTTGCAAGAAGATTGGTTCTATACAATATTTTGATCCGATGTACCCGTATAGTAACGGAGATATTTCGAATTTTCGAAAATCCCCCCTCTAACCCCCCCCTCCCACTGGTCCGATTTCGGCCGTTAACGAACTTGATCTGTCTTTTTGCATAAAACGTTTAAATATCGAGTTTGGTAACGATCAAACCGAAATTGCGACCGCTAGAGCGTTAACATATATATAATTTTGAACAGACCTCATTTTCGTCATCTCCTGCGTAGGATCAATGGACATTTGAGGAAATTCTTTGAAAATCGCGTCATGGGTACAACCTCAATAGCTGTTTTCCCTTGAGGTAAATCTGCTAAAATTATACATTTATAAACTATATAATATCCATAACAAAAAGATCAAGTTGTATAAAAAAATTGTATAGAACCAATCTTGTTTCAAATATAATGCCCCATAAATGTGTTTCTATATAATATTTCTCGATGTCAGGTATTAAACAAGATACTGATATTTTTTATTCTCCAATCTTCAGTAAACGCCCACTCATATTCATCTCATATTAACAATAAGCTGATTTATTCTGAGACGTCTTATTCTTAACATAATTATCAGATAAGGTTTCTTTGATATTTACTATGTGAGATATACACAAATATATTATGTGAAACGTCATCAATTAAAATTTTAATTTCCTGACACGAAAATATTTATTCCATCAATACCATACTCAATATTTAAAATTGCATTCAATATTAAAGATCGTATCAGTTTAAGCCTTAAATAGGTTTCGACTCTGTTCGAAGGATGTTAGAAGTAAACATGTTCAACGTTTATTATTCTCCAATTGTTGTTTATTTCAACCCTTATATTAAGGGAGTTATTTCTATTTTCAACCTACCCCCACTTCTACTTATCGAATTATTGTTTTGATAAACTGAGTCATGAAATATCTCAGCATAATTCTTGTTCACATAGGCTTCTTAGTTCGGAAGAAATAGAGAATTGATTTTGAGATGAGATCTCCAGAGTGGCAATCCAACTCGTGGGAAATCTGCTTAGTTACGCATCCCCTGCGTTTATTGTATGCGCATATTTAATTTATTAGATCAATTATGGCTCAAACTTTTACTTTGCCTTTCTACCACCTGGTTGGCTTTCCTTATAAGGACTATCAAAGAAAAAAATTGGAAGACGATTACATTAATTGTAAGGCTAATGAAATCTCTCACTAATATTGACAGATCAATCAATAAGATCTGTCAATTTAAATGACAGATTTCATTTCTTTTTTTTCTTTTCAACCATTCACTTTCACCTATTGGACGTAAGTCAAACTATACCAGAAGTTAGATTTGAATGCCCGGTACATTTCGGTACATCAATTATCAATAACTCACATATGTCAATTTGGTTAAAAACAGTGGAAATAGGATTAGTTATTTTCAAAACTAGAAAACTATGATTTCAAAACTAGAAATATTTCTCTATGAAAGTGAAGGAATATGTACATTTTCTACAATTCGTTTCAAGAGTATTCGTGAAATTTCATTAGTATTTTGTTATCCACGCGTATTAAATAGACCTCCATCTCTCAAATGACACCAACTCACCTTTATTTCCTATTTTTCATTTAGCCATAACCCTGTTTAAGAAAGGCATTAAATTAAAAGTGTACACGAGATGTTTAGAGATCAAGTCACATTAGTAAGAGTGGGAGTTTATTTAAAGCTGAAAAATATGGACACAACAAACAAAAAAATGAAAATAATTCTATTTATTTACTAATTAGATACAAATCAGACTTTGGAACCTTTGATGAATTCCTTGTACTTCTAATAAATTAAATAAACGAAATGTTTTACTGCAATTCTTTTAAATTGATTTCATTTTAAAGATATATATGAGATATCTCTGTTCCAATGCATCGGGCTGAATGTCGTAATTTATATATCTTTTTATGATAATGCAAACGGATGCGAAGATTTTTTTTCCCCGTTCCTCTCTAACCTCTTCCACTCCTTTAGTCAATTTCGATGAAAAGGAATTAGACGTTACAAGAGTTCTAAACATGAAATTTCAAAATTCTAAGAAAAGTGGTTTCGAACGAGCTCAGTGTGGGCCACAACGGATAATTTATTGGAAATTTGAAAAGGGAACTTACATTTGCAATACTTTCTTTACTTCGTACAAGAGCGTAGATGTGAATAGAACAATTCCCTTATAAATGAGATTTTTCGATACCAGTTATTACTTTATAGGTTTAAGAATTTATATTACACCCTTTTCAAAACTATCGCTCCTCCCATTAAATTTACAACAGTAATGTGCCAAGAACCTGTGGTGAGTTGTCTTTGAGCGCACGCAACTTTCTCATGAAAAACCGGTCACTTTTAAGAAGAAAAATGCTCAGTTAACAGGCACGCTATTGTGATGCTAATCGAATGCCAGAGCCCAAGGGTGAAAAACACTCTCACACACAGAGTTTCCAAAGAATTGGTTGTGATTCGATAGGACTGGTGTCCCATAGAGATCGGTAAGAGGTACACAAAGGACCGTGTGTGGGTACATCACCGAGGAAAACACCGTGTCAGCCCACTTTCTGCCCGAATAATGGTCGAGGGAAAACATTCCCCTAATAGTGGAAGGAGTATGCTGATTCTCTGGATCGCTTAGGGAATGTCTTGATGAAAAAGTATGTTGTGTTTTTTCTCTAGAACCTTTGTCCCGTGAGGAAATTAGAGGGATTTCAGTTTTAAAAGCATGCACTAACAAAATTTGAAAGATTTTACTAAATTCCAAAGCAAAGTGGTTCCAAAACAACTATCAAAGAGAATCCAAACCGAAAAAAGGTAGTACTAAAGAAATAGAATACTTGACAATAAACAGAGGTTATCACCACTTTCATTGCCATATTGCGTCAGACAGAATGCTCACAAAAAAGTGATTTAATCAAGGGCTGTCCTATAGAAAATGAAGACTGGTTAGACAATTAATTTTAAATATTCAAATATGGTATTGGGAAAACCTATTTTCTGTCATCGCACTTTTATTGGACAAATAGATCTAGAGTAATCAAGGAAACAAATTTGGATCACTGGATCAAGGGGCCTAGAAACATCACTGGACCTGGAAACACTATCAAACCCTAAATATCGATTTGTTTACCCGTCTTGGTTATTTCTTAAATAATCTTCGATTCTTTAATAAACCACAAATATTAGCAAAAAGATTATAATAAAATACAGACCTTTTTTTATGCATTCTAGTTTTCGGGACAGAGGGAACGTCACCCATGTTTCGGTTAGATTTATTTAGATTTGTCCTTGAGATAGCTCAGAGTATTCATTACGAAAAACAACGTCTAAAATATCTCACTAGAATCAATTTTTTTTTTTTTTTTTTTTTTTTTTTTTTTATAAGATAGTTTCCTTTACTTCAGAAATGTACATTATTAACAAATAATGAGAAGCAATTCAACTTGGATGAGTTGTTAACTGCATGGTCTTCAATCTTTTAATATGGTTATCTATTCAGTTTCACAATAAATACGTTGCCATTTAATTTAAGAAGACTCCATATTCTCTTCTACACCACAGGTTCATTTTCATGTTACACTTAATTTATCATGAATTCTAATATTTATTTTTAATCCATTTTATGCCCGTTCCCTATAATTTATTTATTTCAGTTCATAATTTTTTAATTAAAAAATCGACTACCACTTTGTAAAAGTGAGGCTAATCGAAATAGGTTATCTACAAGTCACCTTTTAATTGCCAGGAGGGGACTAGTGGTTATTTATTTTCAGTGAGTTCGCCACAGTGCCGTGCACTATTTTTATGCCAATGCTTCAGAAGAATTTACACGATAGTTGTGGTATGGCTCCCCTCGAAACAGTTCAAAACCCTGGAATTGTATATTATCATTCAATAAACTGTTTCTGGAAATTTGCATTATTTGTAGATCTCATTCCTTTTAGAATGTTCCCTCAGTTCTTGACGCCCCATTATATCATAAACTATAAAAAACCTTTATTTGCTGTGATTGTCTCCTGTGACGAGGAACAAGTTGTTTGAGTATACATCACATGTTCTAGTATTTCTGTCACTATTCCGGATTTGCATCGAACAATGACTAAGGTAACCATTACTGGATATCTAGTCCGGCGACTGATCAGGGGGCTTAAGTACTAATTTTCCCATAAGAAGACAGGGAATTGAAAAACTGTTAGGATAGGAAATCGAAATAATTTTACATATGTAAATAGCAGTGAGGATGACATTGGTAAAAGAGATAAGAATGTTTCCTTACTAAAAATACAAAAGCCTCTCCCATGATATTTTGCTAAAGCCATTGCTGGAAGAAAACCAGGGAACTACACTGCTAAGTATTATTCAACATTTTATTTGAATTTTTTTTTCCAATTTAATTTATGTAAATGGGTGAGCGTTTCCGTGAGTATTATGTAAATAATAGCAAATGTGTTACAGACCTTATAGCAAGGGTCGAGAAATTTTTCCGTTTCGACTATCTGTAATGCCTATTAAATAATAAAAGTGGCCTATTACGTTTTAGTAGTTTCACTAAAGAATGAAGCATAGTACTCTTTTTATGCGATATTTTTCAAGTATCATGATAATTTTTATAAATAAATGCTACAGTACTGTCAAGAGTTTTCTTCTGGAAAATTCTTTCACTTACTTCGCGCTACAGTTCATGGAGGACCCGAGCCTCTGTACCAGAGTTGTCATCTATTCCTCGCATCTTCCTGCCAAGCGACTCACTAATTATGGATGTCCCATCACCAAAAATACACCTCTAGATCATTAATCAACAGTTGACTGAGCTTAGTTCTTTTCCTACTACTTTCTGGTCTACCATTTAACATAGTCTTTGGTAGTCCGGCAGGTTCCATTCTTTCATTACCCAAACCTTGCAATCGGCCCTTTTCGACTGTGCAGAAAATATCTGATTCTCCATACAATTCCATTACTTCTGAGTCACTTCCGTTGCGCCATTATTGCTGATCTTAGATCTGATTTCCGCAAATCTCTCTTTCACAGACCAACAAGTGCTCTCTGTTTGCTGTGTGAGAGACCACACTACGGAGCTAATCAGCGATTTGGATATTGTCAGCTTCGCTTTCCTAGTAAGGTTCTTGAATAGGAGATCTGCTTGCAAGGCATCGAGTCATCTGGTTGGTTCAAAGATTAGCACAACATTATTTTAAAATATTTTATTTCTCTTCAGCCCACTGGCCACTGCTTTTCAATGATTTAAATAATTACTCTGTAGTACGATTCCATACCAGCTACCGTAGCTGCGGTTAGGTAATCTGCATTTTCTGAAGTAGCTCAAAAGACATTTATTACTAATAGATGGCACCTAAAAATTGGGTACTATCAATTAATAATTCATTCATTTTTGAGAATATTTAATGGAAAAAAAATAGAAATACTTGTGCACGCGCGCCTGTGCTGGAGGACTGAATTGTGTTTTATTTTTATGCTAGTTAACTTTTAAAAATGGCTATTTACCTCCTATTTTAGTTCATACCTTTAATAAGGTTTCTTATTTCTATTCTAATTTTTCATAATTGTTATCTTCTTGTTTTTTTGTTTTTTCCTTTTTTTCCTTTTATTTTTTTTTCTTCTCTCTCTCTCTCTTCTATACTTGTATTTCAATTTATATTAGTTTCATTACCAAGGTGTTTTAATACGCTATAAATTTTCATACTCACTATACTTTCCTCCATATAGACTTTTATATGCCAATGAACAGTTTCAGGAGTCACCTTATTCCATTGTTCATATCTTTTCTTCGTTATTTTTTTGCCGTTTGCCTTTTTAAGCACACCTGATTAACCAGAGAATCGCCGACATTGCTGAACTCATTTAAATAAATATCTCATTATTCACTCAAAAACTCTCATGTTGTGTGAAAATTATTATGGTATATTTTTAATTAATAAGTTAATTTCATGTTCATTTTATTAAAAACTCAATGTAGGTTTTTAGTCCAAACAATTTTTCGAGCATTTAAATGCATTAATTAAGAAACCAGAATAGTACTTATTATTGTAATTCCATTCACTACAATCAGCATATTTTTCACAGTATTAATATTTGGCTAAAACAAAATGTTATTTTACCAACAATTAATTTTTGCCCTAAAATCAATCCTTTAAAAGATAATGTCGCACAAAAAAAGTTTTCTATAGTCAAAGTACATTTGGATATTAGGTTGGTCATTCTTACAAACAATAGCCATTCCAACATTGTTTAAAGTAAGTCTTTTTTCATATCTTTTAACTTCAATAGGGTTTGTCGTTTCTGCGACTTATTCGTTTCCCCAATCCAGGATTCCGTGTAGTTTTCTTTTGGTTGGTAATCCTGATACATAGAAATACAATCGATAGTTTGCAACATAACCTTTACACTTATTGCTACTTCCCACTGGTCGTCATTAATGGAATTACAGTCTTTGAGTATTCAGACGCAATATTTTGTTTAGGAGTTTTTTCTATTCATATATTGTAATGGGAAGAAGTGCATAGTCATTCGAGATTATGAATCACGTTTTGTCTATTTGTGAATGGACAGGCTGGGAAACCAAACAACGGAACCAGCTTCGTGGGTAACTTTCTCCGAGGTTGTGGCACCCCTGACACAACTCAATAACCTAACCTAGTCGTAACCTTATACAACTCGGAGGAGGAATCACTTTCTTCTTCAGCATGAACAACGGTGGTCAAAGAAGCTGAATGAATATTGGCAATACTTTCCACTTGTTGCATTTCTTCCGAAACAGGCCCCACCCAGGTAAATACCGGTTCCATTGAATACATCACAGCTGCACGGACAGGTGATATTGCAGTGAAACTTGGAGAAATTCGGCGAGAATTTGCTTTGATTAATGCCATGGAAAAACTACTTATCGTTAAGAAATTTATCTGTTATGCCTGAGCATGATTCCGATACATTAGACACTAGGTGGTAATTATTCAGTGTTATCTATTCATCAAAACATGATACATGATAACTGGTACTCACTAAGTCTAGATCCCAGCGTATATTAAGCATCGATAGTGAACTTTAACAACGATAGTGACCAGCGATAAAACTATACTATCGATCTGGTTGAATTATACACTAACATACTGGGTATATTAGTATGTAATACAAAATTAGTGTTCCAGAAATGTATGCAACTAGGATGGGCTATCAACGGTAAGAGTTGGCTAAAATTACTTTTGATAACGGATGACTGATAAACGAGGTCATTCTTTAACTTTTATCTACGAATTTCGAAAATAATTCAGAATATATAAGTTATTATGAGCCAGATCGAAAAATGATATATATCCAATCTCAAACTATTTAATGCCCGATTTTTGTCACACCCTGACTAGAGTATTTATGATTAGTCTTAGTAGCACAAAGTGGACATTACTAAGTAACAACAAATATTCCAACGACCTGATATGTTACGATCTTTTGTTACAATTTAACATTTCGCTCTTGGAAATGCATAATCCAATTGATTCTTCTTCGACAGTCTCCTTGAAACATAAAGAATAATTGATGCATTGTATAATAGTTTACTTTTCCCTTACAAAAATACATACCTTTCTCACAAACTGTTTCGGTGTCACTGGGCTGAGTTGAAGAAGCCCAGTTAAATGAACGAAATATCAATATTATTGACATTAAGGCTTTGAAGCAAACGTAATATCGTGCGGTTTAGGATTTCCTTATATCAGTATCTAGATTAAACCACTGTCTACAGTATTACAATATCACTAGAGTGTGGGATATTGAAGTAATTCGTATTCACGGAATTTTTTTTTCTATATTTTGAAAATACTTTGATTGAATCCTACTTCGAAGTAAATTTTTTATTTATTTAGTTTTTCAACATATTTCGAAAAAAAAAACGTGTTTTGGCTCTCCCTCCGCTTTTGTGTCATTACCCAATAGTCTTACATCCAGATGCATTTTGATGAGATTGTTTCTTAAAATTATTCCAATCACCTTCAGTCTTTCATTAGACTTCTACTTTCAAATATGTTGGCTTAAGGTTCTACATTTAATTTATTAGGACCTATATCCTCAATTAGGGGAGAGGAGGGTCTTAGATCAGTAGTAGTGTCCGACTTTAGAAAACCTAAGTGTAGCTACATTGGCCATGATCAGAACTTGAATAGGTGACCGCGGTGTCAGTTCAATGGAACACTTCCAGAATGTGCTGGTGTCGTGATGGTAGTGGCATGACGGGAGTCTAGTAAGTAAATCATTATGACAGCCCGTCTGTACGAGGAAGGACATTAAATCTCTTAGCTAACTGCCCTTTGGTGATATGATCACTGCCTACTGTGCCCGGACTCTGTGAGGCCCAACAGTCTACTGGAGGCAACTCATTCCAGGTCCTCCTTGGTTAACTGGGGTTATACATCGAGTTGATCACTCAGTACATACAAAATCTGACCCAGAATCCCCCAAGTCCAGCTTGGGGGTTAAAAATCTTAAAGGTCTATAATCCCAGGAGGAAAAATGTATGTGTATATATAGATGCACATCCAATTAAATTGTAGAAAGTGAAATGTATTCTCACGATACTTATACATTATGAAACCGAATATGCAAACCTCCTTATTCCATCCTTATCATGGATCAATAGAGTTTTATGAGGATAAAACTGAACAAAAAAATAATTAAATAGGCGTACTAGTTAAAAAAAAATTAAGCATGTGCTGCGTAAATTAATAAGATGTCATACGTCATCGAATGATGCACTGGTGACCTCATCGCACCTGCTGTTCTCTATTTCTCAAGTAGAAAGAATTAAAATTTAAGCGATCATATATTCACTGACTCAGTTACTCTAAGTACAAATCCGATGAGTAAAAGTGGTGGGTCACTGAAAGCAAGGAAATATATAGATAGCCTTATAAGGTATATATATGAGTGTGTGTGTGTATATATATATATATATATATATATATATATATATATATATGTATTATTTTTAACCTCACTTTCGTCGTTTTCTAAGTTAATCTTCATCGAAAATCAGAAAATCACGCCATGAGTACATCAGTAGCTGATTATTCTTAAGGCGAATCGGTTCTGGTCAAACTACAACCCCCTTCGCAACTTACACAGATAATGTTCAGTAATATTGTACATGCCATTTGTAGAAAGCATTGTAATTAACAAACATTTCTACGTTGTAAGCATTACATATATTTTGAAAATTGCATAACACATTCACACTGTTATTTATATTATCGCCCCAACAATTTGTTTTAATTTTTATTTTATTTAGAATATTACAGTCTGCATTTAAATGCATTTGGCAAAGTGTGATAGGTACAATACATTGGTCCTCCATCACTCTTGACAGAAGAGACACCTAATCGCCACAATGAGAGGAGCAGCCTCTCCCTGCCTGACAAGGAAGTCAAGAGCTAAGACACTTGATAAGAAAATAGCCACTACTGTGACTTCATTTTACACTTCTATAGGAGATCTCTGGGCCATTGTCTCTTGAGGCGCCGTGGAGGGGAATAAGGATGAATGGTACTGGAAAGGGCTAGGACTCCTGGATTAGGATGATTGGAGAGCCTCCTGTGTATTTTTTTGAATCTTAATACCCTACAAATGGCATATCAACATCAGCATTACCCTCTGCAATACACAATTTAAAATTAATTCAAAAATATTCAACAGAGCAATTTCCCCTGGCGACTATAAATGGCTGACTGGACGGCATGCTAAGGTGGGTAGCCTTTCTCTTTGGAATGAATATCACAAATTACCTGGGAATTGTCGGTTATGGTACCTGCCAGCGAAAGTTCTTCTGTGCCTTGCTCCGCTGTCAGAGTTAAAAGTCGTTTCGAGACAATTTTTATTCCTTATTTTCACATTTGCTGGCACGGATAACATTTTATTACCCTTGAAAGGTCACTTGGAGCAAGGCGAATCTCAGTGCTTCAGTCATCGGTGACTTCACATAAGTACAACAATGATCATCATTATTATTATTTATTAACGTCTACTTTTTGCAACTAAGGCTAATTGGGACGGTTTATCTACAGGTTACCACCCCTTTTCTAGCCAGGGTGGGATGATGTTATTTAATGAATTTCGTCACTTAATAATTTCCTTTGCCCAGGCGAGAATCGAACTCTCCACTCTAGGTTTGCCAAGTGAGATAATGAATGACCATCATACAGTGCTCTTCGCATGCATTTAAATATACTTAAAAGCACTAAATATCAGTAAGATAGATAAGTAAATACGGATAGTTTATCAGTAACAACTATTGTACAGTACGGAATACGCCGACGACCATGAGTTTTACTTGAAAATTTCAAAATCCATAATTCTACACCTTAACGGTCACACATATTTAATTATTTTCTTTTTAGCAGATTTCCCGTAAGAGAACTTAGGTATTGAAGTATTTTAGAAAAACCTCCTCATGTATCCATCAATTATTGGCGATTAAGGCGTGGGTACATCTACTACAACCGTCCGTCTGAAGGTAAAAAACGTCCATCACGCAGACATTGCGTAAACTAAGCAGATTTCCCAAGCGCTTTCATAACACACGTGATCTCATCTCAAAAAATATTCTCTATTTCTATAAAAAAAACAAAAAAACAAATAAAAACGGATGAGTTGAAGGGGGGGGGGGGAGGTGGAGGATTACTGAAGGCTTAAAACAAGAAAGAAAGAACAACTCACTTAGAACTTGGGATACGCAAAAATGCATGGAGCAACAATTGTAGACATTCAATAGTTAAACAAGATTGATTCTATGCTATTTTTCGACCCTCCCCCACCCTATTCCTGGTCCGATTTCTGCCAATCCCAAAAATGATCTTTTGTGTTGAATAAAACGGTTAAATATCGAGGAACGTAAAACTTTAATTGATGACGTCATCGCATAACGAATTTGTATGTATGTCGCGTAATAAAGCTCCCCTGGAAACCATATTTGGTAATAATAAAGAAGTTCATGTTATAACAGCTTATTGCTATTAGGACTGGTGTAGGAGTGTGGGTTTACGGAAGGCTGAAAACTAAAAATACCAAATATTTTTTTGTATCCAATTTATTATGTTCTACAAGTAATATTGAAATGTAAAGAATTATATGTCATCATTAAAATACGTTATATTAATCAGCCAATATAATGTTATGGGTATGTTTAAAGGTGTCAGTTAACCCTTCCCCCTTTATGCATGTCAATTTCACTCATGTTATAGCATGGCTGAAGAAACTACGGCAAAATCAAAATTTCGTCTTTATGATTCATTTTTTTGCATAGAGCCCTTAGGGCATAATAACCCTGATTGGTTGATTTCCCCAACAAATGTTATCCTAACCTACATAGTGATGATAATCAAAAAAATATAGGTCGACATCTGTGTCATTCCAGCACGAGAAAACAGGTTAATTTACGATGCCCTTTAGTGGGGAGCGTTCTAGTATGTTATTAAAGGAATCATTATTAATATACTCTAATACGGTCATTTAGAAAATATTTTCCCGCTACATATGCTTTATTTGATTGAAAGGGAGCCATACCTTCACAATTGATCAGTTAAGAATTCATTGGTCTGAAGTCCTTAAGTATCTCAAGGACTGGCGTTCTGAAAGATTGTCCTTGACAACTGTATTTAAAACGAAATCAGCTGATATCTAATCTCACGCGTACTCAGGAAAGGTTTAAGTTCCCGCCCGCGATTTGAAGAGAAAGGTTGACAACTGATGAGTCCAAGTCGCGTTTCGCGATGCCATTTTCCAAACTCCGTTATTTCTTTTGTTTATTATTTTCTTTTGATTTCTGGGCACTGCAATGGTTTTCCAGTCCTATGAAACAGGTTTCCATTGTTTAACTTGTAAATCTTCTGAATGGCTAATGGGATTCAGATTAGCTTGAGCTGTGAGTTAAGGCATTGGTTTAAATTCACTTGATGCACCCAGAGCCCCCAGGGATTCGATTCCCTTCTGGGCAATGGGATTTCATGTAATGAAGGGCTCATTAAATAAAATCATTAGTATTACCTTGGATATAAAAATTTATTAACCAAATGATATGCTGACGCAATTAGTCATAGTAGTAAAAAGAAATCGTTAATTAACAACATGAATGGTTAATACCTAAGAAAATCTCTTAATATTTTTCATGACCTACGGAGATATTTAGTTATAATTAGTTGTTTCATATCTCATTTCATTGTGGAACAAATTCAACTACGAATTACTAAAATGCCAAAATTATTAAGAAATGCTGTGTAGAACAAAAATCAATTCTAGCTCGACAGGCTTACGTATGGCACACGACAAAAGTAGTTTATATTCTAGTAAAACTTGTTTCCTTAATTGGATTTAACACCACGAACCTAGGACGCATATGCAAAATACATCCAAAGAAATATAATATGTTTAATGGAGATATTCTAGCGCCCTTCTTCATACATTATTCTACTTTGAACTTTCTTTATCTGAAATAAATTCGTGTGATGTGATGTTTATTTGATAGTTATTAAACTAATTAACTTCACATACTGGTATTTCTCATCTTCCACGTTGTGCATGCTAATTTTAGTTGTGTTAAAATTAAAGTCCTTTTTATGCCAATGAGACAGGTTACCTACAGGTTACCACCCTTTTCTAGCGAGGGTTATATTAAGAATTTTTAATGCTTGTCCGTCACTAAATAAACTTGAATTGGAGCAACAATTCCAAATCCTTCCAGTTGTTTTTTTTTTTTTTTTTAACGGTATATGTATTTTCTCGCCATAAACATTTAGTTCGAATATAAGTTGAGTTATGGTATTTTTTTTAGTTTTTGTCCACCAGTGAATCCTTACTCCAATATATTCAATTTTCACTTTAAGCCAATGCACTAAATTATCTTGTGCCCAGCGTAAACTTCAAGTCTTGTTTACTTAAGACTCTTATTAAATGATAAATATATATATAATGGAATATCAGATGTAATCTGTGTCATTTTAGCACGTGGGAAATGTGATCAGTTTGAGTGATTGGATTTCCTGGTCTTTTTCGCAAACCATATTGCTAAATTGAAAACTTAAACATGTTTTTAGAAAGAATTCATGCATTTCCAATTTATGGCAGTGTTGGTAAATTCATAAATGATTGGATAATCATTCCACATAATGCTAATATTATGCTCTACAAATAAGACGTATCAAGTTCCATTTCAAAATTCTCAAAACTCATGAAAAAATAGCAGGGAGTTTACGACGTAATCAATTACGATTTTTCGTTCTTGATTCGAAAATTTTTATTTGATCTAGTCCATACTCGATTTTAATCTTTCCGCTACACGCTAAAGATCGTATTCGGTAATGGGTGATATCGAAGTAGAAGTAGGGTTCAGAGGGGTGGGATTCGAAAATTCATAACATCTCCGTTATAATAAGTCATACCGAAAAATTTAATAGAACCATATTGTTAAACAATTAATGCTCTACAATTGTTATTCTATACATTTTTTCGTAGCTTAAATATTAAGCGAGTTATTCAGGATTTCTTGTTTTCAGCCATCAGTTATGCCCAATTTCTACTCATCGGATTTTACCTAGAAATAGAGAATATATGGTGATATGAGATCATACTAGCACCTGGGATATGTGCTTAATTAATACTGCCCCTGAGAGACGATTATTTTCAAGAGTGGGCCTTAGGATTTTATTTAGTCACACCTTATCTCACATTGCTTACCTGAGCTCGTGTTCTTATTTCAAACTGAAAGCATGATTGACTAAGACTGTGTACGTTCAAGTACTTTAAATTGAGCTTTCTGCAAAGATATGATGACGACGCTTTTGAAATATTATCAGTTATGTAAGATTTCTTATCAGATGACGCAATTAATCCGATTTCAGGATGACGCTATGCTAACATTTTTTGTTAACACCCAATTTCCTTCTTACTGGATATACATATATTCGGATTTTTAAATACACATTAAGCTGATTGAGAAATGTTATTTATATATTACTACGTAACAGTGATTAACTAGTCCGAATAGACAGGATGAAGTATTACTTGCTCATTAATTATAACAATTAAATAAACTACTTAATTACATTTAACTTCATTGTGGAATAATTAATTTTACGTTTAGCATGTTATTCAAATATTTATTGACACCCGTAAAAATGTCACTAATGGGTTTATTAATAATGCAAAGTCTAATATGTTTAATGCAAATTCGTAAAATTCATAATATGTCCGTTTCAAATGATCGTAGATCTTAGGCTATTGCGATTTTTAATTTTTCCATAATATTTCACCCCACGGAAATCGACTATAAGAAGATAACATCGAAACATGTAGCAAGGATTCAGTTCAGAATCAAGTCCATAATCTCCATAAACATTCAGGATTCAGTATATTTCAGAAAATAAATCCGAAATTAGTTTCAAATTTTTATCGTCAATCCATGAGAAAATTCAGGAAAGGAAGGGCCGAGTCCACGCTAATAAATTATATTTAATTATTATTAAAGCCCACTTTCTGCTTCTTCAGCTAATTAGACTTATCTACATGTTACCACCTTTTTCTAGCCAGGGTGGGGCTAAGTCACTTAAAAATACCTAAAGCCCGGCGGCGAACTCGCCACTCTAGGTTTACCATGTGAGATTATGACCAACGCCTAAACTAACTCACAAGATTAATCCGAGCCTCTAAAAGCTGAGGTTAGTCATGTGATCAATTATTGCTATTATCAATAATTGGCGAGTTCGATTCTCGCCTGAGCAAAGGAAATTATTTATTGACGGAATTCATTAAATAGCATCCTAAGTCCCACCCTGGCTAGAAAAGGGTGGTAACCTGTAGATAACCCGTCCCAATTAGCCTAAGTTGCAATACGTGGACGTTAATAAATAATAATAATAATAATATTGGGCACTGATTGTGGAGCATTGCCCCAAAAATAAAAATAATAACTATAAAATGGAGGTACTGACGTTTACTTTAGCCCAGATCATCAATTTTGGCCAACCATAATATGGATAAACATATTGGCTTTATATTCTGAGTAATGTATTGAAATGACGTTATTAAACACAGTCATGTAGTATAAGGTTATGTAAAATCCTAACGAGTAAAACAAAAGCTTTGTTACGAGAAAAGGGACTACAATTGTTTTTTACTATGATTCCTAATGAATATATTTTGTGCTCGTTGTACAATTATAGCAAACGGCGTGTTTTTGGTACTAATAACATTGGTTCTATAGTAATTCTTATTTCACAAAAATTGGGCTAGTAGACTCTATTTGGTAACAGTATTCTCAAGCTTTTATGTAAACTTTAATAAACTCTTTTATAATATTACAGGGGCATATTTCTAGTTTAAAAGAATGCAACCTTTTAGCTGAGGATCGAAAGAACCAGGCCACTGTCATGACGGCTGATTGCGGTTTCCAAGTGTCGGGTGAATGTAGTCGACTTGTGACTTCTTTGATAACCACTCGGAGAAAGGTTCCAGTTCATTTCCTTTTTTTTCCTTGGAAATTTAAACTTCGGAAATTAAGGGTATATAATGTTGTAGTTGGTGGAGAAATCAATGCCATGATCAATTTTATGCAAACATTTCAATTCCTAAAAAGCATTAACGGATATATATATATTATATGTTAGGAGTTCGATTGGGTCCAAATACTAAATAAGATTGATCAAAGCAGTAAAATTAGGGAATGAAATGAGGTCACTGCTATTTTCTACTTAACTTCCTTTGAAATCAGATTTAGTTACTGAAGTTTGAACCACTTAAAGTAATCCTGATCCAAAGCCTGATCTGGGAAACTACCCGTTATCGCTTTATCATACCCGTTTTCTGGGGTCCTGGATTTGATTCCCGCATGTAATTTATTTAGTGACGAAATCGGTGAATAAACCTTCAAGAGAAAAACGTTATAACCCGTACACAACCCGTCCCCATTAGCCATTAAAACATAAAGTAGACGTCAATACAATTAATATTATTTTAACATGGGGTGTTGTAAGGGTTTCAAAAGCATAAATTAATATATTTTAAGATGTCATTGAATGTACTTAAATTGCGTCTATGAAGCAAGAGGAATACAATTGACTTACCATTGCAAAAGAAACTGTAATACTTGAACACTTTGTTTGGATTAAATTAATTAAATTTTCTGAAGTTCAATTTCAATATAAGTAAGAATATTTACAAAGTATTTAAAGTAAAATAGCTTTTCACTTATGTTAGGGTTTTATCTATTATATGTGTTTTGGCCTTATTTTTTTGAGTAATGTTATTTCAACACGTATACCCTAATTCTATACTCCAATTTGAACAAATATAAATATTTGATATTTTTGTGTAACAAAAAAAAATTTTTTTTTCTTTTACCATTTGCAAGTTACCAACGTGGGTTGTCTTATCAGAAGGACTTAACAGTTGCGTGTCAGGAAGAAAATTTTGATCTCCGTAATTAGTACAGTTTTTAATTTACGATTCCTGTCATGAACGGTATAAGCGAAATTCAGAGAATACCCGATATAGTCTTATTACAGCTGTCTGAATAATTATTATTCCTTGAGAGTATTATAGATCACACATGAATATTGAAGAAAACCCCAACACGAACCGATTGAGAATATAAGATAATTGAAGAGAACCTAGAGCTAGACTCAGACAACTGTATACATCAGCCTCCATACAGCTATAATCAAGAAACGTTCGTCATGTAGGAGCTGCTTACGCTAAGCACATTTCCCACGTGATTGGAATGACAAGCTGGCAGACATGTAACCATCTATTCCCTGTTTCTCTCGTAGATAGAAGTCTGTGTAAAGAGAAAATGGAAATTTATGCTGGACACGAGATGTTTAGTGACAGTGAGTCTAAAAGGAAAATCAAATGACTAGAAGTGGGAGATAACTGAAGGCTGAAACTGAAAAACATCTACAAAACTATAGTTGTAGAAAATTAAAATTGCAAGATGGGTTATACAATATTGTACGATCAGAATTAAAATACCGGAAATATTTATTAATTCCGATTCAACCCCCCTACCCCCACTCTTTCTGATACGATCTCACACATTATCGAATAAAATCTTCAAAGTTCCGTGGAACTGTTAAATATAGACTACGGTATTAATAAAAAAAAAAAAAGGACGTGTGCCACGTAAAATCTTAAATAGTGACTCCACACCGAACATTTTTGCACACATCTGACGAGTAACAGTAAAAAATACATTATATTTGAAATTTAAACTTAGGATAACACGTTACATGTTAATATGGCATATTGTTAACATGGGTTGAAAAGGCCTTTCACTGATAAAAAAAAATACAAATAACTCAGTATGCGAAACACAAACAATTTTTTATCCAGCTCATAATAAAGGAGATAATTTGAATTTTTTTCTCTTCTCCCTCTGATCCTCCCCGTTTGGCCTGATTCTAGCTATTAACGAACTTTATTTTTAATTTTACATAAACGTTTAAATATTGACGAATAAGTAAAAATCGAAGCGTATTTAGTGAATAAATAGTTATTTAAGTGCCTTAAATGTGGAAATTAATTACTTTGAATGGCCATTTGGTGTACCTACATTGATATTACCTATTTCTTAGTCAATAAATCGAAAAAAGTAGGATAATTGTGAATCATAAAGGCTCAGACACCCTAAAATTAAATATACCTTTTTGTGACATTTAAAACTTGGATTAGCGCGTAATTGATGCCATTATGGCTTTTGATAAGTTGAGAAGTTGCAATACGTCAAAATCGAACCACTTCATCTTAAACTTCTGTTAATACCCGGTAGTGCATCATCAATTATGCACTTTATAGAATTATTACACATGTCTATCCATTCCGAGTTATAGGATCTTGGTCAAAGATCTGTCTAGCTGGGATATATCTTACAGGATTATATTCGGCAATCCTGATATGATGGCGACTGAATGTCTGCCATCTGGAAGTTTGGACAAACCTCGTGATCAGAAATCCCACTAATATAGTTAGGACTTCAACCATAATAATATGAATAAAAACGTCACATTCTTCAATAGTGCCCATATAAATTTAGGATTGAGAATTTACATTGTTCTCCATTTTCCTCAATTTTTAATTCCGGCAGCTTCTCTGGATGACACTCGCAGATCCACAATTGAACCGAACTGACCACTGACCGCCCCCCCCCCACCGCCGGATATTTTGTAAGGCCCGTCAATGATGTCATTAATCTGGGTGGCTTCGAAAGGATTGACATTTCTTTTAGCCTTAAGGGAAATCTGCTAAAAATGATAACAAAGTAAAAGCCCGTCACGCAGGGCAGCGCTAAGTAAGAAGGTTCCCCACATACTTCACGTATTTTCTTTTATCTCAAATCGTAAAAGTTCAATGAGAACTGTATTTGGTATTAAAATAAAGTGCTTCCTAATATAACACCTTATTGTTAATATGACATGAGTATTGTAGAAAGGTGGTTTACTGACGTCCGGAAACTAAAAAAAAGCCAATATCTCCGATAATATTAAAGATAGAGAATAAATGTATATAGCAGTATTTATAGTGAATGTATATCGAAGATATTTCATATTTTCGAAGTTCTACCCCTCTAAACCCCCTCCCTCCCACTGGTTCGATTTTAACCATATATGGACGCTATAGCGGTCCATATTTAAACGTTATATGTGAAAAGAAAGATCAAGTTCCTTAAAGGCTGAAATCGGACAAGTGGGAAGTGGGTTTAGAGGTGGAAATTTCGAAAATGGGATATATCTCCGTTACTATATGTCGGATCGAAAAATTGTAAAGTACCAATCTTATTGCAACTTGAATGATCTATAAGCACGATGCTTTATTAACAGAGATATTTGGATTTTATAGTTTTCGGCTTTCAGTAAACACCCAATCTTCCTCATGTAATATCAATAATATGTTGTTATATCACGAACCACTTCATTCCAACGCTAAATTCCAAATATTGTTTTCATTGACCTTTTACATCCCACCACCCTTCTTTTCTTCTTGGATTAATAAAATTTGAGTGATTGAGATAAAAATTATTCTGTTTCATTATAAATTAATATAGCTTTAGTAAATAGTTTTCAATAAAATTAATATGTTATATTCAGATTTATTTCAGTAATTGTTTTTCTTTCCGGTCTAGAATATTTCTATCTATCTATTCAGCTCTCGTCCAGCCTCTCTTATTTTTTTTTTTTAAATGGATACAATTTCATCTTATTTTTTGTCTTTTTAGTGCCAATACACAGATGGAAAATGAAGTTACTCCAGTGTACCTAGCTGCTCAAGAAGGACACCTGGAAGTGCTCAAGTTCCTGGTTCTGGAAGCTGGAGGTTCCCTGTACATCCGGGCCAAGGATGGGATGGCTCCTGTACATGCTGCAGCGCAAATGGGTGCCATTGCATGCTTGAAATGGATGGTAATTCTAATTAACTTGATCAGTTTTCTTTCAGAACTAGTATTTAGAGAGTACTAATGTAACTGAAGTAGATTTAACATTCACAGAGTTTCATGATAGGATTTAACAGTTTGAAACATTCTGTAATTAGTATATATGATGCATACTAAATATAGCGAGCGTTTATAAGTATATATTTATGAAATCGATATTCGAAATACATATTTTAACCTTATTCTAGGTATCAAAAATAAATAAATAAAGAAATCATTAAGTAATTTAATGATATCGCACGAAAAAATAAAGTTAATATAACATTTTATTTTCAGATTTTTACTATTTGTTTTGAAGGTTTTATCACCTAGTATATAGGTATAACAAATATGCCTAGCAATGGAATTTTTTTACTGCAAAGGTTATCCAAACTTTTTTTTTTAATTTAATTTGTTTTAAAGATTAAGAAGAAGAAATGAATACTGAAACTGGCAAGTTCTCAGCAACCAATATTCCAACGAACTATTTTATGTAAATATCGAATATTGTGAGTATAAAAGAATTGACAATGAAATATTATATCAACATTAAATTAAAGTATCAAGCGTATTTACATTTAAATGAAAATTAAAATTCATGAAATAAATAAAATTGCTATCAATATTTGTAATTGGAGTGTAACGCCTACCGTTTAATAATTTGAAGCTCAGCGAGCTGAATGGTCAGTAAAATGTATACTGTTCTCCCAAACGTATTGATCAGTTCAAAGTAGGGGTGGAGTTGAGGAGTTTATTTAGTGGCGAACTCACTAAATCAAACGCAAAGCCCCACCCCGGCTTGAAAAAGGTGGTAACCCCTTCCCAATTTGCCTTATGGAGTTTCTAATCTTTATTTCTCTCTTGGTAATTACTCTAAGCAAACAAAATTTGAAAAATGAACTTAACACGACATGCCAAGTGATATAACAGCTGGACATAAAAATCCCATGAACAGGAATGATGTCTCAAAATGAAAGAAATTATTGATACAAAAAAATTGGGCACATTACTTTGCCAAAAAGTAAAATAAAATATCATTCTACGAATATTGAGTATGAAGATAACTAAACATGGATTGTCTACTAATTTTGAACCAATGAAGTTATCAATTATGATAGTAAATTCAGAGTATATAAGAATTGGCAAAACACTATAAATGAAAAGCCAGAAATAACATCTAAATTAAGTGCATTCCAATGTTACATATACATAAGATTCTCACATATAAAATATTTTATATTATTTTAAACCCCAGCTTCCTCCGGAAATCCATTTGACAGTGATAAGTGTCTTATGTGCTAGAGAAATGTCAAACTCTTAGTTTTATCAGTTTCTGCATGCTCTTGTAGTCTGAGATTCTTTACATAATGAAACATACACACACTGAGCTAATTAAAAAAAATGAAATGCCCCATGTGTTTTTTTTTATTATTATTATTATACGCATTCCTCAATCTGCTTTCTTGGTCAAACCATTCCATCCAAGATATTTATAAATAAATTAATCTTATTTCATATTATCTGAGTATTATGGTTGCAATTTACTTCTATTTATATTTGACAATTGAGAAATATACTTCTTTAATACTCAATTTACCATCAGATTTGCATAAAACAAAAGATAAACACACCTAAGGTGTGGCATATATTTTCGCAAGAATTTTAAACCGTGAACATGTGGTATAAAAGTGGTGGAAACGTATAATGCCTGGTTAAATAAGAAGTCAATCTACTTCACAATGTTCTGTGAAATAGGCTGACTTCTTACTTAACCAGGCGTTATATGAAGACCCAACTATGCAAATGACTAGTGATTTTCTCGCTGATACTTTAAAAATAAAATGAAGGGACGGAAGTGTTGTTCGGTTATAGAGCAATGTTTTTATGATGCCATAAGCTCTGATATTTAAAAAAATGATAACAAAATAAAATAAAAAATAAAAATCCAGTATAGGCACAAGAAGAGGCCTATTGCAAAATGACAAGTTTGGTCATGTTTTATAATATTGAAATTCGAATTGTGTTATTTTTAATAAGTATGCACAACAATTTTCGAACGTTATTTTACAACAAAGCGTTAACGAAAATAATTGGAGAAACCAACCACCTCACACTTGGGCAATTTCGCAAAACTTCACCATCTACAATTAAAGACTAAGCACAGGCGAATAGTAAGACTACAGGAATAATTGTTAGTAATAAAGGACCTTAAAAATTGGGAGTGCGAGTGTATTTGTGATATATATATATATATATATATATATATATATATATATATATTCATGTTGAATTTTCTTTCAGGAAGTATCTTAGTTCCTTAGTTCCCGGATGATATAAAGGGAGTGAGAATATGCTTAAAGCATTCTGATATCTGTCTAACCATAAATGAGAGTTATTTGTTATAAGAAAGGATATAATCGGGTAAAACTGTCAATTTCAGAAACGTGAGACCTCTCACCCACATAAAAGCCATTTTTGGCTTTGAAATCTGTTCCGGAAATATTTCTAGGCAAGACGCCCACAAAAAGTAACTTGTATTGGAAGAGTATCACTTTTTACTTACGAAGTAAAGAATGTATTGTTATTTGGAGAAATTATGGTTTTCAAATTTGAATGGACTCAGTTCGACTGTTTCTGCGTGACTTATCTAGAATGAGTCTTAAACGACTACCTTTAAAATATTTAAATTTAATATTTAATAGTGTCCTAACATCTAAATGCGCACCTCTCCATTTGAACGAAATCGACTAAGATGGAGAGAGTTTAAAGGAGGGTGAAAATACAAAATTAAAAATATCTCCTTATCTTTTAGCAATACGGAAGAATTTCGCAGAACCATTGTTTTATTTTTTTTATATAAGATATGTTTAATGATAAACATTAAACATATCGTCATAATAATATAATCATTGATCAAGATCAGGTGCTGCGTAAACAAAGCAGTTTTGCCACGTGAAGTTATACAATAGAGAAATCTCCATACGAAAGCCGAACAGTTGCGGCAAAGGGCCGAACTAGCTTTTGGCGGGAAAGTCATTCGTTATCGGCCCAAATTTAATAAAAATGCAAATATCTCGGAACAATATTTATAGTAAATTTAATTTGCAATAAGATGTATGATAACGGAGATATTACGAATTTTCGAAAATCCTCTCCTCTAACCCCCCCCCCACTGGCCCGATTTCAGCCATTAACGAACTTGATCTGTCTTTTTGCATAAAACGTTTAAATATCGAGTTTGGTAACGATCAAACAAAAATTGCGACCACTAGAGTGTTAACAGACAAATATATATATATATATATATATATATATATATATTATTTTGAACGCACCTCATTTTCGCCAGCTCCTGGGTAGGATCGATGGACAATTGAAGAAAATTTTCAAAAATCCCGTCATGAATACGACCTCAATAGCTGATTTCCCTTAGGGGAAATCTGCTAAAAATTATACTATTGATAACTGAAGAAAATGAAAATATTTTTCAATGCCGCACATGAAAGACTTACAGGGCCTCACTGCATTTCGTGAGAAGATATGTGGACACATGACACCCCAAACACCTATTTGACATAATAAACGCATTGCTACTACTTTATTAAACTTAATTGCTTTTGTGAAGGTACCGGGTGTGCGGATCTAAGTCCATTAATGAAAGTAGAACACTCCGTTACAGCTAAATAAAAACTGATTGTGCCAAAACGAGACTCGAATCTAAACCTGACGCTCCTGCTTACACGTTGCGTGATTACCACTACATTTCGTGAACTAAGAATAAATATTGAAATAAAATATCCTATAAGAATCCCTATAAACCACTAAATGTATAAAATAGGAATAGGGAAATATTTCGCCAGTTGAGCTACATTGTGAATAATAATTTAAACGCGTGTCACATTATAATCCACAATCTCATGGCAAGCACATAAAACAAGTTTTTTTTTCCTATGGAAGTGCTACACACATTATGAGCAGTAATTTCTTGAAGATATTATACATATACTAAATATTTGGAATTTTATAAAATCATAGGGTGCTATTCTGAAAGACTTAATTATTTTATTACAGAAAGGTGACTAATCTAAAACCATCAGATGACTGTGACAGCTAAGAAGTCCATTAAAGCAGACGTTGAATTCTGTCTTGATCAGCATATCTAAATATTCTAAGTAGCCAGGAACATCTGGCTCTTCAGTCTGTGAATGTCATCATGAACAGCAACGACTTGATATTCGTACTTAGCATATTCAAAATAACGCCAACAGTCACTTCAGATGAACTCAGTCTTATTTGCAATATAGATTTTGGTACTCTCAAATATTTGTTGCACTTTTTCCGCCAATTTATGCCACAAGATGTCAAGACTTAGGACATAGACAACTAAGGCATGCGTCCTCAATTTGTTTATAAATGTAAAGACCAAAGACATTTTGGTTGGGAAGATAAAAGGACAGAATAAATAATTTGTTACTAATACGTTTAATATCGTAAGACATTCGGATGATAAACCCACAAGAACTTCCCAAAAGTAACTGACTATAGATTGCAAACAAAAAAAAAATTCTTATCTCTCAAAACGGGTTGCTTCAAAGACTTATTTATTTAATTGATTGGTGTACAATTAAAAATACAAATAATGTTATTCGAATGAAAATCGTATCTTAGGTAGTTTTTAAAACTATGAGCGAAAATCAATATAATGGCTAACGTATAATCTAAGAATAATATAAAAAAATCGGGGTAGACAGAAAATACCATTCCAAGAAAACACCATTCCATTAGATCAGTTCTTAAATTTATTTATTTTCTCAAAGGTACATTATTTTTTTTCTTATTTAATTGATGTTCTTAGTACGATAAAAAAGAACAAAAATAACGAAAACAGGATTCATAGTATCTCTGTTAATTTAATATTATTTATTCAATTTTATAAAAATAGTTTTTTTTATTTATACTCATCTTGCAATTCATCTTCTTCTTTTGGGGATTTTGAATAGGAGTAGTTGTCAATATTTTGCATATTGTTGTTATGGAATTTATACTTTTGAGGTGGTTTATTTGTTTTGTCGAGTTAGTATTGAAACTTCATGAATGAAGCAATTATTAAATCTCTTGCATAAAAATTTCTCCTATTCCTATACACACAGTGGATTTCAATTTGTTTGACAGGTCGAGGACCAAGGGGTTGACCCAAACCTGCGAGATGGAGACGGAGCGACTCCCCTGCATTTCGCCGCTTCGAGGGGACACGTCGATTGTGTTACCTGGTTGCTCAGACACGGTGCGGCCATTCTCCAGGACAACTACGGCAAAAGCCCCATAAATGATGCAGCTGAAAACCAACAGATGCAGGTATGTCCCTCCAAAAGCCACCCTCTTAATACTTTAAAAAAAAAGTCCGCGAAAACTAAGCGCATTTCTCTCATTCTGGGTGACACCCTGGCGATATCATCTCTCTCTATATATATATTCACTGTTCTTAAGTAAAAATCCGATGAGAATAAGTGGTAGTTTACTGAAGACTGAAAACAAGTAAGTACAAATAACTCGCTTAATATTTGAGTTACAGAAAAGTTATTTTACAAAGACTTTAGATCATCAATAGTTTACTAAGATTGGTTCTATAACATTTTTCTATCCGACTGATATTTTAAGGAAGATATTCTGAATTTTCGGTGTCTTCTCTTCCCAAACGGGGCCGTTCCTCTACCACTTTTAGTTATTAACTAATGTTGCCTTTTAGTGTAGAGTTTAACTGTTAAATATCGAATATGGTATAATATTTTCGAGTCAAGACGCAAAATCTTAATTGCAGACGTCATCACACCACGTATTTCACATTAAAAGCTCAATGAAGACAATATTACAAATGGATTGAAGACAATAAATAAAAATGGACCACGAGATAACAGCTTTCTGTTAATATGACATGAGTAGGAGTGAGTGTTTAATAAAGTCTGATATTATATCTTGGTTAATGCTCAATATAGAAGAAAAATATATATGAATACAAGAAAAATAAAATTTGTATTAAGATAATTATCTACATTTCTAGATCCACGTCTAATAATGGAAATATTTCGAATTTACGAAATTTCCACTCTAACCTCTCCCCCCCCCCCCTTAAACCGGGGTACAGCCATTAACAAACTTCATCTTTAATTTTAAATATCGAGTTTGGAAAAAATAAAACAAAAATTGCAACCGCTAAGATATACATATATATATATATATATATATATATATATATATATATATATATATAATTTTGAACGGACCTCATTTTTGTCATTTGGACAGAAATTTGAACGTAATTTTTCGAAAATCACTAGCACAACCTTATACAAATAAGGATACAACAATACCTGATATCCCTCAAGGAAATCTGCTAAGAAATATTTCTATATTTCTTATAATATTGGTATTTCCTGACAGTATTTCGGGGGTCATGCAGGAAGCCTGATGGGGTCCACCTGGGCCATCTAATCAGAATCTTACTCTCCTCTCACTTATAATAGAGCTCTTTATTCTCCAGTGAAAGTACATTGACAGACCGAAAATTCTTACTGACTGAACGTGAATTGTCAGAAGTAGAGAAATCTCTTTGGATTCATCAAATAGAAATAGCCAGTGTCACTATATCTTTTGCAACGTCATGAAGCACGTTAATTATTAACTCTAAGACTCTCCAAAGGAAGAAGCCAATAATGTTCATAATTCTACAATCGGTGGAACCAACGATATAACATCTCAAATAACGTCCAAAAATATTTTCGAAGAATACTGAACCGTTTTATTGAAGAGCGAAATTCAAGATGGTTATCATAAAATTACAATTTAGTGAATTCAAGCCATATATCTGGAAATGGGAAACATCATCCATAAGTAAAGTCGTATTGACTTTTGTAAGAATTGCTCACACTGCACGCACACGAACACGCATCCTAAAAAATCTTTTTTATCAAAATGTTTATTCAATTTTCTATTACAAGGCCAGAAGTATGTATGCAATCTCGGATCTTCTCTACAAAATATTCTGAACAATGTAAAAAGTACTGTTCAAAACCTATTTAAGTTCCTTAAGTTTCTAAATGGTTTTAATGCAATATGAACTTTCTTGCCTGCTGATAAACCTGAGGTCAGAAGCAGAATAATCATAAATAAATAAATGCTTGGTAGATTAAGTTTCCATGTTCTGGTGCCACGTCAGTATTTCCTGCACTTCCTCAATTTTACTAGCTCTCCCTCCGGTGCCAAGATTTCTAGATGAAACTACCGCAAAATTTCCCTCACGATGTAAGAATTGGTGCTCGGATCATTTCAAGTATCTCTTCCCCTAGATTGGACCAAAACTATAACTCTACTTTTCAAAAAAAAACTGAGAACACATTTTGTCAAATTTATGAGCGAATGTTGCCTCAGGCTTAATTATGATTTTGATTATCACAATGTTAAGACTCCATTTTGCAAGGCTCCTGGAGCACGTTATTTACTTACATACTTAAGCTCAAAACACTTTCACTAACCATCATCTCCAATTGTCACAATGACACTTAACCACTTAGATATTTGTGTCCATTTCACATAATTAAAACTGTTTGTGATTGTGAGAACATGTTAAATTAATAAAAACTTGTCACTAATAAAAACATCTTATTTAACTTCGCCACATTTAACAAGCTTAACAATGTCTAGGTTTAAAATTACTATTCGAAAATTCGTTTCCAAGCTTTTGGGATCATCAGCACTCTTGGTACATTAAAAGGCGTTTAATTCTCATAAAGAAAGGTATCTAACAATAAACTGAAATAGCGAACAACAATAGAACATTTTCGGTCTTTAACACTTCCATAGAACTACTGAATCAGAGCCCTAATTAATATTCTTTTATTTATTGATATTAAAAGTCAAAATAAAGCAGCTGAACATGTGCTAGGATTATCGCTGTCACTCACTAACTACGAGGCGAAGACTGGACTGGAGACACCGATCAAGTCTCAATAATGGCTAGAAGATTGTAAATCAATTGTAAAGCATGGATGATACAATAATCGTTTTCCCTCACTGTTCTTAAGAAGAAAAATGCTTAGCATGTTTTTATCTCAAGTGAATTTTTTGTAATTACATATCACAGAAGCATATACTGTATGAATCGTATTCACAAAAAGATCTGTCTCACCATGCCTAATTCTTACATCTAGTGAGAAGATATTACCTCCACACAGACATTTTTTGTATCACTCCAAGGTCTTATAGCCACAGAATCTCTCGATTTATTTCTTCTCGCAATGCAACTGGGCATTTTCTTTTCCATTCTCGCGGGTTTGGGAACCCACCATTCCTGTACCCTTGATTGGGTGTCCTTCTCAAGCGATTACTTCGCAAAGATGAAATTCAGTTGCACACTTTGAAGTATTCAAAATATGTTCAAACTGGCCACAGCGTGGGTAGTGGTCAACCTGTAGATAGTGCCCCTTAGGGCGAAGGCCTATAGATGTGGCCTCGTTGTCTGCTGGACACAATGGCCAACACGGACACATTGTCATGGGGCGTTACCCTCCTTCGGCGATTCTTGTCCGCTCCCTCTGCATACGCCATTCCTCTAACTACAGTTTTCCACGCTCAGCCTACAACTTTATTTCAATTCAGTTTTTATTAATTTAAATAAATAATAATACGTATTTGCGTAATAGTCCACGAGCCGCTTCGCAAGAGACGAGTTTTATGGAAGAGGTCATCAAGTATCTAGCAAGTTTAAGACAATTTTAAACAGATCTCGATACTTCTTTGTTGAAAGAACTTCTTTGTTGGTCAGTATAATTGCTGTCTAGATGCCGGTATGTTAAATAGCTAAGAAATATTTTGCAAGCTCTTGCATCGTACACACTAAGTGTATGTCACCAGGCAATTTCATCAAACATAATTTGAGAAATCCAAATTATTTTTAATCCTCGCTACTTTTAATTTTCAAACTAAACTTCTTCCCACCATAGACCACGATGTATCTCCTGCTCTCATTAGCTAAACATGTGATATAAAATTACTCAGGTACACAAAACATAAAACTTCTTTGTACGATGATTTACGTGCGGCGGAAAGAAAGTATTGTAATCGCGAAAAAACTGGGTTTTCAGATCTTAACAGAATTATCGGTTTTGACCCTCCCTGGACCCAATTTGTATTGATTTCATATTTAGGATTATTGTACCGTCTAGTTGGGCACCTTTCATTTCGATAAAAAACCAATCAAGGAGAAGTAGGGAGGATGTATAGACACCGGCGAAATAAAATAAATTGAAAGAAATTTGAATAAATCACATTTCATCCTACTTACGAGAGATAACGAAAAGTTTGCATTTGACTTTTTTGGTAAACCATAAAAAAAGCCTATAAATTATGTTGTATGATACTTTTCGACACAGTTCATTGAAACGAAGATATTGCATTTCCTTGCAATTGAATTAATTTTAAATGAAGTGTAGCAAATTTTTTTTAAAAATTTAATTCAATAGGAGTGCAAGAAAGTTATATTAATGTCCACGTCGGATTTTTTACGGGTTGAATGTTTGACATTATAATTAAATAGTAAAGGGGAAAATAAATGTTTAATATGCATAAATGCTGAATGCATTTTTAACTGAAACTTGTTTGTTCCAAGAAATATAGAACCACCTACCGCTAATAACAATAGTAGATGAGGTATTTTGTAATAAATAAATGTTGGATAACATAAATTTGTCCCGTGGTAAAAGTAAAAAAATCTCTGAACTAATTATCTTAAGTTAATCTCGCTTGCCAATCAGAAATGAGAGATACAAAGCTCACTTACTACTTGGAGTAACAATTATAAGATGCGGCCTTAATGGTCAACGGCCTAATAATCAGGAAAGATCATTATCTTTGTAATTAAAATTAATAATGATTTAAGATTATAACCGTACCAAGACTTGAAGCATGATGGAGAATCACGCTCTATTTGCTCCCTCGAGCTAGACAGGGAGAGAGAACAATGGAAATAAAGATGCCCTTATGTTTCTAAGAGTTACGGTATCCATATAACATATGTGAATATATATATATATATATATATATATATATACATAGAGAGAGAGAGAGAGAGATAGAGAGAGAGAGAGATTGATAACCATTACCATAGGTGTAAGATTATAGGAGGCAAAGATTTCCATTAATAGTATACAGGTATTTATCATTATTTTAGATTTAGTTGTCACATTTTAGTTGTTCCGCACAAACTGTCCACCAACACAATTTTTCATTATTATTTGAAAATTATTTAATTTAAATTACTGAATCTTTCAAATTCTAAAGTCTTTACATTTCATTAGAGACATTAAGGCGATTTGGCAATTCATATCGAATTCGGTTATCTATCGGCTATCTAAATATGCAGTTTGATATCTGTAACCCCAGTGAATAAGTGGTTAAGTCCACCAGTGAGTAAGGGGGACTTAACCACTTATTCACTGGTACAACAGATATATTCGAATCTTTTGTGCTCTTAAGCAATTAACTGCTCTCTTATAGTAAGTAAATATCGGGATTTTATTTTTTTTAAATTTGAGAACTGTTGAAAAATTAATGTAAGTAAATATTAGCCTGTATTATTGATACACACTATATTGATATACTCGTACATCGCTAGGAGGCGAAGAACAAAATTTCAAAAAACATATTATATTTCTACTCCACTATATTAAACATCCTCTCGGTTTCTTTTTAAGGTCTTTGCTGAACGAGAAGTCTTCGGGAGAAATTGTCGGGACTAAAAAAAAATAACGGAAAAAATCACTTATTTAAAAATAGGAGAAAAAGCACAGCTGACAAAAACTAAATTAGACCTCTAAAATACATTTTATATCTTATTATAATAAGTAATAATTAAATGATAATTACATTTGTAAATGTGTATAAAACATTCAATATAAACCTTTTTCAACATTTTGTTCATAAAATAAAGTAATTTGCTTTGAACCTTTCCTATCATCAATGAAGTGGGCTAACGAATGGATAGGTTTTCTATCGCCAGAGCTCACGCTATCAAAAGATAAAGACCTATTGTAACTGATAAAACAGTCCTCTTGATGTTGTATTTTGAATCAATTATATGGAATTAATTGAATCTCATAAATATATTCTAAAATTTTGTTAATGCATGCCTATAACTTAGTCATTTTTCATAATTTTTGTTGGGTCAAAACTTCAATAAAAAATGAATAAGAATGGTCGTTGAAAAAATTTGTTAACGCTAAAATTACCTCAAGCTCAAATGGGTACATGTAAACTTGATAAGACAAAATAAATTCTCAGGTAAGAAAAAACGCCTCGTTCCTTCACTATTCTTTAAAGAATAGTGAAGGAACGAGGCGTTTTTTCTTACCTTAGATAATAATTCCTTCACCATCCAGCACCTCAAAAATGGACAAAATAAATTGTTTCACATCGCTCATTAATAAGTAAATTGATAAACAAATGATTTGTCTCTAATATCAATTTGTTTGAATAAAATATTAAATCGGTCGCATTTAAAGCGGTTGAAATGCATAAATATTAATGTTTATTTCGAATTCATTCGTGGCATGATGTTCCATATATTATTTTAAATGTTTCCCGAATTCGTCAAATCCAATTGCAATTCTCTTCTTTTCGAAAACATTGAAAATTCTCAATAATCGCTTGTATTATTTGTGGTTACAAAATACTCAATCCCTGATATTTTTTTTTCTGGAATTCCCCTTCATGAAACATGATTGAGGAAAATGCAACACACAATTTTGGCACTAGAAAGTCCGTCACGCAGGGGCTGCGTAAACTAAGCAGATTTCCCACGTGAAGTTATACAATAGAGAAATTTCAGAATAGAGAGTCAAACAGTTACAGGGACAGCCCGAACTAGCTCTTGACGGAAACTCACGACTAGACCCGAAGTTAGCCGATCTCATCTCAGAAGCTGAAAACAGAAAAATGCAAATATCTCGGTTAATATTCAAGATACAGAATAAATGTATATAACATTATTTATAGTAAATTTAATTTGCAATAAGATTGATTCTATATAATTTTTCGATTCGACGTATAGTAACGGAGATATTTCGAATTTTCGAAAATCCTCCCCTCTAAACCAGTGGGAGGGGGCACTGGTCCGATTTCAGCCATTAACGAACTTGATCTTTATTTTTGCATAAAACGTTTAAATATCGAGTTTGGTAACGATCAAACGAAAATTGCGACCGCTAGAGCGTTAACAGACAAATATATATATATATATATATATATATATATATATATATATATATATATATATATATATATATATATATATATATATATATATAATTTTGAACGGACCTCATTTCGTCATCTCCTGGGTAGGATCGATGGACATTTGAAGAAATTTTTCGAAACTCGCGTCATGAGTACGACCTAAAAATGAAGATATTTGGGCTCAAACGTGCCTGCGTGTGAAAGGAACCATGAGCTATAGGAATAGTGTTACGCTTTTACACACTGTCACGCTCACCCTGTCAAGTTAGCCATCATATCATTTTTAGGGTGCGGTATCTGCCTTCAATCCTGATTAACTTTCCAATTTGCCCGTTTGACTGCTACACCCTTCATCTTGGACATATTTCTAAATTCTTCTTCATTATTGTATCATAAGTGCAAGTATTGAACATATCTTTGAATAGAAATGCTTACATTTTCCTTGCCGTTGGGCATTTCAGGAGCTAAGTAATTATTATCATATAACATTATAAACATCCAAAAAGTTGGAACACAAATTCATATAACTCTTAATAAAGAATAATTTCTGAGGCCAGGAACACCAAACATGAATTGAACCGTTGTTTCGGCATTAATAGAAGATAAAGGGAAAGGAGATGAGTTTAAAATACTTTGTTTAAAGAAACCAAGTCTTTCTAATTTAAATCAAGTACATCTCAATTTTTAATACGTAAAATGTTGAAAACAGTTTTTATTACAAGTTTAATGTTTTTACTTCCTTTTACGAAGTGGAAAAAGTATTGCAATTGCGAAAATTTTCGATTTCCAGACTTCAAGGGAATTATCCCTGAACTTATTTTGACTAGTTTCGGGGTGAGTTTTGTATGTATTTATCTCGAATAACTCCAAAAAGACTTGCCCTAGAATTTTTTTTTTTTTATTGAAATCAACTAATAGAGAAGGAAGCAAAAATAAAATATTGCACATTTCTCCCTATATATTGTAGATACAACAAAGTAGTATCGGTCCTTCTTTGTTTATCATAACAAGATTATAAATTATGTTTTATGGCATTTTCCCTTCCATGCTTTTCGAAAATCGCGTCATGAGTACTACCTCAATAGCTGATTTACCTTAAGGGAAATCTACTAAAATACCAAGGCTTAGACTCTTGAAATTTTATATTAGGACTGTTGAATCATTTAGCTGTTCACCTGCTCTATTGATTGAAATTGCCTGAGAGAGAAGGGGATTAAAAATTGCAAATTCCTTCTTACCTACTAGAGAAACAAAAGATTTGTTGTATAGGACCTTTTTCGATGAACATAATATAAAAAATTAAGAACGGAAATATCCTATGTCTCTTTCAAATGAAGTTCAGTAAAACATATTTTATATTTAATTTAATAAGACCAAAAAGTAAGTTATTTGGTTTCCAGATCACATATTTGTATATATATATATATCAAACAGTACAAAATGATTAGATGAACTAAAGCAGGTAGATTTTGATTTCTTTAGCCTTCCTTTCTTTAAGCATTTAATTGAAGTTTGTGTGAAGAATAGTTTATACAGGACTATTTTTGTTATCTTTTTGCAGAAAAACAGAAATGCATAAGAAAAACTAAAAGTTAATAAGTTAAGAACATAAAACCCTAATTTATTAGGTTCATTTAGTACCACAACATTCTACTATTATTTGTAAGATGACAGTAATTCACATATGTATTTTTTTAAATATATATTATGGTTTAAAGCATCTACCCTGCCTGAGGTACATTATGAGTACTTATTATGCGTGTAATCTTCCTTTGTTGAGTGTGAGGATTTGATTATCAGAGTAGGTAAGCATAGAGGTATAATAAAGATATGAGAATCAGGTGATAAAACTGCATGAATGTATTTAATGTATGTTATGTAATGAAATATTGTGTGCAAAGCCATAGCAGTCCCTGGCTTTAAGATAATACTTTTTTACTTTCAGCAGATTTCGTTAAATTCAACAAGGTACAGGTCTTTAGGGAGGAGTGATCGAAAATTCAAAATACCTTCGATACTATAAGTCGAATCGAAAAATTTTAAAGAAACGTTATTGTTGCACATTTAATTGTCTATAAATGTTTTTCTCTACATTTCCCATTGCCTCTACCTTCAGTATTGACCCAAATCTTTGCATTTGTTTACGTTAGTCGCTTTTTATTATCCTTATAGGAGATTACAGCGCGGTATTATCAAGAAGGTGCTTTATCCAGTGATATTAAATATTAATATTTAAGTATTTTATATACGTAAAAGAAAAATTATTATTATTTGATATAAGAAAGAAAAAAAAGGATAGGAAGAAATATTACCCTTATAAATCAAAAGTGCAAACAACAATTAAGATTTAATATCCTAGGAATTATAGAGGTACCCACCCATTGCCTTCAAAAGTTATTGTGTCTAGAAAATATAGAATAGTGGAGTGGTTTGCAAGGCTAGTGGGAGAGTACCAGAGTGTTAACTCCTCTTGAATATTAAATAAATGTTGAAGAAGACATATAGAATATGAAAATCTGCATTATGTATTTATTGGCTTCCGTTAGGTATATGACAGTGAGAAGGGAACACAATACACAACATATGTTTTAGCATATTTAAGGAAAATCAGCTATTGAAGTAGCACTTGAAAAACTTCCTCAAATGTTCATCAATCCAATGCAGGAGTTGACGAAAATGAGATCCGTTCAAAATTATATATATGTATGTTAACGCTCTAGCGGTCGCAAGTTTAGTATGATCGTTTCCAAACTCGATATTAATTCGTTTTATACAAAAAGAAAGTTCGTTAACGGCAGAAATCGTACCAGAGAGAGTAGGGGTTTAGAGGGGGAAATTTCGAAAATTTGAAATATCTCCGTTACTATTGTCCACAACCATTCTTATTACAAATTAAATTACCTATAAATGTTGTTATATACAATACATATTTTCTCTATAATTAATATTGACGGAGATATTTGGATAATTTCGTTTTCATCCTTAAGGAAACCCCCACTCCTACTCATGTCATATTAACAACAAGCTGTTATATCACGAACCACTTAATCCTAATCTTATATACCAAATATTGTTTTCAAGATACGTTTTTGTGAAAGATACAAGCAAATTTGTTGTGTGATGACGTCATCAATTAAGATTGATATATACTATACAACCACGTGGGAAATGTGCTTCTCCTCCTTGACGGACTTTTAATCGTAATGCAGGAAACCTTTCGAGTATATAATTCTTGCAGTAAGGAAAACATAACATTTATGTATATATCTTATATTATATTTATTTATTTATTAACGTCCACTTTTTGCAACTTAGGCTAATCGGGACGGGTTATCTACAGGTTACCACCCTTTTCTAGCCAGGGTGGGATTTTAGGACGTTATTTAATGAATTTCGTCACTAAATAATTTCCTTTGCCCAGGCGAGAATTGAACTCGCCACTCTAGGTTTACCATGTGAGATAAAGGTCAACGCTTTAACTCGCATGGCTAACCTGAGCCCCTCTTATATTATATAGAGCTGGGAAACTGTGATGACTTGGTTCTTCTTAAAGGAGGGGGGGGGGTACAAGCGAGTAAAATAACTAGAAATGGAACAAAACAAAGGAAACGGAACAAAAAACAAAGTCCGTCACGCAGGGGCTGCGTAAACTAAACAGATTTCCCACGTGAAGTAATACAATAGAAAAATCTCAATATGAGAGCCGAACTATTACGGCAAAGGGCCGAACTAGCTTTTGGCGGGAAACAGTCATCCGTTATCAGCCCAAATTTAATAAAAATGCAAATATCTCGGTTAATATTCAAGATAGAGAATAAATGTATAGAACAATATTTATAGTAAATTTAATTTGCAATAAGATTGCCTCTGTACAATTTTTCGATCCAACGTATAGTAACGGAGATATTTCGAAAATCCTCCCCTCTAACCCCCCCCCCTCCCACTGGTCCGATTTCAGCCGTTAACGAACTTGATCTGTCTTTTCACATAAAACGGTTAAATATCGAGTTTGGTAACGATGAAACAAATATTGCGACCGCTAGAGCGTTAACAGACAAATATATATATGTATATATATATATACAGTTTTGAACGGACCTCATTTTCGTCATCTACTAGGTAGGATCGATGGACATTTGAAGAAAATTTCGAAAATTCCGTCATGAGTACAACCTCAATAGCTGATTTCCCTTAAGGTAAATCTGCTAAAAATGCATAACCAGACAGGAAAAGGCTATATAACCCCTCTCAAATAACCACAGTAGCACAATGTGGACGTTAATAAATAAAAAATACATGAAAAAAGGACTCAAATCAGAACAAAATAAGGGAGGTAAATAAATAAATAAAAATTAAATTAAAAGTCCGTCACGCAGGGGCTGCGTAAACTAAGCAGATTTCCCACGTGAAGTTTTACAATAGAGAAATTTCAGAATAGAGAGTCAAACAGTTACGGGAACGGCCCGGACTAACTCTTGACGGAAATTACGACTAGACCCGAAGTTAGCCGATCTCATCTCAGAAGCTGAAAACAGAAAAATGCAAATATCTAGGTTAATATTCAAGATACAGAATAAATGTATATAACATTATTTATAGTAAATTTAATTTGCAATAAGATTGATTCTATATAATTTTTCGATCCGACGTATAGTAACGGAGATATTTCGATTTTTCGAAAATCCTCCCCTTTAAACCCCCCCACTGGTCCGATTTCAGCCATTAACGAACTTGATCTTTATTTTTGCATAAAACGTTTAAATATCGAGTTTGGTAACGATCAAACGAAAATTGCGACCGCTAGAGCGTTAACAGACAAATATATATATATATATATATATATATATATATATATATAAATAATTTTGAACGGACCTCATTTTCGTCTTCTCTTGGGTAGGATCGATGGACATTTGAAGAAATTTTTCGAAACTCCCGTCATGAGTACGACCTCAATAGCTGATTTCCCTTAAGGGAAATCTGCTAAAACATAACATATAGCTAAAGTCGCTTATGCAAATTACTGATACTTGCAGTAGCTATTGCAGTGGCATATTGGAAAGATTTCGCCTTTTTGGTATTACGTCAGTCGACATTTAACTGTCTTATAGCAGATTAGCACTTATCTAGAAGCTCACTTCAAATATCAGTCACCTCATGTTTGCATTAATACCAACGATGAATCACTGTCTGCACAGAAAGGCAAAGTGTATTAACACTAGATGTTTTTTATTAACTTCAATACTTTGGGATAGCCAGAAGTTTCACAAACTAGTATATTTTTTAGAAGATTTTCCTTCAGCTGCTGAAGTTGTACTCAACATACGATTTTTCGAAAAATGTCCTCTAATGTCCATGGATACTACCTAGAAGATGGTGAAAATGAGATCCGTTCAAAATTATATACACACTTACTTGGCTGTTACCACCTTAGCGGTCGCAGTTTTTGTCTGATAGTTACCAAACTCGATATATAAGCGTTTATTGTAAAACTAAATATCAAGTTCGTTAACGACTGAAAGTGGATCTAGGGTTGAAAGGGGGGGGGGATCGGTAATTCAAAATATCTCCGTTCCTATGAAGCGGATTAAAAAAAAAAAAAAATCATCTTGAATATTAACGGAGGTATTTTCATTTTATAATATTCAGCTGTCAGTAAAGTTTTAGTCATTGCGCGTTAGGAGTAAGACAATATATCACGAAAACCTTTATTATTAGCTCAAATGCCAAATAATATTTTCAAAGTACCATGATTTTGTGTGATATAAGCCTTAGTTAACCGTTTCATTCAACAGTAAAGATCATATTCGATGGTGACTGAAATCTTTCCAGATAGATCGAGGTTTTTTGAGTGGGAGGGGGGGGGTCGATTATTCAATATATCTCCGTTATTATGTGTCTGACCGAATGTTTTCACATCCCTCTCCCTCCTCACTTCTCATTTTCAGTGAATGAAATAAACATAGAGATTTTTGGGATAGCAAAGACACACCTAATTTAGGTCGTCATCTCTGTGGCATTGTGTAATTGGTTTATTACGTATATTTTGTTGGCAGATTTATTTTTTACCTGACCTCTAATACATATATACAGTTAAGCCCTTTAATAATGAAACTACTAAATGTGAAATAGTATAATTGTGAGGTGTGTAACATTTTTTGTGTCGGATCTCTTAGTGGTTCCTTTAGAAAACGTGAGTGACTGGCACACTCCCTAAATCCCTTGACACAGTCGTTTGTCTCCTTAACGAAGTACCAATTCAGATTCGAAAAGTTTGCCTCAACACTCATCAGTCCCAAAGTAATCAACTCCTAGAAATTCGGTGCCGTAAAATCCAATTTTACACATTTGACATTTCGCCTGTGCTTCAAAGCATTCGTACCTCCATTCAACAATAACTGGAACGGCGGCTGTTACCTTTTAGATTAAAAAGAGAGAAAAAAGGTGACTCATGTTGATCACGAGTGGATTGAAGAACGTAATACTCCAACATTGCATAACCTCCTTATGGTGTTTGATTAAAATATTTTATCAATGATTAAAAAAAAGTATGAGTGTATTCATGTCATTTGAGCCTGAATACATTCTATTGTATGATGTCTGGAATATATTTTATCTGCTTAATCTCAACTGAAATAAAATAAAATATAAATACTTATAAACAGGATACAGGGGTGATAACAGTAGATTTGTTACATATTACATTACATTTTAATCTTAATTATATTTTCTTAACTTCTTTGGATTTTGTTAGGACTTAGAGATTTATAAAGGAAATTATGTCTTTTCTTTTATGGTTCGAATGGGGCTCTGTTATTTTCTGAGTCATAATGAAATGCTGAGCCAGAACTGAAACTGTACATTTTTATCTAAATACAGAAAAAGACTATATTGCAATTACATATTTTTTTTTATTGTTCAATATACCCACATAATCCTGGATGTCTTCCTTAGAATAATGCTTGACGCCACGGCGTCGTCCTCCTAACAATAATTTAGAATCAACGTATTAAAAAAAAATATTTTTTCGTTTCTTTGAGGATTTCGAATAAGGAGCTCTTTCCGGACAAAAAGGAGTAATTTACAAAGGATGAATAAATGAAACAACTACTTTTTCTTCTTTTAAACCTACTGCTCTGAGCATTATCCCATTAGGAAAGTTGCATGAAAATACGCCCAATAACAGAAATTGACAGTATAATATGTCACATTCCTTACAAAATTCTTATTATCATTTTATGGTGTTGGTCAATATTTTAGAAGGTGAATATATGGTGACATGACATTTCTAGTGCATCATTCAAGCCCGTGGGAAATCTGCTTAGTTTACAACAGCCCCTGCGTGTCGGACTTTTACTACCCTGAACCTAGCAGAAAGAAATCTGATTAAAAGAAGATCTTGCGTCCATTACTATCTGAAATAAGGTTATGAACACGATAGAGAGTGTCATATACTCCATGAAAATTACGATTCATACTCCTTTTGGGTATTTCCCAGCTAATAAAATTTCAGAATTATTTTTGACTAATGATGGTTATTGAAATTAATTTAATCTTGTTTGATAGCAATGTTTTGTTAACATTTTGTTGTTCAGGGAATCTTACTGAATGCGGTTTGAAATTGTTATTTCAAGTGGTGATAGCCGATTTGAATTATATTCTAACTGAAGAATAATTAATTTAATTGATTTGCATCGATGTCAAGGATGATCGAAGTATATATGTCAACTATTGATCAATTTCAAATCGCAAAGTTTTTCCATTCAATATCCACTTCAATCTTATGCCGAGCATCTTACGTCTTTTTTAAGCGTTTATAAAATTATTATTTATTTGTTTGTTTGGTGTCACGCAATTTTTAGCGATTTACACCCTTTATCACACAAACTAAATGGTGAAAATGACTCCAAATTACTGAATATCGTAAATATAATTTCATAGTTACTGCTGAGTGATAGCACTAGTGGAAAATAAAATAGGAATTAATGAAATAAAAAACTATTAAAACAGAGAAAATTATTGAACGGGGAAAGTCATGAAAAGGAAATAGAAACAGAACATGAATAATTGATAAAAGACAAAAACAAAAAACGAAAAAAAGTTGTTAATGTTAATTTCGAAAATAAAAATATTTTATAAAACTTAATAAAACTAAAATCAGTAATAATTTATAATAAATAACCAAGGATTTATTTAAAAGTTTGTCAAATTTTAAACAAGCATTCAGAATTTCACACACACACACACACACACACACGCACACACACACACGTATACGCACGCACTCACCCACACATACGGATGTACACACAAGGTAGCACAAAATGCAATTTTGCATTTCATTTGGTATTAAATTGTGTTGAATTAAACCTTTATGGCTATACTTCACTGAATTAGTTAATTTATCAAAACAGAGTCATTAAATGTTTACTGTAACAAATTGAGGAAAAAATCTTTTGCTTTCTGGTTGTTTTTTATAAATACTGTTTACATCCAACATGTCAAAGTATAATATATTTTATTGGTGTTTATGTTGCAGTGCCTGAACGTCCTTGTCCAGCACGGAACCTCGCCAGACTACTCGGAAGAAGCCAGAATATACGGAAGGTTTCATGGGTGTACTTGCAGGATATCCGACCCTTCCAATAGAGTGAGTTATAATTATTTAATTTTATTATACCACCAATTATATTTATTCAAAATTCCATTGACTTTTGATGGAAGAATCAATGATTGTGGTATATGGAGATTTCATGGACGTTAAGCATCTCACCTGAGTACGATGCATCTAAAATTGAACAATCTCTCCAACCAATACTCTCTACCATCGAACTATTCTGGGTCTTTGCATAATCCAGGGAAAAGAGACCAAATATATGCTTAATACGCACACTTTACTGAGGGTGCCTGGCCACGTATCCAAAATCATTAAGTTTCAGGGACTCAATACTCTATATATTCCTCTTTCGTATCTCCTATTCGAAACTTGAATATATAATTTAATATTGTTTTCATTTTACATTTACTATGGGAGATATACTCAAATATGTTCGGTAGGGTATCTAAGGTTTTACGTTAATACTTACGTGATCTTTTTCTTTTTTTTCTATATCATACGAGATTTTTAATCGTTTATGCCAAAATTAAGATTGTTTTCGGCAATGCCTGAAATCAGACCATTGATTGTAGGGAAGATATTAAGAGGTGGATCGAAAATTTGTATACGAAAGTTGTCCAGTAATAAAGCTCTGGGAGTGAACTCTAAACTTTCTTCCGATCACTTAGCTAATTGTACTATCTCTAAATGAGCTTGTATACATGACACGATTTACGATAAATTTCTACAAATCTCTATCTATCTACCCTAGATGACAAAAATGAGGGGATGGTTATGTTGGCCCTAATGTGGTCACATGTATTGCTTGATCATCAATAAACTGGATATTTGGACGCATCTTCTAAAGCTAAAGTTCAAGTTCGTCAATGGCGGAAATCGTACCAGGGGGGGGATCGAAAATTCGAAATATCTCTGCTATTATGAAACGGACAGAATATTTGCTTATTACCAATCTTGTTGCAAATTTGCTTCTGTATAAATATTGTTTTATAACTTTTTTCCTCTCTGTCTCAAATATTAAGAGAGATATGTGAATTTGTTTGGAATTCAGTCGTGAGTAAACCTCCACTTCTACTCATCTCATATTTACAATAAGCTGATACATCATGAAACATTTTATTCCAAGCTTAAATATAATTTTCTTTTTCATTGTACTTTTACTATGGGATACTCATTTATGGTCGGTATTACACCGATAAATCAATAAATAATAAAAAATAAGGGTTATAAATGCGAATGGCTGAAATCGGACCATGGGTTGGGTTAAAGAGAAGGAAAATCGAAAATTCGTAATATCTCATATATATTATGAGTCCGGTCGAGAAATGTTATATACCCTATATTGTCCGAAGCTGAATTTTCTTTTATTATTATTTTTTTTTTATGCTTGTTTCCTCTATTTCGAATATTATAAAAAATCTGCTCAGTTTACGCAGCCACTGCGTGATTGACTTTTTTTTTAAACTTCTGTGAGTATTAAATTTAATCAGTAGGGCGTTAGGCGGGCAGTGGCCCGCGGTGAGAGGATAAAGACAGTTCTTGGTAGTGGACAATGCATCAGTTGACAATGAGTATAGCGGATCGCCGAGCTATCTCCCACACCTTCCGAGAATTGAGTCTGGCCAACAGATAACAGAAGTAGTCCTCTATTGAAGCTCATTTCAATTAGAAGTATTTTCATTTCTTTACACCCCTGTATAATTCAGAAAGTCTGCCCAATAAAAAGTCCGTCACGCAGGGGCTGCGAAACAATAAAAGCAGGTTTCCCACTTGCTAATTTTTAGAATAATTCAAGTCACAATTTAAACAAAACATTGCTGAATTTGCACAACATGCGGAAGCTGAAGTTGTGGAAAGACAATCACAATCGGCCCTAGGCCAGCTCTGAAAACATCTGCTTACTTGAGTAAGCATTTGGCGGAAATTAGGTTGATGATGCATAGTAATGGCGAATACTATAGTTGATTATTATTTACATTGTCCACATTGTTTTAAATAATGAAGAGGTATTGAGTAGGAAGTGATTTAATTCATAATGTTTTGAACAACAAATTGGGGCTCAATAGTAACAGCTTAACGTTAAGTCTGAAAGTCTCATCAATAGTAAATCGATTGCCTATTTTTCCAGGAAGCTTTAAATTTTAACAAGAGTAAATACACAAGACGGAGATGTAGATACATAGAAACGACTTATTCTAGCCTTGCAATGAATAAAACTCACACTTATCTTCATTCTAAGTATTTCCCAAATGAAGCTACCTCAGTAATGGTACTTAATATTGATGAATGCTATCGTGATTATGATTAATATTGTCCATGGTATTTTTAATAGTGCTGAGGGATTGATAAGGATATCATTTCTTTTTTATTCTTCAAAACTAATAATTTTGCTTTAGTCACTAGATATTCAGGTATAAACTCTAAACACTGAAAGAGTGAAATGTAAAAATATTGTGCATTGTAAAGCCTTGTCAAAACAAATTCATTTAGCCTTTAATGATTTTCTTAGTGAAGCCATTTACTTTAGCTAGTATTTATATATATATATATATATATATATATATATATGTGTGTGTGTGTGTGTGTGTGTGTGTGTGTGTAGTTTTTAAAGGAGCTCATTTTCAATCAATGAAGATAGTTAACGCTTCTATGGTATTACAGCAGAATCTTGGAACAGAATTATACAATTTTTTTTTTACTGAGGTGATGCAATCGTTTTGGGGTAAACTAGGCTTATTTGACTACATAAACAATAATAATAATAAGTTCATTAATATTCGTCCAATTTACTAATTGAAATATTATGCATACAAAAATTATTTTAAAAAATCGTAAAATATCATTATTACAAATTATTAATTATTATTATATAGTATATTATTGATAATTATCTATTTTTGTTGAAATTTTTGTGGAACATCGGAATATTTATTTTACTGGCCTCATTACAGCTATTTAAACCAGAAGAATGGGAAAAAAATTGTATTAAAAAATATTGCCTTAGTCAGATTTTTTATTACGACTGCAATTTTTGATAAGATAGTGAGTGTTTGATCCACTGACAATTACCCTAATTTTATCAAGGCTTGTCACAGCAGTTAAAAAGTAATTTGCTGACAACCAGACTATAAAACTGGGACATTTTAGATTAGTGCTATACATATTTTGACATGATGAATAATCAATTTTTCTCAGCCTTATTTTATATTCTGTATAAAATAAAATAAAAAATAAAAGAAATTGACTGATGGACCACATTCTCACTAACCATAGCAGTTGAAGAAATGCTGACAGGCCACTAAAATATATAATGATAAATCGTAATTATTATAATATACTATTGTGGTTTATAGATATTTTATGCTGATATTTCTAATTATGCCTTGTCTTTCACAAGAGACTAGCCCTTCCATGGTGTTGTCACCACAAAATATATATCTACTCCCTGTTCTAGAAAAAAGTTGTAAAGTTTAAAAATATCCTCTTCCGCCATAATCCATTTCATACTAATTTAGCACATATAAACTTTTTGGCAAGCAACAATGGCCAAAAATATCCAGAACTATGAAATTAAGTATCCCTACGTATAGCTAATAAAATTTAAGGCAAACCCATTCATAATAAAAGTAACATCTCTATCAGAAACAATGTCATGTGAATGTAAAGTTCACATCTCGGAGACAAAATTATTATCATTCCGTACACTTCGAGCATTTGCTCTAGTTTTATTTTATAATATATTTCTACACTTTAAAATGGTTTTGAGATCTTTTGGTAAAAAAATATCCTAACACCAAATTCCATTGTTGAATATCATCAAGAATTATTTCTGTTTCAGTGCTCCTATGCAGATTGTGTTAATTACCAAGAGCCTAGAGAGCCTTTTTACCTTCACACGAAAGAGAACATATACATGACACCCGTGGAGAGAATGAATATTTCGCAGGACCCTTTCTACTTGCATAGGCCAGGCGATTCGCAGGGGTACCAAAGAGTGCGGCAGCTGTTCGGGGGTAGTGTCAAATCTGCTCCTCCTCCTCCACCCCCAAGGGATGAGATACCTGCTGTCCCCCCACCACCTCCTCCTCAAGTACAGCTCACAACAACCACAGGTAATTGGAAAAATAATTATATTTTCACCTTATTCTTACTCAGACCAACAAACATATTTAAGGCTCTCAACAAAAAAAAGAAAAAAAAAAGAGGTCCCACCAACACTCTTAATCATTTTAAAGCAAATTTTTTACCCCTGGACATATACAATGCTTAGTTTAAAATTATTCTCTAGCAAAAAAAACCAAGCAGGTAAATAAAAATTTATGATTATAAACCTTGACCATTGTCGTGACAAATTACCACATTGGTTAAGGGTAATAATCGAAAGCTGCTTGGATTTTAGGTTTATATTGACGTAGGGGAAGAATTTTAAACTTGGCATTGTAAATGCCCAGGAGGTCAAAAAATTTTCTCTAAAACATTAAAGAGTTTTGGTGAAAATATTTTCTTTTTCAGTGCCTTAAAAAAATAATTATTTTACTGTCGAATGAATTTATAAAATTTAAAATGGATGATTTTTATGTTAACGATATTGTTATTTTTGAAATATAGTGATACTTTAAATATACACTTGAATTATTTATTTATCAATGAAAAAGTATTTTTTTTTTAATTTATTTTTTTTATATCTAATTAAATCATTATATATGGGAATTGACTTTGTAATGTTAAGCACAAAAGAGGACAACATTTTTTAAAGGTTTATAAATAATATATTTATTTAATAGCACACACTTTATGCTACTGAAGGTAATTTTTATCTACAGGTTACCACCCTTTTCTAGCAAGGGTGGGACTAGGGATTTAACTTAATGAGTTTGTTACTAAATAAATTCCTATTGCACAGATGAGAAAAATTAAAATAATAAAATTGTAATATTGGATTTGATATTTATTGAAAATAATCTCTTATTACTTCTTAAAACCAACTCTTAATGTCCTTCACTAGAAGAATCCATCTCCATCTTGCCTTTATTGCTTCTTACATCTTGATAAATTGATCAACTAAAATTAATTATAAATTTTACTCCAATGACAATATTTTAATAACATAATTTACATGTTATTATAAGCAAAATATTATTGGTGCTTGTTGGACTAAAAACAAGGTGTGAACAATATTATTGCTATTCATGAATTTTGGTTTATTAAATTAGGATACTAAAATTAAATTTCTTTCATTTTTAAATCTCTTTTAAAAATGGATATTGTATTAGATCTCTGCTACCACTAAACAAAAAATATGGCATTCCTATAAACCTTAATTTTCTCCCTTTATCAGTAAAAATATAACTACATGAAATGCTGAAACTCCAAAAATTACATAATAATTTGAAGATGTGGAATAGGACTAGCTCCATAATAATACATTAAACTTCTCCCTGGAAAATTAAATGTACAAACTCCACATTCTCTGTAATAGAATGTTCAGCGAGCTTTGATTTAAGGATTTTACTCATTGTTTCAGTGACTACTCTGCTTAGTAAAACATGTTTTTGCTAAATACCAATACCATTTGTCTAAACAATTTTATTCACAATTATATCTTTAAAAGCAAAAGTAAACTATAGTTTTCTCAATATTTGAATCAATTTAAAATACTCAAACTTTACCTAATGTAAACAATTTAACGTAACATGAATATGTACTCAAAATTAAATTTGTCTGCATCTTGTTAGAATAATCCGCTATTTTTAAATTTTATATATGTTGCAGATTGATTGTGGGTATTTAAATTTGGAGTAAGAAATAGAAAATCAACTGAACTGTTTATTGTTGTGGAGAAATACAAAATATTGTAACTCATAGAACCAAGAACATAAACATTTTACTGACTTTCACACAAATACATGCAAATAGAAAACCCTTAATATTAAGAATGTCTAAAGCAATGTGAAAATTATTGACTCGTCTTTTATGAATAAATACTTTTCCCTTCTTTAAAATACAGCTAGATTGCACTTCAAACAAGTATTTGAAGTAAATACTTTTTATAAACAGGAAAATTTAATTATTTATTAGAATGTGTGGTGGATTAGTCACAGAATTGTATTCAGAAATAATGCCTCACTAAATGGTTTATGTAACTCATTTAACACTTCACGTGAACAGGTGTATTATTAAAGATAAGGAAGATAAGGGGCTGCTGAAGTGGGGTTGGGCCAGTACTATGTTGACCAGACTGTGCTGTTGTTGCTGTTGTCGTCAAAATGAGTCCTTTGACATAAATAGCACAAATAATAACAATAATGTTCAATTAGTTAAACATAATGTGGTGACATCTCAACCTGCAGCTAATAACGTTTCTGCCCTACATTCGCCTATGGAAGATAAAGCGCCACCGAGGACTGCTGAAGAAGAAACTAATACAGAAGAAGATGTGACTGTTGCACAAGATGTAAAAAATGTTCAGCAAGCAGCAACAATAGACAGCCAACAGCTTGTGTGTATGCCGAATGAAGTTGTCGTAACAGAAACCGAAGAAACTGTAACTGAAACAATTGATAATGATGAAGCTGAACCGCAGTTTGCAAAAGGTGCCTACGAAGGATTAAGAACTCAGCAAAACAACCGACTTGGTAATGCAGATCCACGGTAAAGACTAAATCAGTCTAACACATCTTTTGGCTGTCAGATTTTTATATTTTTACTTTTTCAAAATTATTCATTTAATACCTTTAATTTTCATAGTTTTAAATTATATCATTACATATTTAAGAAGCATTTATGAGCCAAAAAAAAAGTCCAAGATCATAGTCATTTAATTCTCTTAACTCACTTAGTTTTAGCATTTTTCCAAAAAGCTTATTGCTCCATCCTAAATTTTATAAATTTATAGAACATATATAAAATACTCATTAATGCGCATTAAAGAGAAAAAATATTATTTCTCATTTAGTTCATAATAAGAGGCCTGCCTTCTCTAAGTTTTGCCATGTGCCACCAATTACACAATCACAGCTAAAGAAATTTTCACTCTTAAAAAATATCCAATAAAATTCTACAATTCTTCTAGCTGAATTCTACAGACTAGTTCAGAAACTGTTCCATTCATAGATTCACTTCCTTTTTAATCAGATAAACTATTATTTAAGAGAGCATTTCAAATAAAGTGTGGAATGTGCATAGAAAAAATTCAAATTTTCCATGCTATTGCCTTTTAAAATAAATAAAAATTGTACATTTTAAATTAATATCTATTAAAACATTTTGATAAATTCTATTTCGATTTTGGAGAGTATTCGTTATAATAGTATTCTGGATATTTAAAAACAAAATAATCATTCTTTGTTGTGCCATTTTACCTGCTGTCTATAAATACTCAAATTATCTAAATTCTATGGAACCTAAATAGCAATGATCTTAGGTCAATATGAAATATATCAACTCACAAAATGAATGATTTCTACTATAGCATAATAATTTGTTGGCTATACATAACATTTTAAATTATTAATTAAGTTAAAATGCCAAAAGTTGATAATCTCAAAGTATTCAATATTTAAATGGAGTAAAACTCCATGGCTCTGAACCAAGATTTGTGTAGCGAATTCAGTTTTTAATGTTAAATACTTGTGAATTCCATATAAAAATATGAATTTTTATGTATTTTTAATTGTTTATATTATAAATATAAATGTAATATATTAATATTAATGAGCTTTTGCTTTAACAACAAATCATGAAAGAACAATAATACATTAACTTAACTGAAAAGAAAGTTAAGATTACACTACAGTATGTCATATGAATGTAATTTCTTTGAAATCAAATAAAACACTTGCCATTAACTTTCTTTTCTTTCTTTATAACATTGTAAAATTGAAGGATGAATTTAAGGCTCTGTAAAGATTTGTTATATTTTTAAATACCATTGTAATTTTGTGGCCTAATAAATTATAATGCCAATTCAATAGAAGTATGTTTTAAATTGAAAGTATTTTTTTTCTTTCATCCTGCTACTGCAATTTCTTATTAATCAAATGGAAGCTTTGTGCCTTTTTTTACAAAATCTTTATTGGTACATCTTTGTGGTTCATCTCCCCTATTGTGACACTATGTCACATATTTGCAGCAGCTCTTCAAAAAATATTATACAACTTATACGTTCGTTATTATTTAGGTTAAGTGTTGTGAGCCTCTTTGGTTTTATCAACAATAGCATAATCAATTTGAAATTTGTATCAGTATTGGAAAAACTAAGTTCTGTAAATCGTTTGTCATGGGTATATTTTAGTTGGGAAAGAGACAACTTTTTAAATTAAGCATATAATATCTGTAGATTTCCTGACACACCACTGATTGACCCATTCCTAAGATTAAATACTTGGTGCCTTGAAGCTTAATATGTCAGAATAATGAACTAATCTCAGCAGCAGTAATGTTTACATAAGATAAAAAACTGTTTAATCTAAATCTAACGTCACTGAATGATGATTTTCCTTTGTTCAAAAATAATAATTAATTGGCAGAAATTATATGCCTCTGAACACCTGAAAATATTTCATGAAAATTTAATCCATTATTACATTATAATAAATATTTTGGGTGATAATAATTGGTTGGTTTCCTTTTCTTTTTTTTCATTATATCAACTTTTCTCTTAGGAACTATTTCAGATTAAAAAAAAAAAAATTGTATTATTTTCCAAACTCTGTTGCGGTAGAGTTGTGATTTTATTTACATCATTGAACAAATCCTAACCACTAGGAGATTTAATTCCTAACAAAGTTCTTTTGTAAGATTAAAAAACTGTGATTTGAAAATTCATGATTTGATTTCTTCTTAATTTTATTTTGGAAATTCTAAATTTTATTAGAAAACATACAAATATAATTTGGAAAATACTAAATTAATTTTGGAAATTCCAAATCTTTTTTCGAAAATACTAGATCTTATTTGAAAAATGCCAAATCTTATTTGAAAAATACCAAATCTTATTTGGAAAATACCAGATCTTCTTTGGAAAATACCACATCTTAATTAAAAAATATCAGATCTTACTTAACAAATCCGAATCTTATATGAAAAATTCTGAACCTGATTTGGAAATTTCAAAGTTTGACTTCATAATACTGTAAAATGGAACCTATTGCCCCAGATTTTTTTTAATATACTTTTTACAAAGTCAAAAGAAAATTGGCTTTCTTCATTTAAAACTTTGAACACCTAGTAAATATATCAACTCCCAGAATGTTATATTTTGGACTAGCACAAAATAATTCCAAATAATTAATGAATTAAAAAATCAAGACAGTGCAATTTAAGAGAAAAAAAAAAAAAAACACATTCTATTTGTCCTGAATTTGTGTAAATTTTTCATGTGCTTTCCTGGGTATCAGAATCATTATCTTAGGAAACAGAACAATATTAATATTTGATTTATCTTAATTTTTCTGTTAATGTATTGAGGTGTATAAAGATATGAAACTGAAATTTTCATAATATATCTAACAGTGAGACTTAGATATTTTAAAAAACTTTTATTATCAGTTCATTATTATAGTATACATCAGAAATATAATTCAGGATGTCTGGAGATTAAAGGATTAGAAATAACAAATTTCTAAGGTTTTCATTAATCGTAAACCTGTGATTAACATAACTAAGTCAAAGCCAAATAGGATAAATGTGTTGATTAATTCAATATTGTTCATGAATCTCTCATGTTATTACTGTGAATCAAATCTGAACTTTAGATTAACGTAATGCTGCTTTGAACGTAGTGCTGTTTTGAAATCTCAAGCCTATTGCATTTGTACTACATAAACTAAACTTATTTCCTTTGAATACCACTCAGATGATGACATCTCAAATTTTCCCTTATTTCATTAGTATAAGCCCTTTGTATTCAAGATACGAAATTTAAGCTAACTATGAGTTATTTACTGATCTAATACTTTAATGAAGAAAATTCCATGATTTGGAAAGCCGTGTTACTTTAAACTATAAATAAATCCATTAATACTCCAACTGCAGTATAACATGAATAATAAAAATGTTAGTTATTAACATCTACTTTGTTCTACTATGGCTAATTTGGATGGATTATCTACAGGTTACCACTCTTTTCTAGCCAGGTTGAGACTAAGTATGTTATCAAGTTTGCCACTAAATAAATTCTTATTGCTCAGGCTGGAATCGAACCTGCCACTCTAGGTGGTGAATGTCTTAACATACATGGCTCATATGAGCCTCGATATATGATAATAATAGCTTTAGATAAACATTATCAGCATTAAAATTACACATTTTTGATCCAAGGCTTGACAACATAGGTACTTTAGATTCTACATTTTATCCCTTACTACCCCCCCCCCCACCTGGCTGCCGGGTTTAAACTATTAACATATTTGATAGTTAGTTTTACACTAGGTGTTTAAATATTGGTTGATACAATAAAACAAAAACAACTAAATAGAACAGAATGTTTTACACACACACACACACACACACACACACACATATGTGTGTATATATATATATATATATATATATATATAGATAGAGATATAGAGAGAGAGAGAGAGAGAGAGAGAGAGAGATAGAAAGGACTGTTGGGAGTTCGGCTTCAGATCACCGAAGTCAAGCAATATCTTGCATGCTTGGTCAATACTTGAATGGTGAAATTAGTACATAGGTTTGCTACCCGAGTGCACTGGTATCACCACATTGGTGGAATGGTTGGAGTCTAGTAAGTAAATATGTCTGACAGTCTGTTGGTATGTCGAAAGACTTGGACCTTCCTAGATCCTGTCAACTGGGAGTTGGTCTGACCACTCAGAAAAACATCTAATGTATAGAATATTATCCATGAATGATATATCGGAGTAGAAAAAACCTTTGAGATGGATATTGGATGAAAGACATATAAAACGGCTGAGCATTGAGTGCAAATACAACCAATAATGAGCATTCATTTCAAACGGTTCTTAAATCTTCATTTTGATATTGATACTTCATTAAAAAAGAAAAGTAAATATGTCACCTCAAAAAAAAAAATAATCCACAACTGCTTGACTTAGAAATATTCTTGTATTATCAAATCCAGCAAAGTAAAAAAAATGTTTCACAAAAATCCATTAAAATAATTCACCAGAAAATGAGTTTGGGAGAGTAGAGCCTGTGATAACTTTACCATCTCTAAGAATATGGTAAGGCCCCATTATCCCTAATTTGGTCACTTTATGTGAGAAGATTTTTTTTCCTTGTTCACGTAGACAAAACTTGGACGTAATGAATCCCTGCTTATGCTTTTGATGCCCATTTGAACTTTAGTTCTCCCATGCCCAAAAGTGTCCTCAATTTCTAGCTTCATATACTCTCTTTTTAATGCAAAGAAGTAATTTTGCACTTTCCACTTTTCAGAGTATGCATTATATTTAATTCTTGTTTCTTTTAAGCATTCTTAGTCGTTTATTGTTCCTATCCTGAATTGACTCATCATATTCATTATCAAACCAGTGGTTCCTTTTCTCATTTTCTGGCCTTAGTCGGCTCAAATATGCATGAGTAAGAAATAAAAAACTTACTTATAAAATTTGAGTTCAAATAATTATAATAAAGAATGATGCTGAAAGGAAAGAATATAGCTAGATTATAGAAAGTAGTAGAAGTAGAGAGTGGCAGTTTGGGGCAGGAGATATTTTTTATAAGAAGACTGTTGACTGAATATCAGAACAATCTAAGGAAGAGGTTTGGGTGAGAGGGTACTGAAACAGGGCATTAAAAATTTATGAAAAATGAAGTATCCATATCTTAGCACCCTTCTATGGTTATTTTCTGTAACTCACTAAAGTAGTTCTAAAGCAGCATAGCATTCAATATATTAAGGTTTAATAAATATCATTCACTTTGCTCCATTTGTTAGAATGAATATTATAATCTTCCTAATCTTCGGTACATTAAATGATAAATATATAAACCAACTTTGTTATGATCATTGCCATGATAATGTATCAAAAATAATGATTATATTTTTTACTTCTATATGAGTTATCATTCCTGGTAACAATATCGATGATCTTGCATGCTATGTGTTCCAATAATCTTAGTAATAAGAAACATTAGACAGCTGATTTTGGATACCAATTGGAAACAGTGCAGTGCTGAATAAAAAGTGGAAAAAAGAACGTTGCAAAATTAACAACAAAACTTCTATTTAATAATTTCAATTTGTAGTTTCTTGTATTGCAAGGTGTAAATCAATTCTTCCCAAATCAACCACCTTCATTTGAATATTATAAATATTAGAATTATCATCAATAATATTAATATTATTATTTTACTCAGGTTAGCGTACTTTACTAAGTTAAAGTTTTGCCTTTAATCTCACATCGTAATCCTAGAATGGCGAGTTCGATTCCTGCCTGGGCAGAGGAATTTATTTAATGACAGAATTCATTAAATAAAATCTTAGTCCCACCCTGGCTAGACAAGGATGGTAACCTGTAGATAACCCGTCCCTATTAACCTTAGTTGCAAAAAGTGGGCGTTAATAAATAATTTAATTAAATAATTTAAAAAAATATTTTCAGTTAGTTAAATAAAATTATTCAAAACCCAAAGAAATAGTCTATCATTCATATTGGATCATTTCTGTGCATGAGAAAACATGATAAACAATAAACAGATGTCCCTCCTTCTTTTCACAACTGTCTAATCCCAGAGGCATTTATATTAGTAGATTTGTAGTGCCATGGATCTGGACCCGAGTCAGTCTAAAAAAAGCCCTGTTAAATAAAAATTAGTTCCAAGGGTACACTCCCAGAAGCAAATATTTTTGCCAATGAAGCTGAGCCCTTGCGAAATAATAGCTCATCAAGTTTTTCATGTTCTCAGTAAAACAAATGAAGAATGGAAGGGGGCTCTCAAAATAGTTTATCCTAGTTCAAAGAAGATGACATGTCAACAGGGCCATCTAAAAATTAAAAAGTAAAACAAAATATTTCTTATTAATATCCAGTTTATAATGCTATGCCTGATTATCTCTATGTTTGTTGCCAGTGATTTGGCTGTAAGCTACTGTAGCAATCATAATTGTGCTTGATCAGTATTAAATTCTATATTTATGCATTTAATTTAAAACTAAAAACAAAGATTGTTAATGGTTAAAATCAGACAAGAAGTTTAAAGGGAGTGAGGGAGACAAAAAATTTGAAATATCTCCGTTATCAGATGGATTGAAAAATGTAATATGGTGAATCTTGATGATCATTTAATTTTCTACAATTTTTATACATATTTTTTTCAATCCTAAATATTAAATGATTTTGTGTATTGTTTTTGGTCTTCAGTTGACCCCTACTTCCCACTCATGGGATTTTAATTTTAACTATCCACTATTCATCTCATTTACAGCTTAAATTTCAAGTCATATTCAAATTACACTAAGATTCACTTGCTCTCAACTTGAGTTATAATCCCTGAAAAACCATGAGGCCCAGCTACTTGCTTGCATCACATATCCCAATTGACTTTTATACTTTATTAATCATGGCTTAACAGTCGTCAAGTCATCAAAACAACCAATCATTATTGTGAACAGGTTGATACATCATACTATAATTTTTTTGTGGGTTGTTAATCTGAGCCTGTCATTTATATATTGCCTTGTGTTGTTCAGTTTAGTCTGCATTTTCATCCGTGTGCTGGTTGTCAGATCCATTTTTTTTCCTTTACAGTTTTTTTTTTTTTTTTTTTGTATTCCATTATGGTTTCCAAATCATCTGCGTCTCTTCTTCATGAGTAAAATATCACTGTACCTCTGATATCTGTTAACTCTTTAATATCACTTTACTTTTAAAGAATTTGTGTCAGAGTCTTTTAGAACATCCTGAATTTGACATTTATATTCAAGATTAATTATATTAAACTGAATTTCCAAGAAGTTATTAAGTGAGAAAGAACTTAGCTAATACTCTTTGAATTTGATTTATCATGGGTGGTAATAATCCATAAATTAGTCTCCCAAAATGGAGAGCATTCACACTCATCCCCTCCCCCCCCCCTATTCAAGGGTATTCATGCAATACTGTATACTTAAAGATATGTATTTACAAACAGTATATAATTCTAATATATACTTTCATTAGAAAATTATTATCTAGCAGTCAAAATAAAATATAATTAAAGGCAATCCTTTTCTCCTAAATGGATAAAAGTTTCAATTATTTGATAATTAAAAGGCAACTTGGAAAAGAGTGCTTTCATAATATGACTTGGATGCTACAAAATGATCCCCATATAATTCAAGATACACTTCTCAAATAGCCTTTTATTGCTCCAATTAGTGCAGTAGTAATGGAAAATAGTATACATTTAGGAGAAAAGGTACAGCTTGAAAATTTTATCTTGATTGTTACATAGTAATTTTTTATTACAAATATAATATATTATAGTTTTATGTTTTACCTTTTCAGTTTTTAACACAGTTAAATAAAAATTAATTTTTAAATATACTTATATATTTTAACTATATGACGTAACTTAAGATAATACAAAGTCATTTTAAAATGAATAATTCAAGACTAATTAATCTGTGTGAACTATTTCTTTCACTCCATATAAAGTGCAGAAAGTGAAAAATTTTATTTTAATGAGGCTCAGGTTGGCCATGTGGGTTAAGGCGTTAAGTCTTAAACTCTCATGCTAAAGCTAGACTAGTGAGTTTGATTTAAGTATGAGCAATAGGAATTTATTTTGTGTGAACTCATTAAAGTCTTTAGTCCCACCTTGGCTAGAAAAGGGTGGTAACCTGAAGGTAATCCTTCCAAATTAGCCTTAGCCACACACAGTGGATGTTAATAAATAAATATCATTTTTATATTTTAAATAATATAATTATTATTTCCTTTATGAGGAACTTAGTACTTTCTTAAAAGTTAATTTTATTAAAAAAAAAAAATAATGGTACTTTTAGGAATAACAAAAAAAAAAAATGCATAGATTGCATTTTTCATTTTTCAGAAAGTTTCTATTAGCATATTCTTAATTTAAGACAAAAATTAATTCATTCTGAAAGATTAATATTTTGTTCCAGTAACTGTTGATGTTCATAAAAGTGATGATGATGATGATGAGAAGGACAGTGATGAGACCGAAGAAGAACCAACAAAGATTGAGAAACTCATCGAGCAACAGCCCCGCGAACCAACACCCGAACCACCACCAATCGATCCTGTCAAACAAACGACTCCCAAAGAAGTCCCAAAACCACCTCCAGTCATCCCGATCATAGATTCTAAAGAAGTCGATGACCACGAGTATGAAGATATATATAGTGTCAAGGGCAGAGATTCAGGCTCGCACTCAAGGTCGGGATCTTTGAGTTCCGCCTCTAGCCACGTAGTTGTCAGTGACTCATCAGGTGAGTTAACAAATTAAATTACTTACTTTTTACTATGTTTTTAGCAGATTTCTCTTAAGGTTAATCACCTATGGAGGTTTTTGAAGAATTTCTTCAAATATCCATCAATATTACATAGTTGCAGTATTTGTTTAATAATTACCAAACTCAATATATAAGTATTTTATATATAGGGAGGGGGGAAGAAAATCAAAGATTCAAAATATCTCCATTACTATGAGTCAGATCAAAAAGTTGTATATTATCACAGTGGTTTCAAATTTAATTTTCTCTAAATATTGTTCCTTACACTTTTTCTTCTCACTTATTCTATGGATAGCTCTTGAACTTTTTTAAAAAAAAAAATATGTGTAAACTGAAAAATTTATTTTATCTGGGGACTATAAAATTGAACACCTCTTGTCCCCAAATTGTGTGCATTGTTACTAAACTAAGATAAAAGACAATTAAATGAACATAGATTTTCACTCATTTTCAGAATCTGGAGTCTCCAGCCCTTCGCCTTCAGAATTAGGAAAATCAGAAACTGAAGAAAGTGAAAAATCAAAATTAGAACACAGACATTCCTTACCACACCAAACACAAAACTGCAGGTAAGGAAGCACATCATTAACTCTAATTATTTCATATTGTACTATAGTCATTTTCAATTTTTGCCCAAAGCATTGAGTTGGTATGCTTTTTTTTTTTTTTTTATGTTAGTGGATGTTGTTGTTGTTTAAAATTGGGTACCCATAAGAAATATTTCTAAGTATTATAAAACAAATTATTAACAATTTTTATATAGGAAATTTTAATTTAATAATAAACATCTACTAATTTTAATTTCACAATTTTGCATACATAATTTTTATACCATAATATTTGAGAATTTAAAAGTCAACTAGACCATTATAATAAATAAGTCAATGTACATGTATAAGTCATAATACAGATTATCATCATAATTTTATTCTTCTACATGTATCTTAGTAATATTCGGGAGATATTGCTACTGACTTCTAATATATATATGTGTATATATATTTGTGTGTGTGTGTGTGTGTCCTGCTATGCCATAAGAATTAACCTGATTTTGGGTACTACACTATCAATTAGAGCTGTAGAAAATTCTTAAAATATTATATACAGTGCAGATAAAACTGAATTTTTAATTGTTCAAATATTTATATTTTGGAATCCCAAAGGGGTTTGTTTAATTTTTTAACAAAAATTTTACAAAATACTATCTAAATTTTATAGTACTTTTTAAGGGTTTTTGGTCCTATGAAGCTCAGAAATCTTTGTGATCTCGAGTGTAAATCCAAAACCAAAACTTAAACACACTGTAAATACTATTGTCAAGTCTCTAGATAGATGTTGTGTATGACAGACTTATATATAGTACTATGTATAGAGAAAGATGTAACCACATCTCTCAGTAGTAACCATGTAACTACTTGATATGCGAATTGTTTAAAATATTATTTTCCTAATTTTTTTTTTGTTATTTATTTATTTTAGATCATTGAAAAGGGTGGTCTCTGTACCAACTAGCATTTGCCCTCCACCTCCACCACCTCCTCCGCCTGAAGATAGCCCATCTTTACCTTCCACTCCAGCAAGTTCTCCGCAGACTTCACTCGCTTCATCTCAGCCCTCGACACAAACTAAGGAAGATGATCATCCTCCACAACAAAATAGTAGTAAGTAATTTTTTCCTTCACATAGTTGAATTTTGAATCTAAGATAAAACATTTACTAAAACCTCTTAGTAATAATATTTCATCTGTCATAATCAATATTTTTTCAATCATGATTAATAAATTAAATTATAAATAGACTAGTGATATAATCTATCACAAGGTACAAAACAAATTATAAGTATGTTTTTGGATGGTTTTTTTCATTTTCTTAATATTGCCCCTATATTGGCACTTAAAATACTGCTATTACACAAAGCATACAGAAGCTTGAATCTGATTCCCTAAAAAAAAAAAAAAAAATAGTTCTCCTTAAGTTTAACTGTAGCTAAATAATTGTTTGTTAACCGAAAAATTACACCATTTTCAGGTTACTTCTGCAAAATTTCTTTTCAGAATCTTAAAATTGTGATGAAGATTTTTGATAATTTTGAATTCTATTCCTCATTTTGACATTAACTGTCTCGTATTTTAAGTCGGATAACCCAAGCCATTCCACGTTTCATTTATGTTGTCTCAAAACTTAGATTTCTTATTCAAAGGTTATGGGAGAACCTGAAATTGTCTGATAATTTTTATGTTCCTTCCGAGGTAGAAAGGCACCAAGCAAAATGTTCTGGAATTTTAATAACCCCGTATTTGTGGAGATTTATAGGCCATGAGGCATAGTCATTGTTTGCCATGGTCCCATCATATTCTCAAAACAGAAATCACTTATTTAACTAGAGACTTGGTGAATAAATTTGCATTTTATCCTTGCATTATCAGTAAAATGTGCCATTAATAAACAGAAATCCTGCATGTTAGAAATTCATTTGGGTGGCAGGGACAAATAGTCAATAAGAATAATTAACTAATGTGTGAAATGAATAAATATATTCAACATAGGATTTTCCATTAAGGCAGTCCATGGCTTGAGCTTTATTGAGGAGTGCTTAAGGAGTTCTTTTCTCTTAATCTGAATATATACTTATGGTATTTAATAACATACCAGTATTTGGTATCCAAGTAGCATCATGTTTTTTTTTTGGTTTTTTTTTACTTCCTTGTAAGAAGTAAAGAAAGAAATGTAATCACCGAAAATGTTCGGTTTTCATATTTCAACGAATTATCCGTATTGAACTTTCCTGTAGCAGTTTTTATTAATTCTGATGTGACTTCTCCATGTATCATGCATAACTCATGGGTTCTCTCTCTGTTTTCAAGAATTCCTTCATGTCTTTATTTACTGATAATAGTGTGCTAACTATGCAAGATTTCATTCAGACTTTTTATATGGTTTCCAATATTTTTGTATACATCTTGTTCGTCTAGCTCAAAAATATTACAATTCTACAACATCTTTCTTAGTATAATCGATCAAAATAGGAAGGCAAAGAAGGGGTAGAAAATATTTCCGTAAAAGGAAATTATTGAGATGCCAAAGAAATGTTATATTTACTCTTTTAATATGGGTGAAGTTAAAATGATGAAGACCAAACAAGTCCACCTATCTTTATTTTAACTTTACATGTTTAGAGTAGTTTTTAGGCCCCTCCAGAAAGTCAACATTAAAAAAAACTCCCTAGCTAAGGGCACTAACTTTCTTACCATCCAGAGGTAGTAGTTAGATTTAATAAGTTTTATAATATATTACAACTAACCTTCTTCAACAATATTTATAAATATATTGTCTTAATTCCTGTAATTTTTCACTCACCCCCGTTTCTTTAATTTATTATTTTCAATAAATATTGAGTATTTTATCGATCTAATAAATAATGAGCTCTCTAGAAAATATAATCTTTATTGATGATGTCACTTCGAGGATATGATATATGTATATTTGCGAGTATCTCATGTAGTAAAGATTCAATGAAATCCATATTTGACATTTAAGCAAGGAATAAGATGCTCCATGATGTATAGGTTATTTTAAAAATGAGGTGAGTAGGAGAGAGGAAGAAAAGGAAATTCAATTATTTGAGTTAATATTCGAGATAGACAAAAAATGTTTAGAACAACATTTATGTATAATCAAATTTGCAGTAAGATTGTCTCTATAAAACTTTTCGATCCGATTCATAATATCGGATTTATACGAATTATCAATCACCCCCCCCCCCACCGATTCGAGTTCAGCAATTAAAGGACTTTGATATTTAGCTCTTTAAAGAAAATTTAAATATCGAGTTTGGTTACGATGAACAGAAATTGCGAGCGCTAGAGCGTTAACATGCAAGTATAAATGATTTTGAAGTAAATAACTTCGAACCGACGTTATTTGCGACATCTCCTAGGTTGGGTCGGACATTAGAAGAAATTCGTCGAGCTCCTCTCATGAATACAATAATTGATTTCTCATAAGGAAAATCTGCTAAATTGCGGACTGTAGCATGTGCAGACTCGTTTGGGTATTTCTACCAAAATACCACGGAAGAAAGATAATGAATTAAGAAGCTATTAAAAATCCCCTAATTAAATAGTTTTTCCCCTAGTCGTGAATAAGTGTTCCGTGACGTGGGTAGACAGTGTGAAGCTCATACTAGACTTTTACTCGCTGGCCACGGGCATCTGATTGAACCACTTTCGACCTCTTAGCATCATCGGTAGTCTTCTTCCAAGCTATTGTAGCTTTTAGTGAACTTCCTTTAAGGCAAATCAGCTATTGAGGTTGTACTTATGACGAGAAAAATGTCTTCAAATGTTCATTGATCCCACCTAGGAGAACGAAAATGAGATCTGTTCAATATATTTATGCATTCAACATATATGATATTCACTTGTATGTTAACGCTCCTACGGTTGCAATTCTTATTTCGCAGTTACCAAACCACGATATTTAAACGTTTTATGCAAAACTACAGACCGAGTTCGTTAATGACTGAAATGACCGGGGGGGGGGGGTTAGTAGGGAGGAAAACAGAAAATTCTAAATATCTCAGATCTTTTGAGTCGGATCAAAATATTGTATATAACCAATCTTACTGAAAATTTAATTTCCTATAAATTTTGATCTATGCATTTTTTCTGCATCTCGATTACTAGCCAAGATATTTGCATTTATCAATATTCGGTCTTAGTAAACATCCCTAATTCTCCTTGGATTTTCACTTTGTGTAACTGAGTCGTCGAGCGAACATCACATATCCATCTGGTATTTCGATTACTTTTTAAGTAGTCTTCGTATTACGGGAGAAATTGAGAATAGATAGTGAGAGGAGATCAACAGCGCGTCCCATACCAACTCGTGGGAAATCTGCTTAGTTTACGCGTAAATGCAAAAGGAATTGAGGTTTAGAAAGTTTGCTAAATTTCACTACTCACTTAGAGCTACTATAAACCATACATTTATGTATGAATGTCCAATGGTAAAGGAGTTGGACAACATTAAATACCCTAATGTGCCTTCAGTTTAAAGTTGGTACCTAACGTTTGTGTATTGCTGTGGGAGTCAACTGTTGGCTTCATTTTCAATACCGCTCCAAAAGGTAGATTTGAGTACCTACCATCTGTAGTTGTAAACCTGAAATTAATTGGCACAAGTTGATAAGAACTCCCGAGTTCTTCATGTACATGTTCATGAACACTTCATTTCAAGTAGAATTTTGCCAAAGAAAAATGCTTATGCTGCTCATTACCCGGACGTACTATTATTCAGTTCGCATGAATCTCTTAGTCTTTTTTTCTCCACCCACAGTAATATCCTTATGTATTCACCCAAGTAATTAATTTACATTAAACCCACAAACGAGTGACTACATCAAAATTAATGTCCCATAACATTTCCAAAACTGAATATGAATTCATATTTTCTTTCCGGGCTAAAGTGAATATAGATCAAAACCCAGAATAAATTGGAGAACTTCGATGCAAAATAAAAATACAAAGGTATCATTTATTTGCTACCCGAATGTTAAATTTTTAACCTAAACATGATTGATTTTACGGACTGCGGTATATTTCCGTAGCTGGAAAAATTTCTTATTTCAGAGCAATGTTGCCCCCCCCCCTCTTCAATCTAAAAAAAAAAACATAATTACACAGCAACTAAGACCAGTTTCCTGCTTAAGCAAATTTGCATATCCAGAACATGTATAAAGAATAGTCTTAAACAACACTGTTGAGGTTCACGCCAATCCAGTAAATGCGATATTCCATGTATTGTTTCTAGAACATCATAGAAGATAATAAATTAAAATAATATATATAACAGCCACAAAGGAAAGAAACATTAAAAACCATTATTGTTAACATATTTTTACAGCGTTTACATTTCGGAATAAAATTATTAAATGTACTTAATTTAGAGCATGGCGAGAAATGGTTCATCAATGAAAATGAGAAATGTCAGTGTGGGAATTGTAAGTAAATCTGGTAATTATGAATCTCTTTTATTCAAAATGTTAGCTCTTTGGATTGCCCCCTTTCTTGCCAATTAACTGGTATTATTAATATTTGCCGTTCTCAATCGACCAAATATTGTTATTTTTTTGTTACTAGGTACGTTCTAAATTTTACAATTCTATTAGTCGAAAGTAACTCATAATGAATAACTATACATTTTTACTTCATAATGAAATTCAGTCTGTTGGTATGAGCATATATTTGTAAATATTTATTATTGCAACGCCGATTACCCTTCTCTTAATGAGTCCCATTTTAGAAATTACTGCAAAGAAGTATAAATGTAGAGGTTAGAATGTTTAGTTTAGATGGCCAGAATCTGAAAAAAAATCTTGAAGGTTAAAACAGTTTTACTTAACTCGGTAATTTAATAAGTACATTTATTTATGAATATAAATTATGTGTGATACTACTCCATGTGAAAATATAATACTCCTGAATCAATATAAACAACAATGGTGAAGTATTCATTGCTTTAAGCTCGTCTCCAAGTAATGTGGGAATTTAAAGCGTTCATATTCTCTCGCCTTTCTAGATTACTAGCCATACTCTTTTCCCAGACCTGTCGTCCATCATTGTGAGATTCAATAAATTATAATAGCAGCAATAAATTATTAAATGTTGTAATTAACAATAAAAAATAATTAATAACTATCGTTGGACAATAGAACATAGATTCTATCAAGTTTCCCCCTCACTACCGTATTTAATTTCTATTTGGTTACACTAATAGTTACTTTACGAGCTGTAATAAGTTGAGTGAATTAACATTTTTTTTTTATATTTATGCTAAACAAATTATTCAATAGCCTGAAAAATTTAATTAATATTATTATATGGTAAAGTGAATATAATACTCAAAATTCCATGATATTAGATTTATTACTCTAAGGTTTTGGAAAACTCAAGCTTGTATGCGAAAAAAAGATCATTTTTCTTAAATTATTCCCAAATATTATATAGAACACCGATAAATACATATAGAGGAATAAAATACATGTTAATCAGCTTCTTAAAAATAAATAAATTATTTTTTTTCTGGTGTTTTAGTAGATTAATTGACTAGAAAATACTATATTACTTTAAGTAAACTGCATAGTTATTTAGTAACTTACCCTTTCTTGTTTTATTTGCTTATTATCCTATTTTTGTTTTGATTGTGAACCACATGTTTGCCCATTTTTTGATTTTTTTCAGGATGAAACTGAAGCTCAATATATCAGTTATTTAGGTGGAGTGTTCACAAGTTTAACATTTACCTCGAAATTTGTGAAATACTAATTCATCAAAACTTGCCGTTCGAACAATAATTAATCGTTCAGAAAGTCTGCAGATTAAGTGAAATCTGTAACTCTCTCTTTCTGTATCACTCATTTACCCTTTTTATGCTAATGCTATTTAATTGTTCATTTGAATTATTTTCGTTAAGAATAAAATGGGCAGGTACTAAGTTCGAAATAAGAACTTATTTAAAATAATCAAAATACAAACCATTCCAATTTGACTGTGCTAATTGTTTTTATCTATCAGATTTGTCGAATTTTTGATAAATTAAGTGAAAGTCACTGATGAAAATAAGTAGGCTATGACCAGAATCTTCCCATCTTTATGTCGTTGGCTAGAGAAGGGGGGAGGGGTTGGGAGGATCTCCCATTTCTCGGGCTTAACAGTCGTAAAGAATTAACGCAGTAGGACTCACTTCTCTCTCTCTAGTCTATTCAACTTGCCATCTATATATGTCTACAATGCTACTTACAATTCTTCTAACAACAGGTACAACCTATTCTAATTCACAGTGTAATATCAGCCCGTCATGATTCTGTAAAAAAAAAAAAATAAAAAATAAAAATAAAAGCGCACTAACAATGCTCTGATGTATCTATCTATCGGTATATACTTTAAGGAAAATATCGATTCACTATTTAAATACGATACTTACTATCGATTCTTAAACCTGCCTTTATGATCCAATGCATATTGTGTCCAAAAATTCTTTTATTGATTTGTTTAATTTTTATTTTTGTTTAATACTTTTAGGTAGTTTATTATCATATGGAAATAAAATCTTCTCTCACCTCCATACAATAATTTATTATTATTATATTATTAAAGTTGCGACGTTTCGATGAAAATAATTTGATTGTCATAAATAAAAAAAAAAAAAAAAAAAAAAAAAAAAAAAAAAAACACCTGTCGAGCACATGTACATTTGACACAAAGTTTGCCAAACAGTTCAAACGTTCAACTTTATATATTGTATGTAATGTAGACACACACACACACACACATACACACACACACACATATATATATATATATATATATATATATATATAAAATCATGTGGCCTTTAAGTAACATCCTTGATGTTGCATTCCAAATTTGAATAATTTGAAGTTTATAATTTATTGTAACTATAATTGTTTAGTGCTTCCGTCAACTTTGTTTATAGTTCGTATATTTCGTAATTTTATTTTCTATTGTTATGCGGTATTTTTACACTTATTTAGTAATGCTCTATAGAAGTTTGAAGTGTATTGTTATTTAATTACTAGCTTTTAGCGCCTTAAACAATATTTCTTTTTATCTCTTATCTCTTTACACATTTATTAATATCTCTTCATAGCTTTATTTCTTTGCTTTTCTTCAGAAGCTACACTACAGATAACACGCTTGGAAGTATTAAACCATAAGATAAACTACAATAAAACATTGAGAGTAACTTAAAAATAAAGTTTCTGTTTATTCAAGCCACTATCTGTTTGTCACGTACTAACTTGAGATAATTAAAAAATATAGTGAATATTATAATAATGAATAAACCAATTCTAATTTAAAATAAATACCGGTATATCTGCACTAAGCGTCTCTATTTCCCTTATTAAATCTAAATGAATATATAATTTTTTTATAAATTAGCAGTCTGATAATAATTTGTTGCCAGACATAAATTGGATCATTAGTGAATTATTTAATTTCATTAATGATAGTAATATTTTAAGTGGTACATAAATCCACTTCTTAAGTGCCTAGAGTTAGAATTCTTAATAATTTACTTAATTATTTATTTGTGTAATATGAGCAAAAGCCAAGTACTTATTAGTCACGTTAAGTGTACCTTATTTTGGTCTATAATGACGCTTAACAAGCTCTAGGACACTATAAATACATTTACCCACCAATAGAATACATTTATCTCTATGACTGTTAAAAATATAATCAAAATAGATTAAATTTCAATGAACATAATTTTAAAAGGAGGTAATTCGCCAAAACCACCTCATAAATTGTTTAATAAAAGTAATAAAGATCGGATAAAGTTTAATAAAAGTATAGATATGGATGTAGCAAAAATACAGTAGAATTTAAAGTTGATTATGAGAAAAGAGAATTATAATTCAATATATTTACCTTACATAGACTCGCAAATTAAAGAAGAGAAAAATCATAATATCGGTTGAGTTTAATTTCATTTAATTTCTTTTTAATTTTCTTTATTAATTTTATTTGTAATTAACTTGCTTATTTCATAATTTTTTTTTTATTATTTCATTTCATTTTATCTTATTTATTTTTATTATATTTGATTTGGTAATAACCCATTGAATAATATATATTGTAAAAATGAATTTAAACATAATCATATATGTAATATGCCATTTGGCAATGGAACATGTGATCAAATAAATAACTTCACATAGGGTTTCTATGAGAAAAAAAGAGAGTATTTATATATAATAATTAATTTATTTCAAATATTTCTATTTTATTACAATGCATATAAAATGAGTAAGGCACAATGGTTGCTTGAAAACATCAGTTATTATCAAAAATATTAGAATGTTTTGATATATCAGAATAATAATTTGGTAAAGTTATTTCTTTTTTTGGTAGAAATTAGGATTCAGTTTATATTTTCTTTTGAATCCCTACAAGAGACCCCTAGCATTTTTCTTAAACCCGCATAACTTGTATGTTTTGAGTGATTACGTCTTGGAATTAGGCATCTTAGAATTACTTCGGAGTTCCGCCATCTTCTCGGATATTCGAAGTTTCGCAGAAGAAATGGTTTGTTTCAGGACGCATTCAAATTCTGGCTAATATATCAGTCGGGTTAAGCTGTCTACAACACAAACTCCTGAATTGTATACTTCATTGTCTGTCCCCCTTCGTTGCTTATGAGAAGCAAATGAATCTTGGTCAAGCATTAAATAAGCAAATTTCTTGCCATAATAGATTTTATTGAAAAGGCCAAAAATCTCAAAATTCTCTTCTGTATCTTGAATAAATACAGATCACAACTCACCTTCGACTCCATGTTTCTTCCTTTTAGTACATCGCAAATACATGTTATTTAAGCAGTACATGTTATTTAATATGGCCATAAGACATTTCGGGATTTGTAAGTGTATTATTAAAATTTGAAGAGTTAACGTTTGACTCAAAACAAAAAGAAAAATGTTAACAGCTTCTCCAGTACTCTTCTCGTTTACAAAAATCTAAATTCCCATCACAGCTGACGTGCCCAATGAGCATCACAAAGGTGGTTGAGTTGTTTCGTGAATACTGAACTACTTCTTAAGTTGCTGCTTGAAGTGCCGCTCTTTGGTCAGTAATGCTATCAAAATACAGGAATGCGAAAATATGACCACTTTACAAAGCCCATGAGACACACATATTTACAGCAATTTTAAATATGCCATTTTTAAAAAGATTGGTTATGTAAATGTTTTATGTCATTTAATAACTGAGCTGATTAGGACGAACTAGCCAGGGATTGTTTTTTATTTAATTTGTTTGTCACTATATAAATTTCTATTGCCTAGGTTAGAGTCAAACTCACGGCTCTAGATTCACCAAGTGAGATCAAGACCGAAGCTTTGACACGAATATATAACCTGAGCTCCGTCACTTTTTTTTATTATTTATGCATCGCTAAATAGCATATATTATTATGCCTCATTATAACATATTTTATTATAAATAAATACTATATGTTATTACGGGTCGCATCAATCAGCACGCCAGTCAATTTTTTAGATGTATGGCAACATATATTTACAAAATGCATTATTAGGGAACAAAGGGTCTACATTTGCTAAAAACACTTAAAATTACACTAAACTTTAGCTGTTCATGTTTCGCGTTTTGAATAACACCTCTTTAAGGAAAAAGGCTTAAAATAAAATAAAAATAATCAGTCCGTGGCCGAACGAGAAATCTTCTTGTAAGGCAGGCCTTAATAGAGGCTGATAAGAAGGCGGCTCAGAAGGTTAGTACACAGTCCGCTGTTTTCAATCGATAGCCTATCAAAGAGATGGAAATGAGGTCCGTTCAAATATCTGCTCTTTCGGACAGTTTTGTGGTTATCTTTGCTAAACTCGATATTTAACATTCTCATGGCAGAACTAAAGATAAAATTTGCTAATCTCTGAAATCGGGGCAAAAGTGGTCTAAAGAAGAGGCAAACGTACAATCATGAATATCTCCGTTATTATTACTCTGGCCGATAAATGCTACATAATCAAACTTGTTGATAACGTAATGTACTACAGCTGCTGTTCTGTACATTTTTCTCTAATTCTGAATATTGGTTTTGTTATTTATATTTTTGTCACCACGGCAATCAAGTCAAACCAACTCCTGTTTATCCTATTTTAACTTTAAGCTACGAAATCACTAATAAGAAATAAACAGTCAAGTCTTGCTAATATACGCCATTCAGAAAGTGAGAAAAATTGCAGATCAGGACATCTGTGCAGGTATGTCACCAGCTTTGACATTATATTATACGCCATTCCTGCAAGGTGGAAATCTGCTAGTTTACGGAGCCCAATTCGGACATGGTTCAAATAGTGCACACACACAGACACACACACACACACACAGTGTGTTTCATACTTCCTGCTCAATCCATTTTTTCTCAAGAGTTTAATATACGTAATGAAACTTGTGAGGTCTTAGTTGTGGAAAATGAAATGTATTTGTAAGTCTATTTTCTAACGTTTTCCAGTTCTTCTCTAGCACCCCTAATTCTAGCATTTTCAAGGGTACACCATATTAATTAATGTTTATAGAAAATCAAATTTTAGAACGTTTTTATTCCGGTAAATGTTTTCGATCTGACACTTCCTTAATACGTAAATCGGCAAATAAACAACTCAGTTTCAGAATGAATATTTTAAAAAAAAGCATTACACTATATTAAAATATCTTGAAACATATTGAAGGTTAAAATTATCTTAATTAAGATGCCCTGATAAAAACATTAAGTATTAAAGGAGATGATAAGGCTTGACATCAAACCGGTAATTTTGGCTAGAACTTCAAAAGCCTGAATGTGCCTCTTCCCATCCAGCCAAGGCTACTATAATTATGACATGTTCATCTCAGAATTACAGTTTCAAACAACTTTTTCTTTACGTTTCCATTAGCTTTTCCACGATGTTTGATTGCAAGGCCCTACTAACTCCTTCTAAATGCGATGCATTATATAACTTAAATATGTGAGATATAAATGTTCTGCTGCGTCCTCAATAAACATTCTATAGTATTACTAGATCGATACCATTCTCAATAATTAACTGATCCATACAAAATTAAATATAAAATTTCTTAGTGTGTGTAATTGGACTAAGAGAGTGGGGTATAAGTGAGACAGTAAAAATAAAATAATGTATATCAATCTTTGTCATTATCCGTTGTATCAAAAAATATTACAAATTTATTTTTAAAAAAAAGGTAATGGACCACATTCTTAATTCGAATGTTACCTGACTCATTTGTATTTATTACTTTTAGCCTTTAAACATACTCATGCGATTTACACTCAGAACAACTTTGTCAAAAATCATCTCAAGTCATGCTTAAATTTCAAAAACATTGAAAAAAGGCTTCTTATTATGGGAGAAATAGAGAATCGATTACGAAATGACATCATCATCTTAAATACCCCCTTATTGTTTTCATTGTGTTTTTACCGAGTAAGTGAAATACATGCAAATATGTTCCATGTGAGGTAATTAATTAAGATTTTTCGTTCTAGAATCCATAATTTCTATTTTCATAAAACCATTTTCGATATTTAACTGTTTCATGCCAAAACTAAAGATTGTATTCGTTAATGGCTAAAATCGTCTCAGGAAAGGGGGGTGGAATCGAAAATTCGAAATATTTCCTTGCTATAAGTCTGCTCGAACAATATTATATAACCAAACTTGTTGTTGATGTAATTTTTACATGCTTTTGCTCTTATACAGTTTTTCTCTTTACAATTTTTGATTGATCATTACCAAACTCGACGTACCAGCAAACTAAAGATCAAGTTCGTTAATGGCTGAAATCGCACCAGTGGAATGTGGGTTAGAGAAGGAATTTCTGAAAATTCAAAATATCTCCGTAATTAAACAACGGATTAAAAAATTCTATGGAATTTCAAATTTAATTTCCTATAAATGTTGTTATATACATTTGTTGTTGTTAGATGTATGTTGTTACATTTGTATCTTGAATATTAGTTTTAGTAGTATATGCATTTTTTTAGTTTTCAGCCTTAAGTAAATCCCCTTACTAATTTCATATTAACAATAATCTGGTATATAATGAACCAATTTATTTGAAGCTTAAATACTTACTTAAGTATTGTTTTCAACAGATATTTACTAGACGAGATACATGTAAATAAGTTGTGATGACAACGTGAATTAAGATTTTTACGTACTTTGCTCGAAAATGATTATTTGATCAGTACCATAGTCTATATTTAAGCGTTTCACTCAACGATAAAGATCATATTTGGTAAGGCTTATATTGACATTGATAGAGAATAATTGACAATTTGATATATCTCGGTTATTTTCTTATTTCAAGTATTAAGCTAGTTATACGTAATTTTACGTGTTTAGCCACAGTAGACCTTTATAATCGTCTGATTTTTACTATAAGTAACTGAGTACATTTGAAATCCTTTTTAAATAGGATTCTTACTACGAGGGAAATAGGATATAGATGGTGAGATGAGGTGACAAGTGTGTCATGCTATGCCTAGAAAAATCTGCTTAGTTTACGCAGCCCCTGTGTGACGGACTTTCTTTTTAGCAGATTTTCCTTAGGGGAAATCAGCTATTGAGGTAGTACTCATGATGGAATTTTCGAAATTTTTCTTCAAATGTCTATCGATCCTACCTAGTAGATGACGAAATTGAGGTTCGTTCAAAACTGTATATATATATATATATATATATATATATATATATATATATATATATATATATTTGTCTGTTACCGCTCTAGCGGTCGCAATTTTTGTTTGATCGTTACCAAACTCGATATTTAGTCGTTTTATGTAAAAAGAAAGATCTAGTTCGTTCACGGCTGAAATCGGACAAGTGAGAGGGGGGGTTTAGAGGGGAGGATTTTCGAAAATTCGAAATATCTCCGTTGCTATACGTCGGATCGAAAAATTGTACAGAATCAATCTTATTGCAAATTAAATTTACTATAAATATTGTTATATACATTTATTCTCTATCTTGAATATTAACCGATATATTTGCATTTTTATTAAATCTGGGCGGTGAGTGACTTTCCCGCCAAAAGTTAGTTCGGCCGTTTCCTTGACTGCTCGGCTCTCGTGATATTTCTCTATTATAAAATCACGTGGGAAATCTGCTTAGTTTACGCAGCCCCTGCGTGACGAACTTTTTATTACTTTCAGTATTCATAACATCCCTACTTCTATTCATACGATTTATTCTTTGAGTATCTGAGTTATGCCCACTTTTAATTTCACTTTCTGTTTACATTGGTTTCGAGGGTATGGAATAGATGATGAGATGACATACACGGTCTTGAGAAATCTACTTAGTTTACGCATCCCCTGCGTGACGGGCTTCATTTTATATTACACGTCTCGGCTGATTCCATATTGAAGGCACTTGAGACGCTTAATAATAATCGTCTGACGTTTCTGAAGTTAATGTAGTAAAACCCGTGGCCTACATAATTCCCTCCGCCCCCCCCCCTCCTCGCCGTATGAGCGAATTCTCTAATTATTCCATAGGAATATTTGTTGTGATATGGTTGGCAGCCGTGCGTAAAGGGCTTGCAGGTGGGAGGTACTTCATGCCAGTACTCTAGATTCACTCATACAAGACGTACCGCGGCCAACGTTCATCCTATCCGTTCATAATGAGACTCTACTGCCTCTCATCTTCTCGCAGTCCGCCGAGGAAAAACGGTAAGTCTGCCCGTTTAAATTGCTAGGTGCACCAATGTGTTTTTTAGGAATCGCTTGTGTATACGACAAATTCGTTTTTGGTATCGGATGTTCATGGTTAAAAAGAAATAATGTACCCGATATTTGATTAAACGTTAACTTTGATACAGCAACCAATTTATTTAATCGAGTAAAGCTACTCTTTCATAGCTCTGCTACTGTCAGTATTATAAATGACATTAACAGTTGAAAACCAAAATAAAATAAATACAAATAAATAATAAATAAAATAAAAGAGGAAAAAAAGAAAAAGGGATGATTTTAATTATAAAAAATCTGGAAATAAGGAAACCAAAACCAAGATTTTGCCAAGTTCATATTTTGATGCCAGAGGCACTTTCCCTTGGATTCTTTTAAAATTATAATTCAAAAACCAAGCCAATGAGCAAATTACATTTAAAGGCAAAATTAAATTACTAAATGTAAATAATTCTATGCTATTAATAATAATCTTTATTAAAATTTGCATACTGACGAATTTTTGTTCATAGTTTATCTGCCCTTAATGCAAACTTGACTTTCTACCAAGATTTCAACCGTTTATTGTAGGGATTGTTTTTTAAATCATACAAATTTCTTGAATCGATGGCAAAATAATCAGCCAGTGGGTGTTACTAATAAATTAGAGTGCTAAGTTCATGTCAAAGATGACATGATAAAAAGATATATTAATAAATACTCCCACTAAACAACCATTAAAAAAAGTGATGCATTCCAAGTTTTGAAATTGATAGACTTTGAATAGCATTGGATACTTTTTCGATTCTACTTTTATTCGAATGCCGACGTCTGAAGCTAATTTCACTGCATCGGCACGATCAGCTGGCTTCATTTCTGTAGAAGACCCCATCTCAATTCCGTTGTGTAATAGTGGCGCAGTACGTTTTAGCGGATTTCCCTTAAGGTGGAGTGATTTTCGAAAAGTGTGTTCAAATGTACATTGATCCTACCCCGGAGAAATCGAAAAGAAAGTCCTTCAAAACTCTATTGGTTTGCCAATTTGCTACAAGCCCCAGGTGTCGTTTGTACGACGGTGACGTTTTCCTTAACTTACACCATAAAAGAGGGGGGGGGGTATCATTTTCACCCTTGAAACTCATAGTTCAAGGTCCAAGGTTTCGATAACACCGTCCATCTGGAGATAAGAAGTATGCCGATTCTTTCTGATAAACCGAAGTAAAATACCTGACGCAGTTTCAAATTAAGCACCAAAATATAATAACCATATTGAAAGATTGATAAAAATCATAACATATTATGACAAACTTGGTGAACCTAGACCCATTGGTTCGATTCCCGTGTAGGCAAAAAGAATTTATTTAGTGGGGTACTCACTAAAGAAACTCCCTAGTCCTATCCTGGCTAGAAAAGGCATTCGTCTTAACTTCACTTGGTAAACTTAAAGTTGCAAAGTCCATACTCACCTGGCCAATAGGAATTTCTTAAGTGACTATCTCATTAAAAAAAATCCCTGCCCCCCCAGCCAGACTAGAGAAGGGTGGTAACCTGTAGATAACTTGTCCCGACTGCCTTAGTAACTCAATGTGGATGTTAACAAATAACTAGTTATAATCTAATAATATTTGGGACTTATTATGCAAAACAATAAATAGTCATAAACAACCTTACATGCCAGTATTGTAGAATAAAATCCACTACTACATAAGGTACCTATTGCTAAAAGGACTTCAAGTATTTTCCAAGTATTATATGGAATTTGAGCAGAATTAAATAAAACATCAGCTAATATTACTGTTCCATTTAAACATATTAGAGTTCACATCGATAATATATGAAAGCTGGTAGTAATAAATTCATTTACAATTGAAATATATACGTTCCTTAAATCAACAACACTCCCAATTGTCCAACTAGAATTTCAATAAAAACAACCTCTACTTCCAAAGTCACCAAATTATTGAAATGCTTTTGATAATGGTAAAATGATTTAGACAATTTTAACTACATATTGTTTTGATCCGATTAAACGTTTTATCTAATAAATTTACTTACTACATTACAGAACCCAAACGTAAAACAAGCCTCTTCAGATCTTCCATACAGTGCAGGTCGAGTAAAAAACGGCCACACTTACACATTAAAGATTTATTCAAATGACAGAGCGATTTCAACGCAGCGCATCATCGTCAGTGCCCTGTTGACAGGCTATTAGATTGTTAAAACTATTAAAATGTTCAATAATTAAAACAATCATTAAAACACTAAAAAATAGTATTCCTAAAAATAAATTATAGCACTTTGAAAACCATCAACAAAAGCATCCATAGAGTGTTTACATATCGAGTGGCGACTTCAGAATAAGCTCATAACTTTATAATAACTTATAAAGCGGCTACTTGGAGTGCACACATTTCATCGACCGATATTGTGAAATTCCATCTTTGCAATTGGCCCTAATTTCACTTCATAGAAATAGAATCCTAAACATTAATTACTATAGTAACAATAATTCACGGTCCATTCTTTCTATTCATTTTAATCTTCCATTAAAAAATGATTATTTATTTCCTAGAATATAAAATTTTAACCCTAAATGATAAAGATACATGTATCACTGTTCTTACCACGTGTTACTTATGTATACTATTCACGAGTATATACGCTTACATTACATTCATTCTATATTTCCAAGAATTCTATCAATTCCATTTTAAATATTTGCCTAATATTGTCTACTATGTTAAACATTTCATCCTTTAGTTCTTTTTTGGCCTTGATATTAATAAAGTTTTAAGAAAAGTAAGAGCGTTTTCGAGATCGACTTCACCAGTTGTCATCTTGAAAACGAGTCTTAAGTTTCTGTTTCTCAGCTAACATTTTCAAGGCAAAATTATCCAATTCTGTATTATTAAGTTGAAATAAAACATGGACATATATAATGGGGACAGCAGTGATAGCGGACCTCGTTTGTGAAACATATTGAAGCTCGTCCAAGCTAAAGAGAATAAATATTTAGTAGGTCACAAGTGAAGATTTCAGCATGCACATTGGTGCAGCGGCATGGAAAATTATTCTAATGAGGTTTTCGGTCGTGAAAGCTCTCCTTCACGGTAATTTTAACTTATAAACACCACGAATAATCATTAATCTTCTCTTTTTTTAAAGATTAAATGACAGATGCATTTAGCACATAGTCAATTTAGTGCATTATGTAATTAGCGGGCAAAGTGACGTTGATAATGAGGATATAATTACTTTTCAGTTCATTGATAATGTTTATACTAAATATTTCATAAGGAAATAACAAAATAATCACTAAAAATTGGTTTCCTGAATTACTATAAATCTTTGATTAGAAATAATGATGGTTTGGCCATATTTAAAAAAAAAAAATAGCTAATTCCTCTTAAGGGAAATCTGCTAAAAAGCCCGTCACGCAGGGGCTGCGTAAGCTAAACAATTTCCCACGTACTGGTACGACTCACCACTGATCAAAATAGATGATTTTTTTAAACTAAAAGTGAATTCTGAAATCTAGATGGCTTTAGTGTTTATTAGAAGGTATGAATGAATGTATCAACCAAACAATCAATAATATTTACAGGTAGTCTATAGATATCTTTACTCCAGCTGTATGTTTACAGGTAGTCTATAGATATCTTTACCCCAGCTGTATGTTTACAGGTAGTCTATAGGCATCTTTGCCCCATCTCCCATCAGTATTTTTACAGGTAGTCTATAGGCATCTTTGCCTCATCTCCCATCAGTATATTTGCAGGTAGTCTATAGATATCTTTACCCCAGCTGTATGTTTACAGGTAGTCTATAGGCATCTTTGCCCCATCTCCCATCAGTATTTTTACAGGTAGTCTATAGGCATCTTTGCCCCATTTCCCTTCAGTATATTTACAGGTAGTCTATAGGCATCTCTGCCCCATCTCCCATCAGTATATTTACAGGTAGTCTATAGGCATCTCTGCCCCATCTCCCTTCAGTATATTTACAGGTAGTCTATAGGCATCTCTGCCCCATCTCCCATCACTATATTTACAGTTAGTCTATAGGCATCTCTGCCACATCTCCCATCAGTATATTTACAGGTAGTCTATAGGCATCACTGCCCCATCTCCCTTCAGTATATTTACAGGTAGTCTATAGGCATCTCTGCCCCATCTCCCATCAGTATATTTACAGGTAGTCTATAGGCATCTCTGCCCCATCTCCCATCAGTATATTTACAGATAATCTATAGGCATCTTTACCCCAATTGTATATTTACAGATAGTCTATAGGCATCTTTACCCCAATTGTATATTTACAGATAGTCTATAGGCATCTTTACCCCAATTGTATATTTACAGATAATCTATAGGCATCTTTACCCGATCTGTATATTTACAAGAAGTCTATAGGGCGCTTTACCCCAATTGTATATTTACAGATTGTAATAATTTTTAGCTCATATGTATATTCACAGGTAGTCTATAATAATTTTATCTTATCTATACCTACAAAGGTAGTCTATTACAACTTTTCCCAATATGTATATTCACAGGTAGTCTATAATAATTTTATCTTATCTATACCTACAAAGGTAGTCTATTACAACTTTTCCCAATATGTATATTTACTGGTAGTCTATAAGAATATTTGGCTCAGCTGTGTATTTCTCCTAATATGTCCTAAAGTACCCCAAGCAGATTTTCTCTTTATATCAAGTATGAATTCATATCTTCAGAATACTTTCATGACAAATACTAGATACATTATTGAACATTTCATAGGTAACATAAATATTTTTTGAAAATGTTAAACGGTAATTGATTAAAACAAATGTGAATAAAAAGCTGTCTGACTGGTGGCTTTCATGTGGCGATTGGAGAGTTACATGTGATTAGTTCATAGGAAGTGGGTAACAGCTGGAGGTAGTGAAGGTCGGTTAACCCAACTCATACTTCGGATATAGTCTAGTAATCAAGGGCCTTGCCCGTTCACCAGACCATCTGATTGTCATGGCTAGTGGCTTATCAGAGATAAATTGATAACAGACCCACTGGATATATCCAGTTGTTGGCACACAGACATATATATATATATATATATATATATATATATATATATATATATATATATGAGTGCACATGGCGCGTTTGTGTGTGTGTCGAACGGACCTCATTGTCGTCATCTTACCCGTATTGGAATTAAGCCACTCAAAACGCTGGGCAAAATATTCTTCTGTCGTATTTGTTTTGTCAACGTACTAAACTCATTGCCAATTGTTGCAACCTATGGACAAATATGAGCACAGCTTTATTGCAGATCATCGCTAAATACTGATACAATAAATTATAGCTTTTCTGATAGAGACATTAGTCATCTTTGACAATGAAAGTACCACTTCACCAAAGAGGTAAATAGAATAATAAAAACATTCAGGCAGACACAGTATGAATCATTAATGTTATGGCGATTAAATTTTGAATAATATTCTCTGTGTCCCTTTTAAGTTCCTGTTTTCATTTGCGCTGATGTTTGGACAAGTCGGATATTGAAACTCAATGTTGCCATTTTGAAGTGTCTTCTTGCTCATTGCTTAGATAACTCTGAAGTTGTTTTTAAAATAATAATTTACTCAGGTTAGCAAAGAGAGTTATGGCAGCTTGTTAATTCCTAGATACTGCTGTCAATAGTTTCTCAAATACAGTGGATACAGGTTAAAAACCTTACACGGGCACTCAAACAAATTACAATATGTCTTAATCTTACTTGATAAACGTAGAGACGTGGATTCGATTCTCACCAAGACAATTGAAATTTATTTAGTGACAACTCAGAAAATAAAACCCTTACGCCCACCCTAGAAAAGGGTGGTAACCTGGAGATTATCCGTCTCAATTAACCTTAACAACAACAACAACAATTTTGACATCAATAAATAACATAAACTTACATTTGAAAGGGTATTTTGGACGGTTTTCTGCACGTCAAGGTAGGGCTAAAACCCTACAGAAAACCAAACTTCAAAACATTTATAAGGAATAAAATAATTTATAGTAATGCTAAAAATTGAACTATTTTTAATTAATTATATTTTAAAAACAATACGATGTGAAAACTAAGATCTGTTTGGTTTCAGTGTTGAGTAAGCTTACTTCAATTGACGCGACTATTACACTGGACTATTATATCACTAAATATCTCGTATCCAGCTCAAATATTGACTTGGTCACGTAGGATTCTTACAAATAGACATATAGATGATTGTAACGAGAGATGACGTCACCTGTATTTCATTTCGGCTTGTGTAGAAATCTACTTAGTTTAAACAGCCCCTGCATGCCCTACTTTTATTGTTTACTTCATAGGAGATTCGTCACCATGAAGTTAAAGGCAGGTAGATAGTGATATCTCTCAGTTCAGTTTTCCCCATCACTGAGTCGTCAGAAGAATAACAGGCAGAGAGAAACACGATAGAAAGAACAAAAAAAAAAGGACCAGATGATCTTCAATACAGATGCTCCTTTTCATGAGAATCTCAACAAGGGAAAGTGAGACTAATTTTAATTCTTTTGGGTAATTTTTTTCTCTGCCATCAGGATGAAGGATGCTATTCTTTAATACGTAGGCATGTCTAGACTGTCCTTTCTATATCTCTGATTTTTATTTCTTATTTCTCTTACCAATGGTACATCAGTTTTGATGTCCATCAAGTTTGGATTGCATAATATTTTTAATCGGCTCGTCAGAGAGAAAAGGAGAAGGAATGCGAGAGAGAGAGAGAGAGAGAGAGAGAGAGAGAGAGAGAGAGAGAGAGAGAGAGAGAGGGAGAGATGCACAACTGGTCTTTTCTTACAGACAATTGTGTTTATAAAAATAATCCAGCGGGCTCAAGTTAGCCATGTGACGAGTTAATCTTAACCTCATTTGGCAGACCTAGAGTCGTGGGTTCGATTTCCACGCGTGGGCAATAGGGGTTATTTTGTGACGAAATCATTATATATATATATATATATATATATATATATATACATATACTAATATTTGTCTGTTAACGGTCTAGCTGTCGTAATTTTTGTTTGATCCTTTCCAAACTCAAGATCAAGTTCGTTAATGGCTAAAATCCGACCAGTGGGAGGTTGGGTTTAGACAACAATATTAATATCTCCGTTATTATGCGTCGGATAAAACAATTTTACAGAGACAATCGTATTGCAAATGCACTGGTTCTGTAAATGTTATGTACGTTTATTCATTTTCTTGATTATTAACAGACATATTTGCATTTTTTTTAGTTTTCGGCCTTCAGTAAATCACCACTCTTACTCATGTCATATTAACAATAAGCTGTTATAATATGAAGCACTTTATTTGAAGCCTAAATACCAAATATTGATCTCATTAAACTTTTACGTTTTGAGATACATGTAAACGTGGAAAATCTGCTTAGTTAACTCAGCTTCCTGCGAGACGGGCTTGTATAGTGTGCGTGTGTAAGATCAGAATGATTTTTTTTTATTTTTTTTTTTTTTTTTTTTTTTTTTTTTTTTTTTTTTTTTTTTTTTTTTTTTTAATCCCGGTGTTAATAAAATTATGCTCTTTCTATCTACAACTCAGATTCTGGAATATAGACTGACAGTGGAGACCATCATATTTTCAACAGAAAGTTTTTATTTTAGTAGTTTCCAACTTCACTTGGTATTTTTCATGATGTGAAGGTGGATAAATAAGTCCCGACACCATTCTCACAAACATCATATTGTTAACCATACCCAGCAAAGAAATGGTGAAATGAAATGGTAAATTTCAGGATTGGGGCCGGAATTCGATACTGAATCAGGATCTGTGAGCATTGTCGATTCTCTCCAACACTAGCACGGCCCTAATACGACTCACTTTAATTAACATTTATTAAATATAGTCACATAGTGAGACATATACGGCACTGAATCCTCCGGAATTTCGGATTCCAAAATCAGAATGGATGGAAGTAAACAACCACCTCCGCAATATCAAAAGTTTAATATAGTATAACTATAAATATATTATTCTAACCACCCCTAAACGAGATCTTGCCAATCACCATTGATGTAGGGCATAAACCAAATAAATAAATTAACCTTTATTAAAGAAAATAGCTTCCATTAGTAATGGATTACCATTGTTATGCAGGCTGTGCAAGAACACGGCAATTATACAGTGATGCTTTATTATTTGGTTCATGTTTCATGATTGGCGAAAGTTTAAATTAATGTTCAATTCATACTTAGACGGAATTGAAAGTGATTTCATCTTTGGCAAATCATTCAGGCAGAAAGTTCATTTATATTAGCTATAAAATTATAAGGTACTCTGACGTAAGATACCTAACTCCTACAAATAGAATTTGTAGAAAAAGAATTTGTCTTTACGCTGTGGACTTACAAAAAATAAATTTAATCATCATCATAAAAAAAAAAAATAATAACAATCAAACAAAACAATCTATAATCGATGGGTATACTTTAGTTTTGAGTCTTTGTACTTTTGAAAGCTGTCTTTGTTGTGAAAGAAATAATAAGTTGACCACATCTGCTGAATATTGAGGGAACCAGATTATTGTTTATTTATATTTAATTTGAACTGCCGCTATGTTAAAATATTAAGACAAATTTAAATTGTAATAGCAGTTGTGCATAAAGTGAAGCTATTACAATAGCGCCTTCCAGGCGACACAAAATTAATTCGGAAATCTAAAATCGTTCTACAATAAATTATTCATTGAAAACAAGACACTGTTGCAACCAAATTAGAAATTCTTGATGCAATGGAACTCAAGAAAATATATAGGTGACTATTTGAACAAAATTGTTAAAGTTAATAAGTTAAGTTTATTAGATAATTTTTTATATGTACCATTGTAGTCCCCCACTTACCTTCCAATTTATTATTTTTATTTTCGATTGACATTATACATCATTAAGATCGTTTAGCCACCACAGAGGGCCTCGGGATCAAAGGTTTTACGTAGTGAGTGATCGATTCGACGTAGAACCCCCTGTAACCCTGAAATTAGTTATCTCCAATAGACAGACGGGCTTCAAGATACTCAAGGGGCAGAAGGTGGTCATGGCAAGAAAGTTTGCTAGTCCAAGGAACCTAGGAGAGTCAATGTCCTTCGTCATACAGACTGATTTACTCACTAGACTCCTGAATTTCATCTACACCACGACAATAGTGCGCTATGGTAGTAAACCTAAACCTCACTCTGCGGTCACCCATTCAAGCACTGACCATGCTCGATGTTGCTACACTTGAGTTACCTGAAGTCGGGCACTCTAGATCTAAAGCGCCCCCAATGTCTTTGCTAACACAAAACAAATAATGCACTATATTGTTTCACCACTGTATTTGCCACTTATTTTTTTAATAAATTTAAATTTAATGGATTTTGTTGCTAAATTCTGTCATGTCCTAAACAATAGTGACTTATATCAACAAAAAAGGTACACTGAAACTCAGCCGCGATTGTTTTTGACCACCATATCCCTACTTTTTAGTAAAAACAAAAAATATGGTAGACTGTATATTTACTTTTCAGTAGATTATGCCCAATACACATTTCTTATAGGGGAGTCGCAAAACCAGATTTTTTGTATTTAGATAAACATATAAATGGTTCTCCCTCTTGGTTTAATTTTCACAATTAACGAACTCGATCTTCAAAACTTTAAACATGAAATTAATTTCATTATTACAAAATTGCCGCCGTTTATATATGGTTAAGATGTGGTGCATAAATAAACAAATATAAAATTTTGTGATTCGACTCATCACAATATTGTTTGCACTTAATTTACCTTGAAAAAAATTAAACTAATATTTAGAGGGTTAAAACCATCCTAAGTCCAGCCATATTTTTGAGGCATTAAGTATGATATAAAAGGGCTTATTTCAAGTTCTGTGTCACACCTGTTTAGTTCAAGTTGTCTAAGCGGTGGTGAGCCATAAAAAAAAGGTCTCTAATTAACAGAGGTACATATTTTCCATGGTTCATTTACTCATCAATAGATAAATAAAAGTGTATAGGCTTTCTCAGTAAATGACAAGCTGGGCCGACATTCTTGCCTAATGTTGAAGGATTGTTTCCAGCAAAGCCTTGCTAAATAATGCCAAAGCCACTATAGTGTGACAACCTGTAGATTTATTGTGTCTATAAACCCCAATGACATAAAGTGAACGAAAATTAGGCTAAAAACTTTGAAAAAAAGGGAAATTTCACTTTTTTTGCACGTTTATAAAGTATTTTTGTATAACAGTTTTGTTTCCCTCTAATTCACTCATTGATTGCGTGTGTGCGTATATATACCCGTATACAAGTAGTTTACAAATATCAAACAATAATAAATTAGTCAATTATGATTGTACATTTTAACGCTTCTCTTTACCCCTTCCCTCGTAGTCGAGTTTCGGCTATTTTTCAAGATCACATGTCAAATCTGAATATTGTCAAAAGAAAATTGCGAGCAGAAATTATTTAACATATGTATGTATATATATATATATATATATATATATATATATATATATATATATATATATATATATTCACGCGCGCACACAAATGCGATTGGCATCATTTTAGCAGGGAAATCAGCTATTGACGTCCGTTCAAAACTATATATATATATATATATATATATATATATATATATGGATGTCTGTTAACGGTCTAGCACCCTTAATTTTTGTTTGATCGTTACAAAACTCGAAATTTATACGTTTTATGTATAATCAACTTCGTTGATGTTAAAATCGGACCTATGGAAGGGCGGCTTGGAGTGGTGGAATTTCAAAAATACAAAATATCTCCGTTATTATACGTCGTAAAATTATATATACTGACCTTAGCGGTCGCATTTTTTTTTGTCGATTCCAAACTCGATATAATCATTTTATTTTAAACTAAAGATTAAGTTCGTTAAGGGCTTAACAGAAGTAGGTTGGTCTTCTTTACTATTGGTTAGATCGAAAAATCATAATCACTAATGTTATTTGAAATTCAATTTTTATACATCTAGTTTTATAAACTTTTTCTCTATCTTCAATATTAAGCAATATTTTTGATTTTAAAATGTTTAACTTCCAATAAACCCCATTTTTAGTCACCGCACTGAAACGTCTTGTTCCAAGATTAAATTCCCAATATTGTTTTCAGCATTTCTTTGCTAGATGAGATACATGAAAATACATTGCGTGAAGAAATTATCAATGAAGATTTTACTGACCATCCACTTCTATTCATAGGATTTTTATTTGGAAATAGAGAATATATGGTGAGATGAGGTCATTAATGTGTTATACCTTCACTTGGAAAATCTGCCTCGTTTACGCAGAGCATTGAGTGACGGATTTTTTAAAGATATAAAAGATATTAACTTTCTTTAAAATGTAACGTCGAAGCAAGGGGATTTTAGGCTTGCAAATTTGTTTATAATTGAACCATCGTCAAATTTTCAAAACTCCAAAAAGTCTATTATTGGATTTTCCAGAAATTTCTACTTCCAGGTACGCGTATGCCCTCAACATACTGATTTTCGAACCTGCGCAAACGGAGAAAGTGACCTGGAGCATCGTGATAGGACGGTAACTACTTGAGGTGACCTAAAGTGAAAGGGAATCATTCTGAGTAACAGTAGCAATCACTGTCTTCGGTAATAACTGTAATCACAGGTAGCAGTCGCTGTAGTAACTACCTGTTGCCTACTATATTCCAGGTTTTCGTATTTCTGGAATGACCTACTGTATTTATAAAAACGTACTCCCAACCCCTTCCCTATTTTTTAAATATGGACGAAACTTCATCGGGGGTTTCTTTATAATACTAACGAAGATTGAAAAAGTATATTTTAACTTTATTGATTGTAACCATTTATCGATTTAAGGTACCTGGTTGAGTCTTGTAAGGATGTCTCTCAAGGCGATGGGCTTCCTCCGTTTTTAGTAGTAAGGAGTATACTCCTGAGGAGGCGCTCAAGTAAAGGACGCGAAACGTGTACAGTTTTAAGTGTATGAAGTAGAAATAGTGTTTCTATAATTAGAAAAGAAAAACTAATATCACTTGTAGGCTAAGGCCCAGAATAATAATAATATAATTCTGGGCCTTAGCCTACAAGTGATATTAGTTTTTCTTTTCTTTTAGCTGTATGAGGAGTTTTAAGTGTAGGCATATATCCTTATTTAGTGCGGTGATCAATCTTCTAGCAGATACAAATTAGAAATATCTCCGTTATTACAAGTGTGATCAAAAAATATTTTATAACCTATCTCAATGAAAACTCCTACAATTGTTGTTCTATACATTAAACACCTGCAATTGTTGTTCTATACATACCTTTTTTTTTATACATAATTCTAGTAATGTTAGTTAAGGCGTTCAGCTATCCTACTTGGTAAATCAATCTTCTCTAAGCCCTACTCCTACTAATCTGTTTTTCCTTCCAACACATGAGCCACTAATCACTTATGTCTACCTTAAATTTCAAGTCCTTCTTACAACGTTTCATATTAAAGCCACTTTGTAGAATACATGTTGTCAGATCAACACCTGGGAAATCTGCTATCTTTTGCAGACCCTGCCTAAGGACGTAATTGACATTGAAATTGTATCAGCTCAAAAACTGAGGAAGGTTTACTAATTTTTCATTGGCCGCGTGAGTAAGTGTTCCAGGAGACTATCTGACATAGAAATGACATGTCCATTCGTGAGTGACAGGCCATGACCCTTCGTAAGATGTTGTGCCAAAGTAATAGACTCCCTTTCCGCATTTAATTGATTGGATGTAGTCCTCTGTGTGTTAAGGCGTTGGTCTTAATCTTACTTGGTTTGCCAAGAGTCGTGAGTTCGATTCTCACCTGAGCAATAGGAATTTATATGGTGACAAACCCATTACCGTAGCTATAAAAGGGTAGCAACCTATATATAACCAATTAGCCTTAGTGGCACAAAGTTGACGTTAATATATAACATATGATCTGAAATTAAATCTTGAATAAATTCGTTTAATACTTCGTCGTGATGCATTTATGAAATTTATTCATTATTGAATTATCTACTCATGTATCATTTAAGGGAGTAATTTACAACATTCGGGCTGTTATAACGTGCATTAGACCTAACCGGAACTTATTTGTCTCCTCAAGGGTGAGCACATACACATGTTTGTATACATTAATTCCATTATTCTCCCCCACCTCTTAGGATTTTAACACATTTACAGCTACTGAGAATCATACTTCATCTGCTATTAATCTACTCACGTCCTTAAATATATTCGGACAGAATTGGTAACTGATTCTAAGATCGAAGATTGGCAATATCTTATCTGCTCTTGTGAGGTGTTACCAATTTTAGTCTGATAACATCCATTGATAACACGACCCAAGGTTTGCCGTGTTTACTAAGACACTGTATTAACAAGTAATGCTTACAAATAGAAATTTGCCACATTTCAACAGTTTATTAAATATACCACTGTAAAAATATTATTTACTGTACATTTCTGCTTAATTTATCGCATCTCAGAAATGAATTGGCTACAAACTGAAAAAGTTATATCACCACATATCGGAATAATACACTACGATCTCACTCACCATATATTTTCTATTTCCAAAAAAAAAATAAAAAATCCTATGAGCAGAGGTCAATAAAATCTTAATTGATGACGTCATCAGGCTAACTATTTGCAAGTATCACATAATGAAGGACTGCTTAAAACAATATTTGGTATTTATGCTTGGAATAAGAATTTTCGTCATATGTTCTCTTATTTTTTTTTTTTTTTTTTTTTTTTTTTTTTTTTTTTTCTTTCAAATTTCTTCTATTCTTTTTTTCGATACGACGTATAATAATGACGATATTTTGAATTTTCGGAATCCCCACCCTCTAAAACCCTCCCCTTCCACTGGCTAGATTTCGACCGTTAACAAACTTGAACTTTAGTAAAACATTTAAATATCGAGTTTGGTACCACTAGAACAAACCAAAATTGCGACCGTTAGAGCGCTAACCGAAATATTTACACACACACACACACACATATATATATACCTATATATATATATATATATATATATATATATATATATAGGTATATAGGTAGATAGTTAAATAGATTTTCGTCATCACCTAGGTAGAATCAATGGGAGCTCGCGGAAATCTTTCGGAAATCACGTTATGAGTACGAACTCAATAGTAGATTTTCCCTAAGAGATATCTGCTAAAATGCAGTGGTAACAAAAAATATCACGTTCGCTAACGGATGAAATCAGATCAGGAGGGGGTTTAGAGGGGGGAGGGTTATGAAAAACAGAAATATCTTCGTTATTATCGGAAATTCTAAAACGGTTATTCTGACATTCAGATCGAAAAGTCTCATATTTATCCAATCTTATTGCGAGTTTCCCCACAATTGTTGTAAAGTAGGGTTTTCTAAAATAAAAAAAAGTAAAAAGAAAAAAGAAAAATTAATACCTTTTATTGAAAATGGAGAGTAGGATGGTATCAGATGACCAGGGTGTCCAACACGAGGGTAACTTCACAGCTTACGCTGCTGACTTTTAACTTTCTGATAGTTGTCTCTACAGACATATTTTTATTCCCCCATAGTTTGGGATTATTAATAATTAACGAATAACTAATTAAGGAATAAATTATTAAGGACAACAGATTGACAATATTCTCTAAATTCTAGTGCCTAAGAATGGACCTCATTTTCGTCATCTCCTGGGTAGGATTGATGGACATTTGAAGAAAAATTTCCGTCATGAGTACAACCTGAATAGCTGATTTCCCTTAAGGGAAATCTGCTAAAAGATGGCACGCTTATAAATAATGTGCAACTTGTCCCCACCCTAAAGAGCAGAATTCTTTATCATAAATTACTTTTTCACCTATTTTATGACAAATCTTTTGTAGTTTTAATTAATAATTGAACATATTTGATAGTATTCATCTTCTGTATAATACATAATTAATGCATTCAGTTCTTTAATCTGTTATTTTTATTACATTTACTACATTCGGGAAGTGGGTTAAAGAGCTTTACTCCAGAAAGTGATACGCTTTACCAGAAATATTTACATTTGTGGTTAGGGGTTTTAAGCTTATCTTTGAATCTTGTTTTATAAGTATGTGTTATACTGTTTCTGTAAAACTAGTTCATGTTTTGATTCACAAACAGTATTATTTGGTACATATATATTGAAGGAAAATTCATTATTTATTACTACTTAAAGAGTGGCTGACGGGAGTCTCTAGACAGTTGACGTTTGTCAAACTGACTTCGTCAAAATAACCTGTGTCGAACGATTTGCGTTGCTGATGAGTCACCGTATGACGAAAACGATCACCACCAACGTCCCTCCTTTTACACTGAAACTAATTTCAAGTTATAGTCATTTTTGACAATAAGAGGTTAGTTATAAGATGTATTTTAAGTGCGTTGATATGTTTGGGATGACTTCGTTTCGATCTTTCGGATCTCTTCAGCTAGGCGTGTGCTATACGTGAGCTTTCGCTCCAAGTGCTAACCTAGGACAAAGTTGAGTTTAACGGAATTGTATATAAATTGTATTTACTCAAATTTCCATCGATCCTACATAGGAGATGACGAAAATTAGATTCGTTCTAAATTTGATATATATATATATATATATATATATATATATATATGTTTGTCTCTTACCACTCTAGCGGTTGCAAATTTTGTTTAATCGTTACCAAACTTACTAAAGAAATATCAAGTTCGTTAACGGCTGAAATCGGACTTCATGTTCGTCATTTCCTGGGTAGGATCAATGGTCATTAGACGAAATGTTTCGAAAATTGAGTCATGAAAACCTCTATAAACCTGATTTCCCTTAATATGGTGGGTAAATATGATTTTTTGAGTTTCCCCAATTCATAACTTCGTAAGTTAACCGACTATGGAAAAAACCGTTGAATGTTAGTAATAGTTTCCAATGGAATATATTTCTTATGCTTTGAATAAGAAATTTCGTCATATGTTCTCTTACTTTTCATTTTTTTTTTTTTTTTTCAAATTTCTTCTACCCTATTTTGGAGATATTTTGAATTTTCGGAATTCCCACCCTCTAAAACCCTCCCCTTCCACTGGCTAGATTTCAACCGTTAACAAACTTAAACTTTAGTAAAACGTTTAAATATCGAGTTTGGAACCACTCCACCAAACCAAAATTGTAACCGCTAGAGCGGTAACCGAAATATTTACACACACAAATATATATATATAGGTAGAGAGATGTTCGTCATCACCTAGGTAGTACCAATGGGACTTACGGAAATTTTTCGGAAATCACGTAATGAGTCCGAACTCAATAGTAGATTTCCCCTAAGCGATATCTGCTAAACCGCCAATGGATAAAATAATTCGCCCAATGGATAAAATAATTAGAATTAATATATTATTAATTTTTAACGTCCACTTTTTGGTAATAAGGTTAATTGGGACGGGTAATATACAGGTTACCACCTTTTTTTAGCAATGGTTGTACTAACGATTTTATTTAATAAGGTCGCCTCTAGATAAATTCCAATTTGCTCACTCTAGGTTTACCATCTGATGTTAATGTCATGCTTTAACTCACATGGCTAACGTGCGCCTCTTGATATACTCGGATTAAATTAAATTTTTTATCTCTTTGTTTATGTTTTGTTATCTCTTTGTTGCAGGTGAGAACACCACTTCCCAGATCGGGCACCTCGTCAACAAGCAGATGGTGCTCCCTTTCATCCCGCCCAAGTTCGTCTCGCCCATCGACCCGGAAGGACTGATCAAACCTTCCGAGTACCTCCGCTCTCTCCAGGGTGGTTCTGGAGCTGCTCCAGCCCCTCCTCCAGAAGCAGGGCCCCCTTCCCCTCCAGCACCCCCTCTACCCCCACCACCACCCCCTCAGCCCCTCTCCACCATAACCATCCAGGACATAGCCAGCGTTCAGCTGAAGAGGACCAAACCCCAGGCCACCAAGACAATGTCATGTCCGCCTTCGTCGCTCGCGAGTAACGGTGAGTACACATCCTTATTTTTTTATTTATTTGTTTCCTCAATGAAGTAGCCCTTTTAAGATGGAGTTGATTTCTCGACATGTCCTACACAATGTAGTATATTACTTGTATTTCTTCTTTATTAATAAAAATTAAGTATGTTTATTTGAGTCTTATTCTCGATATTAATGCATTAATTCAGTTTTCAAGCTAACAGACAACAGTTTTCAACTTTAACAGTAGATAACAGTGTACACAAAAACAACCAAACTCCAGGGACTCTAGGTGATGCATGAGAACTAAATTAATAGGAAATATGTTTTGGTTTGAAGTAAACAACAATTCTACATTTCATTTGATCACGCGAATATAGATTCATTTCTATTACGAAAAATAAATACAATTCATTTTGGACTATTATAAAAAACATTGTTTATTAGAAACATTAACAAAATAAACTACAAATTTAATTAAATAATAAAGGAAATGTCGGTAAGCTCGAGATAACCAATCCTAATTAACCTTAGTAGCCTTTATAAATAACAAAAAATAATAAAAGAAAATTTCCTAAAATATGCAGAAAAACATACACAACTTGTACTCATGTAGACCGTTAGTTGAGCTATGTTTTTTCATTCAAGGAAGACAATTTTGACGTGAAACCTTTATTATATAAATTAGGTTCCTCATAGCAGCAATTCTAAATATCAGTAATTTCTCTTGGGTAAAAGAAGTGAATAGCAGCACTTTTAATGTTCATGTTGCATGGTATTTGTGTTATCGATGAATATGACGGAATGATTTTTCGTATTTAATCTTTATTTATATATCGGTGGGAAATCATTTCTATTCCAACCCATCACTGACGGTTAAGAAAGCCAGTTTTCAAATAAATGCATTGCTTTTTATAATATATCGATATAATTGATTATTTCTGTATTTACATGTATATGACTGAGACGAGATAATTATGTGAATTCTAACAATATTATTATATTTCTATGTACCCGGCTAAAGTTATAAATTGGTTTCATTTATACACTTGCAAGGGCACATACTAGAATAAGTTAATTATTATATTCATCAATAAGCATATTCCTATACATTTGTATGACACACAGATACTTAAAAGTGCCTGCCCATATTTGCCTACCAAAGTAAAATTTGTAGATTAATAACAAATAGCTTATATACAATCTTTGTTATTATATATAAAAGCATTATAATATTATGTATGTATTTATATATATATATATATATATATATAAACATATCTGTAATAAATAATCAAGAATATTGTTATACAAATTCTGAAATGGTGAAAGAATGAATGAATCAAAATAGATTATTCATTCTTGTTTATAGTAAACAAACAATTTACCCATAATGTTATACAAAAACTTATTTTTTGGCACATTTGGAATAAAATTTTACCCTCAACTGGCCTTCGGTTTATTATTTTCATCAACGACTCTTTTAAAAGGTACCTTTCGTATGGTAGCGGCCTCCATTCATATATTAGATGGGCGTACGTTTGTTCAGTAACAATAATGCATGGACATAATGGTTTGTCAGTCAGTTTATATCTCTTTATGTACACTTTAATTGAGCCATGTCCAATTAGTAATTGTGTTGAGTAAAAGTCAGTAAGTGTTTCTTTCTTGTTAAAATATTCTGCAATATTCTTTAAATGTTGCCCTTTATTTATCATTGCCCAATTTTGTATCCAAAGTGTGGTTTTACATATACACATTTTGCAAGGTAAATGATTTAAATAGATTTTGTTTTCCTATCGGAGGGAGTAACCTTCATGCAAACGTTTAGGTTACGCTGTCAAAATTTCACCAAATTCCTTGTACTTCTGTTGAATTAAATATACAAATTATTTTACTGCCTTTCATGTAATATTATTTCGTTTGTACGTGATACAAGATGCCTCTATTCTCAGGAGGAAAATCAATGAATGTAATTTATAAATATTTTTGTTATAAACCATAATGCCCAGTACAAACCTTCTGTATATGGGGCTCAGGTTAGCCATGCGAGTTAAAGCGTTGACCTTTATCTCACATGGTAAACCTAGAGTGGCGAGTTCGATTCTTGCCTGGGCAAACGAAATTATTTAGTGACGAAATTCATTAAATAACATCCTAAAAGCCACCCTGGCTAGAAAAGGGTGGTAACCTGTAGATAACCCGTCCCAATTAGCCTAAGTTGCAAAAAGTGGACGTTAATAAATAAATAAATAAATAAACCTTCTGTATATTTAATTGATAAAGAAACCAAATTGATAGACATTATCAATTTGCTTTCATTTTGTCTCTTCTTTAAATTCGTCTTCTCCTTTAGTCGATTTCAATTAAAAGAGGACACAAGTTGATATTTATTTTTGAGTTAATCTAGTTTATACGTTTTTGTGCTATAAATCTAGAAGCTGAAATTTCAGATGGAAGTAAAAAGTGGTTTCCATTGGCTAAAGAAAGTTTCACGTAATTCATAGGTTATCCCATTATTTTGGGTTGTACATTTAAAGACATTTAGGCAGTAAATATCATTACCTGCAATCAAGGAAAAGTTTTATAATGTGGAGACTAAAAGAATTTGGTAGACACAGGTATTCAACTTTACTTCAGTAATTGTTTAGAACTCAACGAACTTAAGGGGTTTGGGGCTTATAATCCAGAACTCGTGTTTCCTGTACAATTTGTTTACTTTCTTTATTTGTAATAGCCATCCCACGAAACACACATACGCCCACGTTATGTACACATACGCGCGCTTGTTTACATACATATTTTTTGTGTGTTAACACATCACTTGAATACATTACGTTTATTTCAAATAGAAATGTAAGTTGTCTTATAGCGAGGTATGTAATACCTTAAATCTTGTGTTAAATATCTTGGCGTTTGTGTATCTTGTAGTTTTCATGTTTATGTTCAATATACGTACGAACTATCGTAATATTTTATTTCAATACTGGCCACCACATTTTGATGTTTTTGTACGCTAAACTTCTTTATTAGAGAGTAACCATAATATTGTCGTTCTAAACGAGTCATAATAATGCCGTGCTTGTACACGTACTGCCGAAATATTGTTTTTTAGATACATATGTTTCATATCAAATTAATATGTGCTATTGAATCTTACATAAACTTCTTAATCCCACCCTGGCTAGAAAAGTGTGGTAACCTGTAGATAACCCTGTCCTAATCAACCATAGTAGCAAAAAAGTGAACGTTAATAAGTAATAATAATTAAATATAAAAGAACATAGAACATGTAGTTATTTCGAAAACGTAGCTGTTATTGAAAGAACAGACGTATTTCTCAACCTGGCATTTAATTTGTATCTCCATTGTTCTCTTAAATAGATTGAGTTTACAAAAGAGTAGTTTACAAATGGGAAATGAATGCAATACAAGCAAGTAAATTAAATAAATTGTTGCCGTCATTAAAAGCAATTATTCGTTATTATTGTTAAAACCATTATTTTATAGTCATTTAAGCGTGCACTATTAAGGCATATACTCTAATATACACAAATAGAAATCTTCAAGTTTACTTAATTATTTGTTTCGAAAGTTTAGTTAATTTAATTTTTAATTTTAGTGACACTATCCAACCTTAATAATGGAAATAAATAACATTTTAAGAAATTAACAACTATAGTTAATACAGAGTTAATATACATCCTTTACTACAGATGACTATTTCCTTAAATTGTTTAAAAATGTACCCATATTGGGCGAAAACGTTTTCTTTAAAACATCAGTTATTTTCTTTGAGAGAAAGATGAAACCTTGACAAGGAATTGTAGCTCCTTATCAAGGTTCCAGCACGAAACGCCCTGAGGAAGAAAGTAAATAAAATATTTTAAAGAAGTAATTTTGTGCTTGAGTCACTATGGATGGCTTAACCTTCAAACCATATATATATATATATATATATATATATATATATATATATATATATATACGGGTATATATTTACGAAGAACAGAATATAAACACTTGTCTATTAGTTTAGTTTAAAGTATGTTGAATGGTTATACATTCTAAACAAGTCTTGCCGCTGTACTGAACATTACTTTTTTTATTAAATATTATTATTATTTATTAACGTCCACTTTTTGCTACTATGGCTAATTGGGACGGGTGTCTCAAGGTTACCGCCCTTTTCTAAGCAGGGTAGGACTAAGGACTTTATTGAATGAGTTCTCCACTAAATAAATTCCTATGGCCCAGGCGGGAATCGAGGCATGCGAGATGGAAGGTTTAGCTCACATGTTCTTAAAAGTACATTCATTTCACTATGGTTCTGCAGGAAAATGGCAGTAGGAAACAGGTTGGCGTTGAGTGTAACTCGAAAGTCCGTAGAAGCTCTTTCTGTTCCTGCTGAGAATTCACACGGGGTCCTCTATGCATATGTAATTATATTACGTAACACCTTTCCTAAAGTAGCATGGGACTGTGGTGAATTATTTTTATAAGTCTAAACTTTTATAGTTTTAATTTGCGATTAATATCTTGTTTCTTTCTGCCTCGGGTACGGTGTAGAACCCCTAATGATGTTGGGCTGATTCTAGTAAATTGAAAATAACGCTAGAAAAACAAATAACATTTTTTCTTCTTCTCATTTTCATATTAAAGTCCAATTTATGAAAGCAAAACTAATCGGAACATTATACAGGTTACTAACCTTTTCTATCCAGGTTAGGACTAAATTAACTTCTAAAATCCTACTCCTTTAATTTTAACTTTATATGTGTGGCTATCGGATTTAAAATCTATGTGCTGCCGGCCAGTTAACTCTTGAGCTATACAATTCAGAATTCGCATGTCGCCAGGAAATTGTTCAGTTCAAATCATTACTGAAACAGATATTTAAATTTTCGTTTATCTTCTATTTAGGTATTTATTCCCGATTTGTAATAGACTTGAAGAACTTTTTTTTCTTTTAAAAAATTACACTGGCAATGTATTTTTCTTTGGTTTCTCAAAGAAAGCAAAATAATCCATAAGAATGACAATTTGTTGTCTACCTTTCGTACTTTTTTATGTTGGCATTTTTAAAATCCTGACTTTTCCAACTGACTTGTATATTAGATACTTTAAAAACTATATATAGACACACACACACACAACCTCCGAAAGCTTGTTGTAAGCTCTTCAAATGAGAGCTCACCTAAAGTCTTATTATTCTCCTTTTAAACGTTCTCTGGTCACATACAGTCAACTTGAAATATATACATTTTTAAACATTTATAAAAATAGATAGAGCTTTATCACCGTTTATAACTTTTGTTTTAGGTTCTATAAATGTAATTACTGTCATATAAATCAAAATCTATTGTCAGTAACTCCCATAATAATTTAACATAACAGAAAACAAGAACATTAGAGTAACCTTGGGCTGTAAAACCTTGTGAATTTTCATGAGACACAATACAACAAATAAATTTTGATATACGTATCTCATTCCCTGAAATTAAGAAAAAAAAAATTTATAATTCTAATTCCAATTTTAAAGGACGTTTAATCTAAAAACGTACTTCAATATTTTTACACACAATGCGATATTTATGATAGGCTGACCAACACAAAAAATACATATTTAATTTTATTTTCTTAATATGGTTCTGAGATTACCGTTAAATAGGATGTTCACAATTAGTTCCGTAAACAGAGAAGTTCTTTAGTTTTAGTGGTTAGCATAACCTGTAGTAGAGATCCCCTTGACTTCCAGATGAGGCTAACCAACATTAGGTGTCAACTAGTAGAGAGGGTTCCATTCAAAGCCAAATTATGAGTATGTTAATGCAATGGACTTTGCAGGATAAAATTTTTGGATACCACTCATTAGACATAAATGAGAAAAAAATAAACCTATTTTGAAATGCCAAAAAAGGTGGAAAAGAGACATAAAAAAAAATAATGTAATAAAATAAACTTGTCAAGCGGCTCTCTGGCCTACTTAATATATTGTTTTTGTCGTGTAGGCTCATGGAAGCGAAATTTCGCTGCTAAAACCATATTTTTGGATTCTTTGGAATATCAAATTAAATTGTAATTTAGTAATGTGGACTATGTAATTTGAGGTTTAAATTGAAGAAATAAAAATCCCATAAACTCCAAGACCTGAGGATCCAAATAAAAAAAAAATTCTGAATAAGTAATGATATTATTATTGGAAAGTAATGGAATAATTCCTGCTAAATACTGACCAGGCAATTAGGGATTCAATATTAGTCTCTAAAATATTAATATTTATCCTTCTAATCGCCTTCCCACCTAACCACATTGTTGGTTTTATTTCTTAAATAAAGTTGAAGCGTTGACCTTTATCTCACATGGCAAGCCTAGAGTGGCGAGTTCGATCCTCGCCTGGGTAAATGAAATTATTTAGTGACGAAATTCATTAAATAACATCATAAAATCTCACCCTGGCTAGAAAAGGGTGGCGACCTGTAGATAACCCGTCCCGATTAGCCTGAGTTGCAAAAAGTGGACGTTAATAAATAATAATAATAATATTTCTTTTTTATGAAAATATGGGCATTGGTGGTTCTAAACTTTAATTATCCAATACAACGATTCTATATTTTAACTTACCTATGAGACCTAAATTACTATAAAAATCGGTTTTATGTTCAATTAGAGCAATCTCTAACATCACGAAACATTGATTTGGAAATTGGTAAAGGAAAAGCAATGCTCTCAGCACGAGGTCCTTAATTGGTGTGTGCCTGTCTGCGCATGACTCTCCACAAGAGAGTCTTTTCATGCGCGTTTGATTTAGGACTGAGTGAAAGTCCCACACATTCGTTTCACAAAATCGTTCAGGGTTGGAGAGTGCTAACTATTGCCTTTAAAACAATTGTTGTCAAGTAGTAAATTCTGTTTCATGAGCTTTCTACATCAGTTAACAAGCGCGCGCGCGTGTGTGTGTGTGTGTGTGTGTGTGTGTGTGTGTGTGTGTGTGTGTGTGTGTGTGTGTGAGGGACATCAAATGTATTTAATTCATGCCTTACCTAAATTTCTAGAAGGGCAATGTAAGAATTTTCCCTCACTTTAAACATCGCCCCCTTAAAACTGGACTATTTCAGCCAATGATCTTTAATTTTGAATGATATGGTAAAATATCGAGTTTTATAAATATCAAATAACAATTTTGAAGTAGGAATTAAAATCTTAATTGATAACATCACAACGTATTTGCTAGTACATCATCTACTAAATATTTGTTGAAAACAAATCATCTCCTTTCTCAACTTCTACCAGTTCTCTTCGCACTTAGCCCCTTCCTATTGACCTCAAATTTTCTATCAGTCCACAGTATACTATCAACTTCCTTAGAGTGCATTTCGTTAGTAATTTTTTTTTGTTTTCTTGAGCCCAAGCGAGAAGTGGATCATAGCGTTTTGCTGGTGATTGTTTTTGGTTATATCAACTCTTCAACAGTGTTTTAGGTTAACACATAGATGTTAAAAGTTGTAAATATGGTATTTTATGTTAGTTTACTGTTGGTAATGAAAATTTTACCAATTATTTTAATATTTTTGTAAATATACTTTCAATAATTTTTGGTATAATAAGGGTATTAGATTTAAACTTAGTCATTATTTAAAACTTTTATATATAATTAGTCATTAGGCTTATTTTAAAAATAAATTAGTATAATTAGTAAAATAAAAAAAAATTAAAATATCAAATGGAAAAAAAAAACTTCATGTTATGTGTAATAAAAAGTATTATACTAAAATAAAAAAAAAAAAGTATTAAATCAAGTGCAATTTAAGTAGTCTCATATCGCCAATTCGAAACCAACATCTTCGAAGATATACCCAGCCTTACAAAAATAAGAAATAATACCTATTTCCTTCGAGGTAATTTTATTGTTGCATTTGTTTTTGTTTTATGTTCCTAGATCACAACAGCAAATATCTAGACAGAAATAGAAAGATAGCTATGAAGTAATACATTTTTAAGCAATTTTGCGACAAAAAAAAAAAAAAAAGAATTGTATTGGGGTTGTCTAACTGTTGAGAGTGATTGCCTATACTGTGTTTCCAGCATGACGCGCCTCACGCGTCTCGACCGGAAGTAAGCTTAAATACCCTTTTCATGCAAAAAGGTTAAAACTTTAGTAATTTCAAACCTATTTAGTATTAAATGAGCCAAAAAAAAACACTTTAGCCCACGGTAAGACTAACCATTTTGGTCAGCAACCAAAGAGTTAACCTTGGAAGAAAACAATATTGCACATATTGCGGAAGTTCAATGACTAATAGTGGGCTTTACTGAAGCCTGAAAATTAAAAAATGCTATAATCTCGATAACAATGAAGATAGAGACAGCAAGTGTAGAACAAAATTTATGTAAATTAAAGTTTGGTTATAATACAATTCTTCAACCAGAATCATAGAAAATCAGATATTTTGAATTTACGAATTCACCCTCTAAACCCCCCCCCTCTCCCTGTAAAATTTCAATATTTAACGAACTTGATCTTTAGTTTACATGAAACACATATATCGTGTTTGGTAACGACCATATATATATATATATATATATATATATATATATATATATATATATATATATATATACTGGCTAAGGTACCCGGCGATGCCCGGGAAATCATTGCTGACTGACTAATGATTGTATTTTTATAGCAAGACTTCAATGTGTACAATTGCACTTCCCTCCACGATGTATTGTTTTTTCAAAACAGCCAATCCTAAAGTGTAACTTTCAGGGTTAATAGAATAGAAATTTTAGTTTTGAAGAATATATGAAAATGGGTTCCTAATTTATCCCTCACGACTTTTTGACTCACGGTTTTTGAATAACTCAAACCATAATCATGGGTAGCATTTATCACAATTAAATGTCATCTATAATGAACATATTTCCTGCTAAAAATCAAACCAAGCACATATAGTTTATGCATAGTTTTATACATAAGATTATATTCGTATTAGTAAGCCTCAGTGGAAATCACTTCCCGTCGTGGCAGCATTCCACAGGAAATAACTAAACTCAATTACCTCCCGTCCATTTCCGTATATAAGACTAAAACATAACATCTTTTGTCATAATATCCATTTATTAAAAACACTTAAATAAGCACTAATAAAATTAATGACTCCCGCAATGGATTTAGCGTATATGTCGTGTTAACTTCATTTACGGCAAAAGTGAATACAACAAATGATACTTTAAATAACAAAAGTAAACAACTTTTGCTATGTGCACGTTAGCCAACAAAAAAAATAGAAAATGAAAATTGCGAATTTTTATCTCAGGCCTGTCTTATAACCCCCACTCCCGTTTGAACCTAAACATTTTAATATAGCTTATAATCATGGGAGAATTAATGCTAATTCGCATACCAAGTTTTGTTAAATTCGGTTCAATCGTTTGAGCTCAACAAAATTGTTGGCTTCCGCTTTAGATTTTAACGCATATCTCGTTTATGTTATACAGCAAAAGTGAACATAACCAAAGTTACTTTAAATAACAAAATAAACAACTTTTGTCATGTGCATATTTGCAGAAAAACCAGTAGAAAAAGAAATATTGCTATTTTTAATTTCAGGCCTCCCTTATAGCCCTCACTCCTGCCCGTCCCTAGAAATATTGGTATGGCTTATGATAATTAAGGCGTCAGAGATAATACACATATCGAGTTTTATTTAGTTCGGTGGAGTCTTTTGTGCCAAATAATATTCTTGACACCCTCTATAATTTTTAGCGTATAACGCCTTTATAATTCGGTATTCAACGATAGTGTATATAACAAAAGTTTCTCTAAATAACAAAATAAATAACTTTTCTTATGTGCATATTTGCCGAAACACCAATAGGAAACGGAATATCACTATTTTTAATTTCAGGCGTCCCTTATAACCCCCACTCCTGCCCGTCCCTAGAAATGTTTGTATGGCTTATTATAAGGAAGGCGTTAGTGCTAATACACATACCGAGTTTTATTTAGTTCGGTTGAGTCTGTGTGCCAAATAAAATTGTTGACTCCCGCTATAATTTTTAGCGTATAACGCCTTTATAGTTCGGTATACGAAAAAAGTGTATATAACAAAAGTTATTCTAAATAACAAAATAAACAACTTTTGTTATATGCATATTTGCCAAAAAACCAATAGGAAACGAAATATCGCTATTTTTAATTTCAGGCCTCCCTTATAACCCCCACTCCTGTTCGTCTCAGAGAATATTAATATAGCCTAAAGTCTAAGTTGGTTTAGTAGTAATACACATACCAAGTTTCATAAAATTCGGTTCAGCCGTTTATGCGTGAAAAGGTAACAAACAAACAAACAAACAAACAGACACCAAAGAAACAAAATGCAGTTATGGTGTCTATGACATGTGACACGAAAAGTTATCGTGAAATTTCGCGAAAAAAATCAATGTACAGACAGAGGTTACAATTTTATATATATATATATATATATATATATACTAGCTAAGGTACCCGGCTTCGCTCGGGAAATCATTTAAGGCTGAATGATGATAGTATTTTTTTGGGCAAGGCTTCAATGTTTACAACTACACCTCCCGTTGGCGCGCAATGTTTTGCTGTGAGGGTCAGGCAGGCGACTTATAAATGAGAAATTTTATATTTGAAGAATAAATAAAAATGTGTTCCTAATCTATCCCTTGCCACTTTTTAACTCACCTTTTTGAATACTTCAAACCATAATCATGGATAGTATTTATTACAATTAAATATCCTCTATAATGAAACTTATTTCCTGTCAAAAACCAATCCGAGCAGATATAGTTTAACACCTTCACTGCGGAGCCTCGCAGCATATGCGAGGTCCTGAGTCACTCCCTGGTGCGGGCCTCGCATATGTTGCGAGGAGCGTCGCCCCGCCCTCCATTCGTTCTAGAGACCTGAAGGATGGAGTGGGGAGAACCTCCGCACTCACAAGCATTCAGTAGTGTTCTGACCACCGTCTGGCCAAGTCGTTTGAAGTTTCAAAAATTTTTGGGGTTATTATTTTTTATGGGCCAACTTGTCTCTCCATCAGAGACTCATTCATTATTGGAGGTCCATATTCCCCTATAGTACCCCTGCTTTCCCTTCAATGATGTCACGAGACACGTTTCTCCGTATACTGAGAAGCCTGGATTTCGTCACAGAACCACAAGACCCGAACGTTGAGCATGATCCGCTGTATAAAATTCGGCCTCTGTTAAAATTTTTTGTTGAGAGGATGAAAGAGATATACTACCCCTTTCAAAGAATTAAGTTTGGACGAGTCCATGATGCTTTGGAGGGGTAGGCTATTCTTTCGCCAGTATATCGCTAATAAGCGCCACAAATATGGAATAAAGATTTATATGTTGACTCAACCTGACGGTCTTGTGCTGAAGACGTTAGTCTACTCTGGGCGAAGGGATCCACAAGTTGGAGGGAAAGGACACTTGTATAAAGTTGTCAGACATTTGGTTGATGACTATCTCGGCCACGGCCATGCCATTTACGCTGACAACTTTTATACGTCTGTCCACATGGCCCACGAGCTTCTGGATCAGGGTACCTATCTTACTGGTACTCTGAGAAAGACTCGGAAGGGCAACCCAGCTGATATAGTGGGGGCTAAGCTCAAAAAAGGAGAGATAAAAGAGAAATTTACTGTTAAGGGTGTGTCCGTTTTCAAATGGCGCCACAAACGAGATGTCATTATTATTTCATCGGAGTTTGATGACCAGATAAAGGCGGTCACGAGCAGGGGGAAGACCGTCGAGAAGCCCGAGGCAATTATTAATTATAATAAATATATGGGCGGTATTGACAGGTCCGATTTATGATTTCTTAACCAATTACGAAATAAAGAAATTTCCCATTACTAAACGAAAGTTTCTGTTCAGGTGGTGTATTTTCAGCTATATAAGTTCATTTTGGATCAATATGATTTTCATATAGATCTATTCCATTATTATGTTTACTTTATATGCATTTGTAACCTAATAATCGTATTTCTTCCTCCCTATGCAACGTATGCAATGTCCGCACACGACAGTGCACTAGGTAGGGAGATACACACAAAATGTTCTGTCTTGAGGGTTTGCCTACCTAATTCACTGCCGTGTGCGGACCTCGCATACGTTGTGAGGTTAAAAAAAATACGATTATAGTTGTTAAAAATGCATAAAAATTACCACAAATAGGTTTTTACTTAGTTTAAACAACTTTAAAACAGAAAACAAAAAAAACAAAAATTCGTTTTTTGGAAGTGATTTTCGGTTCGGGCATCCGCAGCGAAAGTGTTAAGCATAGTTTAGCACGTAAGGTTATATTCATAATAGTAGATCTCAGTGGTAATCAGTTCCCGTAATGCCCAGCATTTCACAGGAAATTAGTAAACTCAATTAACTCTATTAGCCTCCGTCTATTTCCGCTCTCGCATTAGAGGTATCAACACTCTTCTCCTTAAATTATTAATTCAAAATATTATTGTAATAATTTATCTACCTGATGGAATTAAATAATAGTGTTAACCTAAAAATAATTTCAATTATATTCAAAAAGCTAGTCGAGGGGAAGAGATCGTAGCCGTCCCTGCAACCTAAGTAATACTTTAAACAATCATATCGAGTTTAAGAGCATTTTGTCTTTTGTCATAATGACATTAACGTTTAATTGTTATGATAGTACATATTTGTTTCAATAACATGAAGATATAGAAAATAAGATAGTATATAACCAAAATCAGAGTTTGATTCCATAGTACATCCCCTATCCATCCTTGAGGAAATTCAGCATGATTTTTTTTTTAAATAATACATAATACAAATTAAATAATGGAAATGCTCTTATAGTTTAAATTTCTATTGGAAATAAATAACAAAGTTATTTTCTAGGGAAAATAAATAAATGAGGCGAAGGGGGAGGGGGATTTATAATCTCACTAATCCGAATCATACTTAGTACTAAATAATCGAAATAGATAAGGCTAAAACATAACATCATTTGTCATAATATGCCTATATTAAAAACGCTTAGATAAGTACTAATAAAATCATCGACTCCCGCTATAGATTTAGCTTATATCCCCGTATTTACTTCATTTTACGACATAAGTGAATGAAACAAAAGTTGCTCTAAATAACAAAGTAAACAACTTTTTGTTATGTGCACCTTTGCTGAAAAACAAATAGAAAATGAAATATCGTGAATTATTACTTCAGGCCTCCCTTATAACTCCCACTCCCGTTTGAACCTAAAAATTTAAATATAGCTTATAATCATGGGAGAAATAATGCTAGTTGACCTACCGAATTATGTTAAGTTCGGTTCAATCGTTAGCGCCCAATAAAATAGTTGACTCCCGCTTTAGTTTATAGTATATATCTCGTTTATACTTCGTTAAAAGTCAAAAATGAATATTACAAAAGTTACTCTAAATAATAAAATAAACAACTTTTGTTAGGTTCATATTTGCCGAAAAACGAATAGAAAACGAAATACCGCTATTTTAAATTCAGGCCTCCCTTACAACCCCCACTCCTGCCCGTCCCTAGAAATAATAGTATGGCTTATTATAGTTAAAGCGTTAGTGCTAATACATATACCGAGTTTTATTCATTTCGGTTGGGTCTTTCGTCTAAAATAAAATTGTTCACATTCGTTATAGGTTTTTGCGTATATCTCGTTTATAATTCGGTATACGACAAAAGTGTATATAACAAAAGTTACTCTAAATTACAAAATAAACAACTTTTGTTATGTGCATATTTGCAAAAAAAGCAATAGGAAACGAAATATAGCTATTTTTAGTTTCAGGCCTGCCTTATAACCCCCACTCCTGTTCGTCTTAGAGAATATTAATATAGCCTAAAGTCTAAGTTGGGTTAGTAGTAATATACATACCAAGTTTCATAAAATTCGGTTCAGCCGTTTATGCGTGAAAAGGTAACAAACAAACAAACAAACAAATAAACAAACAAACAAATAAACAAACAAACAAACAAACAGACACGAAAGAAACAAAATGCAGTTATGGTGTCTATGACATGTGAAACGAAAAGTTATCGTGAAATTTCGCGAAAAAAATCAATGTACAGACAGAGGTTACAATTTTATATATATATAGATATATATATATATATATATATACTTTTGAGCGGACGTTATTTTCTTCATCTCTTAGGTAGGATCAATGGATATTTAAAGAAATATTTCAAAAATCGTGTCATCCGTACAATAGCTTAACGGGAATCTGCTAAAAATTAGCTGAACAGAAAAAGTTGATATGTGAAATATATATTGGTTTATTTACTCATTACTAAAAAATATGTTTTAGTTATTATAAGCTAAAGTACGCGTTATGAGCAGATTAAAGGGCAGATTGAGACTCATTAATTAAATGATCTGGTCAGAAATGAATAGATAACCCGTTTCTAGCAAATAACCCGTTCCTAGCCAAATAACCCGTTCCAATTGCCCTTTATTGCATAAAGTGGACGTGATTGAGACTCACTAAATAAATTACCGTTAAGGCGCAGTCCTTAATCTCAGTTGGTATACCTAGAGTGGTGAGTTCGATTCTCACTTGGACCATTGGGATGTATTTAGTAACGAGCACAATAAACAAAATCATTAACCCCATCCTGGCTAGAAAAGGGTGGTAACCTGTAGGTAACCCGTCCTAATTACCTTTATTAGAATAAGGTGGACGTTAATAAATAATATTTAAATAAATTCGTTTTGTTTGTTTTCATTTTGAATCGAACCCAAGGCTCTAGGACTCACCAAGAACAATATGAATATTTTCTATGCAATATTAACATCCACTTTATAAAGAAAGGGAGGCTAATTTGGGCGGGTTATCTATAGGTTGGAAACATTCTTTTATACTCATAATAGAACTAATTTTACCGCTATTCCCCTTAAGAGAAATCAGCTATTGAGCGCGATTTTCAAGACAAGAAAAATTGCTCCATTGATGCTATCTAGAAAATTAAGAAAATGAGGTTCGATAAAAATTACATATTTATACAATTTGAATTTGACCGCAATTTTGGTTAGTTTGTTACCAATCTTAATACTTAAGCGTTTCTTGCAAACAGAAAAATCATATTGATGGCTGAAATCGGACCGGTGAATGTGACGGAGAACAAAACGTCACTCGATATACTCGTATTTCCTTATTGTCAATATCAGATAAGTATAAATAGGGACTTACTGAAGGCTGATAACAAAACAAACCAAGTATCTCTGTTAATATTAGAGATAGAGAATATTTTAATAGAAAAACTATTTAATAAAACTGAATTTGCAATTGGATTTGTCATAGACCATTTTCCGATTGTACTCTTAATAACATTTTTTTTTTTTTCATTTTATTTTACCCAAACTGTTACACACGTTTTTTGACTATCTTGATTATTAACCGAGATATATTTTAGCTTTCGGACTTCAGTAAACTCCTACTCTTACTCACGTTATATTAACAATAAACTGTTTTATTGTGAAGCACACTATTTGAATCCCAGTGCGGTTAAGTGGCGGACTTTTTTACTTTGGTTAAAGGACACTGGGAATTTTACGTGTTGCTTCATAAGATTTTTTATTTTATTTATTTATATTCTATTTCTAATCGTAGGATTATTAGTAGACAAAAAAGTTTATATTGCATTAATAGCTATTACAGTATGGAGGAACTGAAATAGATTTTAAGTAGCATTTTCTCTATTTTTCATGATTTCGTGTAGAGAAGTCCCAAGGATTGAGCATGCTCTTATGGCCTTGTTGTAGAAAAGGCAGTGCACTAACACATGTTCTACTGTTAATTGTGAGTTACAACTTCGACTGGTTGGATAAAAAAACTTTAAGGAGATTTTAAGGATATGTTTGTGTGCCGTGTGACTAATTCTTAAACGAGTCAGTACGACTTCGAACGGTTACTTCGGGGAGGTTACTTCTATATGATATCTCCCATTTTCTGTTATATTGTTTAATTTTTACGAAATTTTAATTTCATGGTTATCCATCTTGCGTTTCACTGTAGGTTCAGTATTTTTCGGACATATTTTTGGAGGCCATTTGAAATTAAATTACCCCAGTCTTACAATATTATATCTAAAATATTTGTTGGCGACTTACTACAAAAATGGCAACAATTTTGAACTAGTACAGATAAATGATATACGGGGTTATTTTTAATTATGTAATAGGTCAGTAAATACTCATGTCTGGACTCATTTTTATGGAGAATCTATGTTGTCAGGGATTGTGTTTTGGGGCATAGTCACATGACAAGAGTAAAGAAGTCAAGTGGTAGACTGTTATCGAACTTTCTATCTGTTATTGTGAAAAGTCAGACACCCTAAAGTCAAACTGTACCTCGAGCCCCTATAGTAGGACAAGAACGGTTCGCTACGTCTGACGACACGGCTCAGACATTCATTCTTATCTCAATAACTGTATCTAATCACATTAATTACTCTTAACGCCTCTATTTTCCACATTAGTTTCAACACCTATCTCACATTAATGGAGTATCAGAAATAATTGACTAATAATATGTTTGTTAAATTGTGTCACATCTAATTGAAAGTCATTAGCAATCTGTCATACTACATCTCTAGAGGTTGTGATATTTCAAAAATTTGGATGTGTCCTCAAGATTAGCGAGCACCTAATATAGCGAATTAAAAGAAGTTTTTGAATCATCAGATAGTCCTTCGAAAAATCACAGATAGCGGGGAAAATGCCCCTTATTTGGAAAATGTGAATAATTATTGAATGTAAACAAAACACAAAACAATGAACACTAGTAGACTTACAAAAAAAAAAATCTAGTTTATTTTTCAGTTATTAGTTATTATTCCTCTGTATGCTACTCAGGCTAATTGCGGTGGATTGCCTTCAGGTTATCACCCTTTTTTAAACCAGGTTGGAACTAAGCATTACATTATATGAGTTTGTTACTAAATAAATTCCTAATTCTCAGGTGAGAATCGAACCATCGACTCTAGGTTTGCCAAGTGAGGTTAAGATAAAAATATAAATAAGAAAATAAATCAGATCAATAAATAATAAAAATAAATCTGATTCTCTCTAAATATAAATCTACTGCAATTTCAAATTTATTAGCAGACTTCCCTTAAAGAGGTATTGTAAAGTATTCAGTGACATATTTTAATTTATTTTACAAATAAATTCATTTCATATTTGGTTTCAGAGCGTGAAAATTTCGAAATGTAGGACTTAATAGAACCAAAACTAAGCCTCTTATCGGGGAAATGTATAGAATATTAATTGGAGAGAAATATTTGTTAAATAAAACGATATATGTGTTATGGAATTCAAAGCCCCCCCCCTGATACATAAAGCCGCTATACCTGTTTTTTAAGCTGTCACGTTATTTTATTCTCCTTTAAACTCTAACCAAATGATCTTGTAATGATTATCTCGATTGTAGTCTGAGTTTGTCAAAATTCTTCAAATCAAACAAAATTTCCGCCAAAGGCAAGAATTAACAGTCTCTACGCGAATATATATTCAGAACTTTAATCGAAGCACTTGCATTTTTGTGTAAAGTTGTGAAAACCTTATTTTTATCCCTAATTTTGTCTATACCAGAACTAAATAGGACGTCATTCTAAAAATAGAGATTTTCGGAATTAAAAATAATACACGTCAAGAAGGTATTAATTTTTTTTGGCATTGTAATGGCGAAAAATTTAGGTTTTCAGAATTATCTATTTTCACCGTCCCTGGACTGATAGTGAATAGTTTGGCATGTCGTCTGTATGTATGTGTCTTGCATAAATCAGAAACGTCCTTCCTTAGAATGATGCAGTTTCATATTTAGAATTGTCATAAAGTCTAGTTGAGCACCCTTCCATTTTGACCGAAATTGACTAAGGGGAAGTAGGGTTAAGAGGGGGGGGATACAGAACTGCAAATTTCTTCATACGTATTAGACATACAAAACTTTTTTGGGCCATTTTTGTTTATCGTATAAAATTCTATAAATGCAATGCATTTGAACGGAAATATCTTATATCACTTCCAAATAAAATAATTTTAAATGAAATGCAAGCATACATTGGTTTCATTTAATTTGGGAAGGAATTCATGTAATTCCCACATCAGGTTTATTTTATTAATGGTTTGGATTCTGTATTTCGAAACGATAAATAGTTGAGGGAGGGGTTATACAATTTCTTTTCTACGCCCACAAATTTATTCATTAAGAAATAGCAGACCAATAAATGTATTGTTCATTTGTGCCCCTTATTAATATATAAAATCTGAAGTAAGCGATACGTCAAGAGATGTTTTACAATACCTTATATATATATATATATATATATACACACATAATATATATATATACATATATATATATATTGGAAAACATACGTACATTTACCAACAGATTGGCCTAAATAGGAATGGGAATCCAAGGTTCTAAAGCATATGTGGGCGACAACCGGTCCGCGGTAAGGTTTGCTCCGCGAGACATTTTGGTAACCCCAGTTAAACATAAATATTACACTACTTACTCCAAACGAGGAAGGTGAGAGATTTGTGCGTTTGAGCAGTACTTATAAATGCGAACTGTTCTTTTCAATGATGAATGTTAATAAATCAAAACATCGTACAGGGCTGACTGACGACAATTTGGAAAAGTATTTTCGTCTTTGTATCAGTGGAATTAATCCAAAAATCGATGGATTAGTTTCCCAATTCAAGCTCATGTGTCTCATTGATTTCGGTGTCGCTATTTAACTTTCTTAGTTTGTAATAATTCCAAATTTTACGATTTAATTATAATGTTGTACCTATTATTTTAATCACTTGAATTATAATTACATTGTCGTATAATTTCATAACTGATATATATCGTTAAATATTATGAACACTACTTTAAAATGCACTACTTTTAAAAGTGACTCGCGAACGCATCTGCACACTAAAGTTTGCCCTGCAGCATGTCAAAGGTTCCAAGAAAATATATTTTAACCCTCCGTCGGGCGCGTGATCTCTGAGATAGACAGTTTCTAGAAAAATATTTGCCACACCTCCTACCATAGAGTGGTGTTGTAGTGCTTCGAGTTATGTGTTTTAGAGAACTCCCTCTCAAGGTATGTTGAGCCACTGTGTTTAACGGAGTCGTGAGTTTCACCTGTCATTAAATTTTATCTCCTAGATACCACGCGCCCGATCTCGTAAGTTTTTTTGAAATCTGTATTTCATAAATATGTACATCAATTAAGTTTCTCTTTATTAAATGGAATCATATAAACCCATTATTCTATAATTTTGCTCAAACATGAGCTTTCAAAAGAACTTGTACAAGGATATATTGCACGACGCAGTGACAATAGTAGACGTTTACCAACCGAACTAAGGACGAAACTTTAAGACTACAGAGACTCATAAGAGTACACTAGCTCATTGGACCATACATTGAACTCAAGTACAGAACAGCATAAAAAAAGGCTTCCGCTACAACGAACAAAAGAAAATGATGTCAACCAAGCAAAACTGAAAATAAATGTAGGTGTACTAATTACTGTTGTGAGATTTGCAAAAACAAAATTTGTTTACAACATAGTTCCATGCTTTGTCCTAATTGTAATGCAGCTCTGCAAAAGAAATAACAATTAAACTGGTATTTTTAAAATTGTTTGATGATTTTCATTAAGTCTTATCTAAAAGTGATTTCGTGCTACTTATTTTTGATTGAAGTTATATTTAGATAATTATTTACTTCTTTCAAACAAATACTTCCTCTTTTATGGTTTCTAATCACACGCTGAACACTTTTGTGCAAAATATATATAAAGAAACTGTATTTCCGTAAAAATTTAATAATTAATAATAAATAATAATAATTTAATTTCCGTTTGAGGATGATCTGTGACATACACGCGCCCGATGGCGGAATATTCTTGGCGCGCCCGACCGAGGGTTTAGGTTTGTCTTCTTCACATAAAAGTTGTTTATTTTAACCTCCCCCCCCCCCACTTCTTTTAGAATTATCAACACTAAACCCCATTCTATTTAATATTCAAAAAAACCTACAGCGGTCACCTGATTGAAATAATAGACTGATGCTTTGGTGCAGCATAAAATAATTATCACGGCGAACATGTATAAACCGTTGACCTTTGCTTTCTCCATTTTTCATTATTTTCAGTTTCTCTGCCCCTGTGGGGAGGGTTTTATTTCAGTAGCTAAAGTAATCACTAGCCAATCAGGGCTATGCACATGTGTTCCAGTAGCTCTGAGATGCCCATGTTCTTTGGATCAGTGGTTAGTTTAGGTTCACTTGATAAAAGGTCAATAAATTGGGTATATTAAGATGGCTTCTTAGAGATCAGATGGAATCTCCACTTAATTTTATAAATTGGGTGCTATTATAACTGATAAGTAAGTGTTGTTGTTGTTACGCCTAGAAATTGGCCCCATGTACAGGTAAACCTGATTTCCCGTTGCTTCCTGCACCATCCAGCAATGAAGGCATCGATAGAAACATTCCCGTCACACCAATAAAGCCATGAGTGGAGAAAACTCCTCTCCAAACCAGAGTTCTTAGACAGTCATCCCTCTGTAGCCTGTAGCCTCCAAAAGCAGAACTTAAACAGTATGAGTATACACACTGTAACTTTAACCTACCTACCAGTCTTGCCCTGCTGACAATACAACTGCTAAATATATTCTATTGTTGACTGTATACTCTTTGCTAAATTTCACTGAGTATGCCCTAAACTTCCTCACCCGCTTTTTAGTCGATTGCGAAAGGTGCATAACTAGAAGTTAAATCAATCCTAAATATGTAATTACAACATTCTAAGGCTAGACGTTTTTTTGAGTTAAGCGACACAGTTACAGATTGCCAAATCTAGTCTAAGCGAGTTCAGGGAGGTAGGGTCATAATGTATAATTCCGTTGAAATCTGGAAACACACTTTTTTGGCGATTGCAATACATGCTTTACTTCGTACAAGGAAGCAGTAAATTCAAGAGATTTCATTGTTTTATCATGTAAACCACCCGCCATTTTACCTCTCGAAGAAGAAGTATTGGGCAAAAGGCTGGTTACGCAGGCCCGCTGTGATGGTGGCACACTGTATAAATGCTTTATTTCTCAGGGCTGCCTTCTTGCTTATACAATTGACAAATCACTTTACGGAAGTTTATTGGAATAGGTATTCAATCACCAGACGTCTTGATTGGAAGAAACGAACCCAATAGATTCGTTGGAATTGTACAAGTTGCATAGCAGCATGCAAACGGCGTTTGTAAATGTAGACATCTCCCATTGAATTAAGCTTTCTAGTCTAATATGCTTTAAATATTATTGGTCTCTATATAAAGATTATTTGAAGGTGAATCTGTTTTTTTTAATTATTAGGGGGAATTATTTATCTGTTCTTTATAATTTTTATTAGCGATTTTTTAAGTTAGATGGTTTAAGCCTTTTGTAAACCCTCACTTCTGCTCATCCAAATTTCACTTTTAGCACCTCAGTCACAAAAACATCTCAAGTCCAATTGAAAATGTAATTCCTGTTATATAAGATTATTACAGCGAGAGAAATAGAGAATAGATGGTAAGATGAGATCATCAGCGTGCCATATGCCAGCACATGGTAACTCTCTTTAGTTTACCAAAGACCTGTTTAGTGGAATTTTAGGAGATTTCCCTCAAGGGAAATCAGCTATTAAGGTCATACTCATGACCCGATTTTTGAAAAAGAAAAAAAAAATGTCAAATGTCCATCGATCCTACACAGATGACGAAAATGATGTCCGTTCAAGATTATATATATATTTCTGTTAATGCACTAGCGGTCACAATTTTTGTTTCATCGTTACCAAACTGGATATTTAAATGTTTTATACAAAAAGACAGATTAAGTTCGTGAATGGCTGAAATCGGACCATTGGGAGGGGGAATTTAGAGGGGGATTTTCGAAATATCTCAGTTACTATACGTCGGATCAAAAAATTGTATAGAACCAATGTTATTTCAAATTAAATTTACTATAAATATTTCTCTATACATTTATTCTATATCTTGAATATTAACCGAGATATTTGCATTTTTCAGTTTTCAGCATTCAGCAAACCCCCACTTCTACTCATGTTACATAAACAATACTCTGTTATGTAATAAACCACATTATTCGAAGCTTAAATACCATAAATTGTTTTCAAGAGTCCTTTATTATACGAGATAAATGCAAATATGTCATCGTGACCCCACCCCCTTCTGAAGTACTTGGACTACTAAAATTTGATTGATTGAGATAAAAATTATTCTGATCCATTATAAATTACAGTACTAGATATAGTAAATAGTTTTTAATAAAATTAGTATGTTATATTCTGATATATTTCCGTAATTGTTTTTTCTTTCCTGTGAGAAGTTGTACACCTGTTCATTTACAATTCAGGCGCTTCCCGTCTGGAGATTTCTTATTATCGTTCGTTTTTATTCACTTGATGTTGACGGAGCTATTGTGTTACCAGGATGTAGATTTATCTATTGTTAAACGTCACGAAAGGAAGTCTGCTTAGTTTACACAGCCCCTGCGTGAATTGTAAAACTTCACGTGGGAAATCTGCTTAGTTTACACAGCCCCTGCGTGACGGACTTTTATATTAAGAGAGTTGTTTGTGCCGTTAGTTTTCTGCTAACGCCCACTTTTACCTAGACTATTTTCAATCATAGCAGCCACGTCAATAAACATTTCGTCCTATTTTCATGTCCTTCTTATGACGGGCCAAATAGAGAATAATAAGTGGGGTGGCGTCAGTAGGACATTACAGCACGAGATAAATCTGCTTAGTTTACGCAGCCCCTGTGTCTCGGACAATTTTTTATACCCATTTGCGCTATGGTATGCTGCAAAAGCTTGCTTCCTTTCGGCATATAGAGGCCTATTAAGGTTGCAATTGCATCAGCGAAGATGAATGGATTTTCCTCTTGCATTATCCCTTTAATAGCTGGTATTTTATGAAGGAGCTCCAAAAGGAAAGTGGACATTAACCAAGTTTCCTATTTCTTTTTAAGCGTTATACCTCCAGAGAGAGTTATTATTTTTTAAAAAGTTATTGGTTTTTTGTATAAAGATTTCTCTTAATTTAATTCTTTTAGAAAGGATAGTTTCTCGCTAATTGTAGGTTTCGTACTTGCTCCTGCAACATTAAATGGTCAGTGGTAAAATATATTTTAATTCTGAAGACATAAATGCTTTATTATTGTTGATTTGTTTATTTTATTATTTGAGTTTCTAAAATAACTCTCACCCCGAATAATAATTATGTAACATTTCATTACATGCTCAAAACATTAGCTGACTTAAAAATTAGCTGAGAACAATTATGAGCTCGAAACAGACCTCTTGTAATCTACTAAACAAATATATAAACAGGTGTGTTCCAAAGTAATCTGTCAATATGCTTGCCCGCGTCCATGAATGGAAACATATTCAATGGCCGTATCAAAGAAACTATATTATCCCAGGGAAAATATTAAGAGTTAGATGGAATAATGATGCATAATTAATTGTGTTTTAAATTTAATTTTTACAATTATTGTGCATTTTTTTTTTTTTTTTTCTAACTCGAACATTAGCTGATGAATTAGCAATTTTTAAGTTTTCACTCTTCTATAAACCCCAACTCCTTAACACCTGCACCTGACCTAAATATTTCCTGCTTAAATTTCATAGACTTCTTATTACATAAAAAATGGAGAATAGATGGTGGTAGATCAGTATCATTTTCAGTACTTGGGAAATCTGCTTAGTCTACGCAGCGCATGCGTGAAGGACGGTTTAATTTTATTTAAACTAATTGTGCATCTTTAGTATTTAGTTTAATATTCCTTCGGATTGAAGATAGAATTTATTTGAAAAAATATGACATTTTAAAGGAATTTTTGTAACTTAGATTATTAAGACTTTCCATATTTCAAATTTTGAGTATAATTTATTTCTTGATATATTTAGCAGATTTCCCTTAAGGGAAATCAGCTATTGAAGTCGTACTCATGACGCGATTTTCGAAAATTTTCTTCAAAGGTCCATCGACCCTACCCAGGATATGACGGAAATGAGTTCAAAATATATATATATATATATATATATATATATATATATATATATATATATATATATATATATATATTTGTCTGTTAACGCTCTAGCGGTCGCAATTTTTGTTTGATCGTTACCAAACTCGATATTTAAACGTTTTATGCAAAAAGACAGATCAAGTTCGTTAATGGCTGAAATCGCACTAGTGGAAGGGGAGGAGGTTAGAGGGGGGGATTTTCGAAAATTCGAAATATCTCCGTTACCATACGTCGGATCAAAAAATTGTATAGAATCAATCTTATTGTAAATTACATTTACTATAAATATTGTTCTATACATTTATTCTCTATCATGAATATTAACCGAGATATTTGCATTTTTGTTAAATTTAGGCCGATAACGGACGACTAAGTTTCCCGCCAAAAGCTAGTTCGGCCCTTTGCCGTAACTGTTCGGCTCTCGTATGGAGATTTCTATAATTTATAACTTGACGTGGGAAATCTTAGTTTACGCAGCCCCAGCGTGACGGACTTTTATATTGAGGGATTTGTTTTCTAGTTTTATTATTTTGTTCTTATTTTAATGAGTAAAATCGCACTAATTCCTAAGCTCCTTGAATAAATAAATGGAGTAAACGGAGCACACTCTTTTTCTGTATTTTGAGTTCAGTTAAAATTAACTAGGGCAGGACTAGAAATTTTAATGCTTTCTCTCCTAAAGCTGGTTGAAATATTGATGGATCTGACCTTATAACCTTTGCAGAAGTAAACAGTAGTCGCAATCGTAAAACGAAAATGAGTTTAAAAAGTCTTTATATATGGGGGTTTTCACCTCAAATCTCGTGAAAAAACGGTTAATGCGTTCGGCAGACGACCGAGCGAAATGATAATCGGCCGTGATAAAATTTGATCGCTTCGTCTAAGTCAGTTATTTACTATTTACCTTCACTTCTAGTTGCAGATTCTCCAACAGAGATTAGGTGAAATCCCAAGCAGTATTTTCGACTTTATGAAGGGATGTTTTGCCGGTCGGACATCAACAGGTTTCTTGAAAAATTCATTAAAATGAACAGCATCCTTCCTGATTAATTACAATACGTGGATATTTGCGGTCCTGGTAATATATGCGACAGTTAAAATTCCGTCACGCAGGGGCTGCGTAAACTAAGCAGATTTCCCAAGTTTGAAGTTTACTAATAGATTAATGTACATACTGGAGACACTTTGTATATTAAGTGGGTAAATACAAACGGAAATGAGAAATCTTACTGTCTTAATAACTTCCCGACATAAAGCATCTGAATTGTAAACAACAGGTCTGCCAACCTCTTTGCTGAAAAGATAGATAGAAATATTCTCCACTGGAAAAAAAGACAAAAATACTGATATATATATATATATATATATATATATATATATATATATATATATATATATATATATATGAATATAACACGTTAATTTTATTAACAGCTATTTACTTTACTTAGTACTGGAATTTATACTGACTGAATCCGAATAACTTTTATCTAGATTGCTCAAATTTTAGTAGTCCAAGAACTTACGACGAGGGAAGGAATCAAAAGAACATAGTTGCATGTATCTGGTATAGTAAAGTGCATATTTGGTATGTAAGTTTCGAGTAAAGTGGTTTATTATATGACAGAGTATTGTTTATGTGACAGTGACATGGAATTGCTGAAAACTAAAAAATGCAAATATCACTGTTAACATTCAAGATACAGAATTAATGAATATAACAATATTTAAAGTACGTTCAATTTGCAATAAGTCTGGTTTTATACAATTTTTCGATTCAACGTATAGTAACGGAGATATTTCAAAAATCCCACCCTCCTACTGGTTTCATTTCAGCCATTAACGAACTTGATTTCTCTTTTTGCATAAAACGTATAAATATCGAGCTGGTAACGATCAAAAGAAAATTACGACCACAAGAGAGTCAACAGCCACACACACACACTTCTGAACGGACCTCATTTTCGTCATCTACTTTGTAGGATCGATGGACATTTGAAGAATTGTTTTGAAAATCGCGTCAAGACAACCTCAATAGTTGATAGAGCGACCTTAAGAATGACCTTAAGAATAAGAATGTACATTTTTTCAGAATAGGTAATCTGCTTAATTCACGCAGCCCATATACGATGAACTCTCTCCAATCCGTTGCGATTATCGCTCCTCCATATATGGTAAACATGGGATATCCTTTCCTGACGTGTTCATAGCCGACTTAACCTTGATCTCTCGGCCTATCAGACAGATAATACCAAATACTGTACTACGGTCTAGCGAAGAAGTTAAACAGCGAGAGAAACCGGGCATCTCCAAAGAGTCCGGTTGATTTCCCTTGTAAGTAGGCTATGGAAGCTTATCGCGTGTAGTTGTATTTAATTAATATGCTAAATAGATTCAAGAAGTGGGGAGTCTCCATGAGAAAGAAAGGTACAGTCTGGAGTCTGATCTTCCTCTGGAGAGACCGCTGTGCCAAATAGGTATGTTTCTAATTAATAGAACTTGAAAGAAAATAGTAAGAGTCCTCTAGTCCTTGTTCCTAGCGAGAAATATATACAAATGTCATAAATGTATAATAGTTTAAAATAAATAAACTTATAGACTTTGTGTCTCCTCATAAACTGGAGAATGCGTTTAAACCACGTCTTACTTATAAAGTAGATGCATCAAACACTCCGCTGGAAAAGACAGTTTGGCGATGATAATTTAATGATTTAATATTCCCTATTATTTATATCACATAATGCATTTATTTTCATAGTGGGTTGCCTGAAGTGTGCTTAGAACTTATAAAACGATGTTCGCCCTTTTTGGAACATAAGGACTTTTACAAATAACGTGTGACATCAATAACTGCTTATTTTTGATCTTGAGTTTTCTCTAATTCCCCAAATGTTAATAATTCCATTGTCAAATAAATATTTTAATATAAAAATTCACAAATATTTTTATTTTATTTTTTTTACTTTCATAACGAAAGTTAGCACTGCACAACTACCCAATTGAAATATAAAAATTACAATTTCTGAGGTATTTAAACATATAATGCCGGTAATTTGAAGAATGGTTGCTAGCACATTTGCCAAAATAAACAAAACTCGGGATTGGAGTTTGTCCTGGTGCAGGAGAAAGTAGTACCGGTATTGAAAACGCCATAAACATTACTCACTTTCTTGCCCAGAGTAATTCAGAACCAAAATAACTTTTCGATAATATTGATGAGCATAACTTATATATTTTTACCACATCCATGATTGGATGACTGTACATTATACAATTTTCACGCAAATATATCACCTTTCACTTAACTAAAAGTCCAATTTCATACATTCTTAACATGCTCCTGTTAGAATGGAAGACAAATTAGCCAATCAATTACAAGTGTTATTTCCTATTAGGTAACGTTTCAAAAACATATTCTTCAGTTCGGTTCAGTCATTTGTGCCCAATAAATGAATTTGTTGACTTCCGCTATGGTTTTTAGCGTATATCTTGTTTATACTTCATTGTACTACAAAAGTTACTCTAAATAAGAAAGCGAAATATCGTTTTTTTGTTTTTTTTTCATTTCAGGATTCCCCTAAAACCCTCACTCTTGTTCGTTCCTAGACATATTAATATATCTTAGAACCAAATAGGAATAAATACTAACCCACATACGAAGTTTCATTGAGGTAGGTTTTGTTTTTTATGTCCTTTAAAATTGTTCACGCGCTAAGTTTTTAGAGTATAACTTTTTATCCTTCGGTATTCGACAAAAGTGTATATAACAAAAGTTACTGTAAATAACAAAATAAACAACTTTTATTATGTGCATATTTACCGAAAACCCAATACCGAATGCCAAGTTCGATATTTAAACGTTTTATGTAACATTAAATATTAAGTTCTTTAAAGGCTAAAATAGAAGTGGAGAGGGTGGTTAAGAAGGGGATAATTTCGAAAAACCAAAATATCTCTGTTATTACGCGTAGTATCGAAAAATTGTATAAAACCAATATTATTCCAAATATGTTGTTCTATAAGTATTGTTATATACATGTTTTCACTATTTTCAATATTAACTGAAATATTGACATTTGTTTGGATTTTAGCCTTCAGTAACCCCCCACTTTTAGTCATTGCACTTGAAAAAGAAGAGAATATATCATAAAACGTATTGTTCTAAGCATAAATACAAAATTTGTCAACACACCTTTATTATGTGAGATGCATGCAAATAGTTAGTGACATTACATCATCAAATAAGATTTTTTTGACAACCTACTTCTACCTACTATTTTTGTTGTTGTTGAAAATAGAGAATATATGCTGAGAGGAGATCAGTTTTGTGTCATTACATGTGGGAAATGTGCTTAGTTTACGCAGCCCCTGCATGACAGACTTGTTTTTTTTTAAGTAACTGTAAATAGTCTAGACAAGTTTCAAAATTTATTAATATAAGTACAAACACATAATATACTTATAAGATAGTATTACAATCCTACAAATTTCTTATTTGACCTGCTTGAATTTTTAAACTATCCATCTCCTACTTTTTATAATCACTGTTGTATGATTATTTTTAATCCATATTTCTATAGCTTTTTGTAGCTTCAATGGTAGGAAAATATGAATCTTATGAGTCTTTGGCAGTTTGTGTTTTTATTGTTGTTTTTTTTTAACGTAAGTTTTGTCTATTTTTTTTTCTTGTATGTATTATTACATAAAGTATAAAAGTATTATGTTTTAAATGTTCAAATTCATCAAGAAAACACATATTTAATTTCTAGTCCCTAAGTCTTAATTAAAATGTAATACATAATTGCTTTTTCAGGATCAACTGAGTCTCCTTATCAAGCAGTAAAAGAGGACCTTATAGCTGAATTGAAAATGTCAAAGGATATATCGGGAATTAAGAAACTCAAAGTCGAAAGAGTCAAACTGGAAGAAAAGGCTGGCAAAGAAATGGCATCGGAAATTTCAAAACAATTCAGTGTAGATCACTTTGTTGAAAAGGTATTCTCAGTCAGGCAAATATAGAATATATTGCCTAGATATCATTGATAAATAATAAAATAGAATATAGAATCATTATTACTTTCAGTTTCTAAATACATATGTACTCATCAAGAATAAACTTATCTTTATTTTTTAATATTAATTTTGGTACTTTTATTTTGTTTACTATTTGATTTTTTTTAATTAGTATAAAATTATGAAATAATGAGTGATCCTGTTTTGTTTGCCAACAAAATTGAGGCTCAGATCAGCCAAGTGAGTTAAGGCGTAGGTCATAATCTCACTTCATAAACCTTGAGTAGTGAGTTTGATTATTACCAGGGCAGAAGGAATTTATTTAATGACGAATTCTTTTAATAAAATCCTTAGTCCCATCCCAGTTAGAAAAGTGTGGTAGCCAATAGATAACCCATCCAAATAAGCCTTAGTAGCACGAAGTGGATGTTAATAAATAATACAGGATAACAAAAAAAAAATAAACTATTCTAATCCACAACAGTGTATTAAAAATCAAATTTTGTCACATTTGGCTTTTTGAGGAGGATATAGTTAATATAAGAAACACTAATATATATGTGGCTCAATACATAATGTAAACATCTGTGCTTCTGACCAAGCAGACTTGGTCAAAGATCACTACATTTAAAATGTTTAGCAGTACCCAAGGGTTGGTTATGCTTTCTATAGAGATTAATTTGCAGCTTGTATTTTTTTTTTAAATCTAAAAATATTTTTTTTTATCTAAGACTTGCTTAAATATTTAAAAAATATGTAATTTTAGTTGTTAGTAATAATGATGAATTTAGCTAAGAGAAAATCTAACATCATTACTCCTCAACATGGTTAATTTCAAAATTATGATTCATCAGTTAATGCCCTAGATTTAATGAATGTTATTAATATTCATGCATCTTGTAAATGCAACAAAGCTCATTTACATTTGGTAAAGCATACCGTAACTGTAACTAATTGGGTCATGTACCTATAGTACTATTATGATTCTGTATACTTGATTATCCTATACATTACAACTTATCTTTTCTGCAATACTTAATCTGTTGTAAATAAGTTTCCTCACATATTCAATTTCAACGGTTATGTCACCTAAGAATTGTATTATTGTATTATTTCTTATTCAACGTAATTGTAATAGTGTGACTAACTTTATAATTTCCCATTAATTAAAAAGTTAAAAATTTTAGTTGCTTTATTGCCCTGTGGTTTTGCTTCATTGATTTTGCATTATACACTGATGCTTTATCAGGAGCATTATTAATACAATCCAAACTTCATTGTTACATTATGATAGTAAATGTAAAGTGATGTCAAAATTTGTGTTATATATTAACTTCCATATTATTATTCTACGGCTAACTCGGATATGTTATCTACAGGTTACCAACTTTTTCTAGCCAGGTTGGGACTAAGGCTTTTATTTAGTGAGTTCATAAATGAATAAATTCCTATTGCCCATGCAGGAATTAACCCCACAACTAGGTTTACCATTAGTAACAATACCAACCACCCTCTAAAGAATAAAACGTGATCTATGCTTGAAGTTAAAGTTAATGATTACTTTAAAGTTTTACGGCAAGGGTCACCAATAAAAACATTTTCTCACGTTAACTTTATTAATACTGCCCTATACATTTTCTGGCTTATATACCACTTCTTCAGAGGCTATCCATTTCTAAAGTGCTCGTTTGTTGCAACTGTCCCTTCCTCTTCCCCCACTTCAGAAATGGATACCCCCTGAAGAGGTGGATGTAAGCCACAAAACATGTAGGACAGTATCAATAAAGTTGATGTGAGAAAATGTTTTTTATTGGTGACCTTTGCCATAAAACTTTGAAGAATATATAAAAATATTGGACCCAGAAGAAGAAGTTAATGATGATTGCATATGAATGTAAAAGAATGTAATGATTATTCACTTTTAAACTTCATTCATTCATCATTATTCCTTTTATCATTATTGGTAGAGTTTTATAGAAAAATATTATTACTATCATTATGTGATAATCAATTAATTAAATGTGTTTTAATTATCACTACTAGATGCCAGAAAGGGATGCTGCAGGTAACCCAATTCCACCTTGGAAAAGGCAAATGCTTGCTAAAAAAGCTGCAGAAAAGGCAAGGAAAGAAATGGAAGAGCAACTAGCTAAAGAAGCGGAGGAAAAGAGATTGCAGTCAATACCAGCTTGGAAGAGGCATCTTCTTCAAAAGAAGTTAGTAGCAAGGTCAACAGAAAATCTTTTTCATTGGCACATACGCACAATATTTTAATTAGCAAAAACACTTTTTCTATAACACAATTTAAATTGTCAGATCAATAATTTTTTGTGTGTATGTTTTCCAATGTAAATGTTTCCTTGTTGCCTTAATTGTAAAAAGGATCAATAAATATTCCAATTTTTTTTTTATCTTTTTCTTTAGTATAGTTTTCAGTTTATGTGGAAGATATTCACAAGAATTAAGATTATTTTATTTCAATTATCATAGACGTGTTAAAAGCTACCCCTAAGGCATTCCAAATTTTGTGAAATTGATATTATTTTACAGTTTTCTCATTATTTATTCTTGAAAATGAGATTTTTTTTCTTTCTTCTATTCCCCCCCCCCTCTCAATTCAACAACACTGAAATATGGAGTTCTATTGGCTTTTGTTTATTATTATTTACGTCCACTTTATGCTACTATGGCTAATCGGGATGGGTTATCTACAGGTTACCATCCTTTTCTAACCAGGATGAGCCTTAGGAGTTTATTTATTTAATGAGTCCGTCATTAAATAAATTTCTAATGCCCAGGACAGGCAGGAATTGAACCCGCCACTCTAGGTCTACCACGCGAGATTAAGACCAACGCCTTAACTTGCACGGCCAACCTGAGCCCCTTCTATTGGCTTTGTAACCCATCATTTAAATAATCTCTTAGAATTAGTGTACTGATTTAGTAATTATCTTCCATTACTTTTATTCGAATATATTAATATTACCTCTTTTTCTGAAAAATAAATTATTGGCCTGATTTTCATTTGTTTCAATCCAAATTAGACTTGATAGCCCAAAAATTTAATCAATTTGCATTATTGAAAGTTTTTCTTATTTGAAGTGAAGATATATATAACAGATTCATTTATTATCTCAAAAACTATGTAATTGTTGGCACTAAAGTGAACATTGAAGATATAACTTTCAATTTTGAAAATATGCCCAAAAGAGCTATTTAATACTAAGAAAGCTTAAATTTCGTAAAATACAGTTGTGTGAACAGTATAAAAAAAAATTATAACAAGTAATTAACTAGCTTTTTCATGGGGGAAAAGCCTTGAACCCATGAAATTGTTATAAGTGTACAGCCCATATTACATCATACGTTGTATGAGCCTATTGTAAATGGCACTACCAGGTTTAGTATTGATTCCTCGGATTGCCACTCCAAGGGCAAGGACAAACAGCACCGGTAATAATGGGTATCATTGCCTTAGACCCCTAGTAACCTCAAAGCTATTTATAACATATGTGGCCAAAGGCTATAAGCTGTCGTGAGAAATTCTCTGCCCCTATAACTCTCATATTTTAATTTATTGTATTTCTTATTAATAGGCACAATAACTGCTTCCTCAATGAGCAAACATTTTGCCATATATCCCAATTACTCGTGAATATTTCAGAAGATCTGGAAGAATTCCAGGGGATTTATTGCTTTTAAGAGATTTAATTACTTCCTCAATGCCCTCTCGATCTAATGGCACAGCATCCTCATCAGATTGACTAATATCCCAGCCACCATTGTTGACTGGTCTGTACATGTAACTTTTCTTTGATGTATTGGAAACGACTACCCTTTATTTGTTCTTCTTGGTGAGAAGGTTACCTTGTTGATCATGACTTGTTATTTTTTATGCTTTCTTTTAAAAAAAGTTTGTTTACAATCGTTCCCCTCAGACCTTTGGGGCTTCTGACACTGTGAGATTCATTATCGCCACTACCCAGAGTTTATGAGTGAAGGTTGTCGGAAAGTTATAGACAGTGGCAGTGAAGGTATTTAAGCAGAATTGTTCTATGAAGTAGAAAAGTCATGTAACACATAATGAAGACAAAACAGAACAAAAAAATATTTTTTTAAAACCAAAGTGACAAGCTATTTAACTGTCGCAATGAAATTATCAAATGAATGGTTATTTTATCAAACAGTCAAAACTATGATTATATAGTTTAATATATGTGCAAGTTCAGTTCATGAGTAAATAATCAATTTTTTGTTTACTAAATGATCATTTTTCTTTCTTTCAAAGAGTGGCAACTTGAGAACTATCTACTGCCTGTAACTCAATCATATTATGAGGTATGTTTAAGTGTTTAGAACTTTGCATTTTTAGGCTTTAACTCTCAATGGTGAAAGTTCTCTAATTGGTTTCGCTCTACCTCGGCATGGTTATTACGGTAATGTGTGTTAATCTGTGTACTAATAATGATTTTTCTGTCTATCCCTTGAATATTGGTTGATTTGGGTATAACAATTCTTTCTATGTTGTTATTGTTATTATTACTATGACAACCTTGAAAGGATTAGTTGTACCTTTGATCCATTTGTTTGTGGTTGTTATTGAAAAATAAAGCAAACTTTTTCACCATGATATGATCTTGATCGTTCAATTTTATGCTTTTTGTGATGTCTGATAGTTCCTCCACAACTTCTCAGATGTGCTGTATGTATATTCTTGAAAGTATGAATTGTTTTGTTTTTTTATTCCTTTTATCTCTTTACTAATATCCCAATCACAATCACTAATTTCCCAATCTGAATAATATAATAGGTGGAAACAGATTCCTAGTCCCGAGATATAAAAGTTTAGTAACCTAAAAGAAACCCTAAGCCTTTATTGTATCAAGTTAATGTGATGTTTTTTTTTTTTAATTTAACAGATATATATTTGTGTCTATTTCATAAACATGACATAGTCAGTAATAATATATATGTTAATTCTTTTACAGGGGCCCATCAGTGCCTAATGGCATGGCTGTAACTGAAGAAAACAAACCTCCACCTCCACCACCACCAAAAGAACCAGAAAATAAAGAAAACACTATTCCTGAACCTAAAATGAAAGAAAAGAAAGAAGAGGAACGAGAAGTGATAATTCCTTGGAGGGCGCAACTCAGAAAAACCAACAGTACATTAAATCTTTTAGAATAGGCTCCATTTTGAAAAATGATAAGTCTGAATAGAAATCTGAATAATAATTTAATTTTAGTCACTCTTTACTTGTCATTGATGCTACTATTATGTCTACTGTTATATATACTGTTATTATTTATGAAAAATTATTTATAATGAAGAAAAAGGCAAAAGAAATTTGAAGTAGTAAATTTGCTTTGATGAATAACAAAGTAATACTTGACAAATGGAGGCATTTTGATGTGCTAAATCTTGGTATCAAAATAATTTTTTACAAGGTTTTAAGTATTATTATAAATTTACTATTCCTTAGTGAGAGAACATGTTAAGTGGAGTTTTCTTGTTAATCATATTTTCTACAGTCTTGCGGAGATGTTGAATACTCAGAGAGTCTGCAGCTTTGTGAAATTTTTGTCATATTAATTAATTATTAATATATTTGTATCTCATAATATCTTCTCAAACTCTTTGGAGGCCAGTGTATACATGTTCTCCCACCAAGCTCTTCAATTTATAATGCAGTTACAATTCACTTATCAAAAGATGCAATTACTTAAAACATAGAAATTACTGTTTCCAGGTTGTTGTTTTTTTTTTAACTCTTTGCATAAACATTGTAGTTTTGCCTTTTTTTAATTTTATTTTTATTTTATATGTATAAAGTTGTTCTTTAGTTAATTTTTTTTCTACAATTTAGTCTATTTATTTGATCTGGCAAGAGGTTGTTTATAAATTTAAACTTTATTAATCAATAAATGTATTTTTTGTCCATTTGTCTTCAATTATTATTTAGTTTTTCTTGATCCTATGTTAGAAATATATGTTTCATGGTCATTGGTCTAAAAATTAATTGTTTTGTAAAAATAAAGGTACTTAGAGTGTCTAAATTATAAAACTAAAATATACGAAACAAAACAAAATACAATGTAAATTAGTAGTTGACTAACATTCCAACTTTTTCTCAAATTTTCAATATTAACTTTATAGAAAGTTAGATGTATGACTGATATTTGCAGGCTGTGTGGGCCACATACCCCTTCGATATGGATATTCTACCAAACTTAAAAAAATAAAAGCTATCCTAGATTCATTTAGTAATTCTTATTGTTTTACTGAAAATTACCCCATAATCAGGTATGCTATTAAGTATTAACCTTCAAAATTATCCAAGACTTTGGATCAGTCTTATTAAATTAATTTTCATAAAATCAATTTAACCACTTGGTAGTAAAATATAGTAACATCAGCTATAAAAATGATATTGGCAAACTTAAAATTCCGTTTTATAGAGAATATAAATGTATATGTACTTACTTATTTTTTTAACATAAAATGTCTTTAGTAAACAATGAAACTAACTTATCATTATCTTATCAGACATTACAGCTGCTTTGTAATATGGTTTTAGTAACTTTGCAAATTTTTCCTGGATGCTGGATGGCAGAGGAACTTGTGAGCTGGATGAATAAACAGACAAGCCCTAGAGAGCAGAAGCTTGGCCAATCAACCTACTGCTTTCTAGAGCTCTTTGCAGGCACTACTGGTGCACAGAAATGCATACTATTTTAAATAATGTTTTTTAGGGAAAAATAGGCCTAGTTTATTCATTCAGATAAGTTTGGAAATGCCTGATTTTGCTTAAAAGTTTATAATTCTTCCAACGAAGGATTTTTTAAATCAACCTTATTTGTAAAAAAAAAAATTTAGAGCCAAACAAATTAACAAACATGTTAACAAAACATTTGAAAATGTCATTTACTCCACTCTTCACCTGTACTCATGGAAGATTGAGATTTATATAATTCTAAATAATATGAGTGCAAGTACCTGAAAATATTAATAATAAATTATTATTTTGGGAAGTATGCATTTTAATAAATATTTCTATCAATAACAAGGATGTTGGACATTATACACATTTTTTTCCTATTAGTAAGAACGTTAATGAGTTCATGAAATCAAATGTTTAAAATGAACAAATATTATTGATTCTGAAATAGCAATATCATAGTTTTCTCAAGTGGATAAAAACGTACTTCCACAAAAAAATTTGAAATAATAATAACATGAACATTCCAAATAATGATTGTAAATAAATATTGAGTAATGCATAATTTATCAACTGTGTTAATATATCAATTAAAAATATATACCTTCTATAACCTACTTTAAGATTTTCTCTTTAAATATTTTGGAATTCCCAAACTGAAATTTTATTTAATACAATTTTCTAGAGCACATCTGACAGTGTTGGTCATGTAATTTGTTGTCACTAACAAATTTTACATGAAAAAAAAATTATTAACACAGGTTTACGAAGGGAATAGTAGGGGCAGTTTTCTCCCAGGAGATGGGCTAATTTAAAAGTAGTCCATCCATATCCATTTTTAATAATATATTTTTTTTTTTATGGGGAAAATTTTTATTTATTTTGGGTAATAAATAATTCTGTTGGCAATATGATAAATTAATTATAATTTCATAATGATTTTAACATTTTGGCAAAATAACTTGTCTGTAAGTTATAGTAATTTATTTACTAACTTCCAAGTATATTTTCTAGAAACACTGTATTAGATTCCAAATTACAAAGAATAATTTCTGCATAGCTACTTTTATGCTTTATGAATACCACAGAAGTTGTTTTTGACTTGTGAATGTCTTTCTGATTGAATGCATATCTTGAACAATTAATCATGTATTATCATTTGCTTCCTGCAAAACAAATGATGAGACCAGAAAAATTGCCAAGATAATTGATATTAAGTGTCCATTTGTAAACATATTGCATATTATTTATATTCAATAGATTTTGCTTATATTGACTTTATTTTTGAAAATAGAACAAATTAGATTTGTGGAATTGAAACATGACATATGTCAAGAAAATGAAATTTCAGTAGCATTGTTTACTAAGACCCCTTTTATAAGGGATGATGAGCTTTTTGTAAAATGACTTTAGAATAAGGGATATTTATTTCAATATCTTAACCATTTTTACAATCCTTTCCTCAATATATCAATTTTCCTATAGATTTTAGTTACAATATTTTTCTTCCAAGTAACAAATAAGTTTTACTGTATTTTCATAGGTCTTATATTTTAAATTGTTTGTAAGAAAAGTAGGTAATGATTTATCCTTTGACATCAGACCTTTGAAAATTAAAAACCATCATTGGCTTTTCTTTCCAGCATGATTATCTAAAGTAGTTATTTTTAAACTAAACACTTAAGTTCTAAACATTTTGTGCCAAATTATAAGTGTATACATATTTATCACTAGTTGTGATAATTAACTATGCCCTTATTTTGTATGCAATTATTTTACACTGAAAAGTTATATAAAAATTTATTATACTGTTATTATTTTTTTCAGCATATACAAGAATATTCTTTGGTATGCCATTCATAAAGGGCTTGAATAAATTTAATTTGTTTATAAATATATTTCAAATGAAACATTGAATTGAATTGCAATTACTTATAATAAGAAACTTTGTATAAGTACATCATATTTAAAATGGGGAAATGTATTTTAAATTCATTTTTACTTTTCCATTTGTTGAATGAATGGCATGCATTGTCACAGTCATAGCTCAATATATTGGGTAATATCTTAAATTTTAAAATAATCAAATAAAAAATTATTATATTCAAGCTGACAGTCTGGACCAGCTGGAAGTTGTGAGGAACACTTAGAAAAAAAATGTTTCTTGGGGTTTGTGAATTGAAAATTTTGTAATAACTGCAGAATAAGTGCCTATGGGCTTGTTTTACTTTAGGAACATTGGGAAATTAATGCAGACTATTAGAAAATCATATTCATGAACAACAATATTATCAAAAACTTTTTACAACTTAATATGGTTTAGAAGTATTTTTGGGGGGGGGGCTCCCAGGCTGGAAGATTCACTTAGATGTAAATCTGCTAAAGATTGAACATATATTTGTTACATAAAAAATTATCTTATATTTTCCTTAAAATAGTACAATTAATTTAAAATAGTGATGTTTTGATTTTTTTTTATTCATACACTCTTTTCTCTTTAATTAATTTGTATAATACTACATATTATTATTAGCATTATTATTTATTACATGAAAACATTTATTGGCAATTGTATGTAACTTTCAAGTTGTAAATGCATGTTTTTTTAGTGGCCAAGTATAAAAAGATGACCAAGATCAAATCTAAGATATTAGGTGTTTCTGTAATTAAATCTCTTTCTTTTTTTTCTCTTTTTCCATCTAGTTACTCCACAAATAATCCAATCTTTCTTACTTTTTGTTAGTTGTATATAGCTTCAAGTGTTTTAAAAACTAAATGCTTAATAGTCCATTTTGTAAAGATTTGAAATACTTTAATATCTATATACACCATTAATTTGGACTTTGTGAAGTACGTAATCTAATAGCAGTCAGAGTACTTTAAGTACAATAAAGTACTAAAACTCGACTGACATTTCCTTAGAGTTTTTTTATAATTGATGCAATGTTCATTCGCCCATGCTTGTTGGTTGTGAGGTTTTCCATTGACGGTACCATAATGGATAATTATTAATTTCATGAATATGACTTCTAAATGTGGAAAAACTTAGGGATTTCTCCTCATGGAAATCTCTTATGTTTATAAGAGACATTGACAACTGCTATGAAAATCAAATTCATTCGAGTGTACATACCCCGATGATATCTGTATATAACACAAATGCTCATTTATTAGAGCTGTGATTCTATTATTTGTAAATTATATATATAAGAATATCTTGCTGTTACTAGAATTAAAAAGTTAATATGAAATAATAAATACATATTAGATTTGTTTAGACATTAATTATTATTATATTCACTATACGTATAGACTTTATAGAGATTGATAAATCAAATATATTTTATTAATTTTAAAACATTGCTCTTAAATAATTTGTCATTTATGGGTTTATTGATTATGAATAATTTTACTTAAAGAAAAGTATGAATAATTTTAAATTACAAGTTAAAACCATATGCACTAATTTATTATATGCACTTGGTTATATAAGCAATGTAAATATGAGAGTATATATTCGTATATATATTGATATAATTTTCCAAGCATTGATAAAGGACCAAATTTGGTCAATATATGCTCTATGTTATAATATTTTCCCATGTGTTTGTTACATAACCACGAATGTAAAGTTACAGCATTATATCTGATTTGAACCATTGTAATAAGGTGTACTGTTTATCAATAAAGTGCTATATAATATTAATAATTTCTGATGATTAAAATAAAATCCTCCACCTTTTTGTTGGCTGATTACATTCAGAAGTCACATTCAAATAATGTAACCTTAGTATGCAAGATGATAACAGGAGATCATTTTTTTTCTTTTGTTTTATTTACTAACGTACACTTTTGCTAATATGGCTAATTGAGATGGGTTATCTACATGTTACCACCTTTTTCTAGCCAGGGTGGGACTAAGAATTTTATTTAGTAATCTGTCACTAAAAAAATTCTTATTGCCCAGGAGGTAATCAAACATTTAGATGTGATAAAGTAATTTGCATCAGTTATTCCATAGTAGTTTCAACTTGGTTCTGTCAGAAATTACTCTTTTCATATTACTATTCCCACCAAACTCCAAGATGTATTTGATACATTAGTAAACTAGCTTCTCTCTCACGCAACTACTTTGCACAATAATCTTAAGTATAAATAAATAAACTGTCATTTCTTCGGATTAGCCTAATAAGCTTCCTCCAAAAGCTTTGATTAAACTTATATTTTTTAAACTAATGATACTAAATTTAAAATGTCCTTCAAATATTTAGATATGAAATATCTTTATTTTTTTATGATATGTGTATTCCATGGAGAATGAGAGTCTTTAATAACATAAGATTTTAGTTAAAGGAGTATATAACAATTACTATACTCTTGTGAATTGTTATGCTATTTACCCAGTGTAAATATTTGAATTCATGAAATATATAATTTCAAATCAATTATGGCCCGTGTTACTTGTTTTTTTTGTAGAAATTATAGCCAATTTTTAACTTGATTAACAATACAGTCTCTGTATTACACACAAGAGGAGACTGTAGTTATATTGAAGTTACATTTTTTGTTGATATATATATATCAATATATATATATATATATATATATATATATATATATATATATATATATATATATATCTTGACTTGGCATCTATGGTGCTCAATTGCACATAGTTGTGACTTTCCATATAGCATACTAAAAATAATTATGGTGAACACATTGAAATAAATGCTCATCAATAGAGAAAGCTGAACAATTGATTTATTTTCTTTCTATTTTTTTATTAATTCCTTAAAAAATAAAATGTCTTACAATTTGTTAGTTAAACAAATGTAATATTTGAAAAAAAGTGTTTTATTAGTAGGAACAAAATAAAACGGATTCATAGGAAATAAAAATATAAATGATTTATCTTTTTGTAAGTTTAAACTAAAACCCATAGTCAACTTATTACAAAATCTACAGCGTGTAGATTTGTGATTCAAATTTCATTTAGTTGCTTGTACTAGCAGTTAAAGAAGACAGTTTCATGTTTATTTGCAGATAAACCTTGAAAAATGGTGTCTTTAAAATAAAAACTGCATTAAAATATCAGGAAACTTGCCAAAATTCCATTCAGAAATGAGCCTAATGATGATTAATGGACATAACTAAAATTTAGTACCAAAGGCATGCGTAATTTACGTTCCAAACTACTATCTTTCTCTTACTCTCTTCTCTCTCCTTCTCCCTATCTCATTTTCATATTTCCTTTTTACAGCCTGCAGATTATACCACATTACAATTATTTTCTCAGTCTCACAAGCAAAGCAAACATTATTAATTTCCATTTCTTTTCTTGCTTTCTCTCTTCAGTTGAAGTAAATACATTTCAATTTAGAAATATTTTTCCTTATTATGTTTTAATACCTTACTGAATATTTTTTTATTATTTAAACAATTTAAGAAAAATTACTAACTAGACTTAAAAATAATACCTCATAGGCCATAAGTGTATAACTTTTAAATTATATTGAAAAATACCCAAGTTGCTTTCAGTTTTTTTTTTGTTTTTTTTCATTCTCTTGAAAACCTATAACAATTTATTTAGAAAAACAACCTTCACACAAATTCTTTTAAAAATAGTTCTCCCCTCTTCGTCCTTCCTGATACCTGTTAGTTTCACTTGTGTATCCACCAAGGAAGGACCCAAGGTTCATACATATCAAAGGTAAGTCAAGTCCTTGTCTCTTATTTCTAATGTATTATTTATTATAAATAAATATTAAATTTATTATACTATATAATAAAGTAATAACACTTTAGTAATTAACTGTATTCATTTTCTATATTTAATTATCAATATTTCTCCTTGTTTATATTATGTTAACACTGTTTCTTTCTTTAATAAAACAAAAATAATTTTATTTCATATCTCTTAATAGTAAAAGGTTCTTAACAAAAAAATTAAGAAAAGTTTTACTCTACAATATATTTGGAATTTAATAAATAAAATATTTTAATAACAAATTAATAAATGAAATAAATAATAAAACGTCTGCAAAAATCATATAATTACAAGTTTGCTTTAAATCTTATAACAAAAATTTAGTTTGGGGCTGAGATTACTCATGTGAGTTAAGGCATTGGTCTTAATTTCACTAGGTAAACCTAGATTTGATTCCACCTGGGCAATAGGAATTTATTTAGTAAGGAACTCATTAAATCAAATCCTTAGTCCCACCCTTGCTAAAAAAAAAGATGCTAACCAGTAGATAACCCATTCCATTTAGCCATAGTAGCACAAAAGGGGACATTAATTAATCACATTAACATAATGTTATCCCTGTCCTACTACGGTAGCATAATAGACCAACATTTGCATATTTCTTAATCGAAGTAGCTGTGCTATTACCTCACAATGCTGAGCGGTGCCAGGGAGGGGTTAAGCCTAACACGGTAATCGAGTTTTCGTACAGTTAAATAAAATGAAGAGTAAAATTCATAGGTTTGATCTAGACATGTCAAGTTCAGAGGATCTGATATTTTCCTCTTTTACAAAGCAAATATGATTCATTTCTACCTTACAAAAAATCAACAGCTCTATTATGTATTGTTGTTTTTAACTTCCACTTTGTTCTACTATGACTAATTGGGGTGAATTATCAGGTTACCAACCTTTTCTAGCCAGGGTGGGACAAAATATTTTATTTAATGAGTGTGTCACTAAATTAATTCCTACTTCCAAGGTGAAATTGAAATCACTCATTTGGCCCAGTTTTAATAAGAATCTAAACATCGTGCGAGAAATAAACCATTCAACTTTTAGTTTATTAATTGTAATTTTTTCATCTTTTCTCATATTTATTTAAATATTTGACAATTTCCCCTGATTTCTAAATTCCAGTTTTCCATGAAACATTAACAGTATTTTGCTGTTTCAATGACTTTGAATAGAATTTAACATGTTTTTAAACAAATTTTTAACCTCTTGCTCTGGAAGCAAGATCAAACTTATTTCAATCTAATTTTCTTTGAATATGTTTATGAAATAAAATTGCCCTCATATAAAGAAAATAATGTTATAATTGACATTCACTCAAAAATTCAAAAGATTTCTTTGAACCTAGTTAGCCAATAAATTTGAACTTTTCATATTTTCTTTTAACATCCACTGCTCCAGAGTCTATACCATTCTAAAAGTTTAAGAACACTAGGAGAATAACCAAAATTAATTCAATAAAATCTCAGCTATTGTTGGTTTCAAATATATATATATATATATATAAGTTTTATGTATTAATGTCTATTTACTTAATGCTACTACAGCCTTAACATTATCTACATATTACCATATTTTTCAAGCCGGGATCATGGATTTCATTTAGTGAGTGCATTACTTGAAAAATATGGTCATATGTAGATAATATTAAGGCTGCAGTAGCATTAAGAAAATAGATATTAATGCATAAAACTTATATATTATATATATATACACGCACACGCACATGGACACATACATCATTATAGATTTATATAAAGCATATGGTTTACAATGTATAATGATGTAAAATAAGTATAAAAATGTATAAGGACAAATACAGACACTATTTGAAGATGAATAAAAAATATCATCTTATAGATGCATGAATTGAATATATTGACATGAATGGTATACATGGAATTAAATAAATGAAATGAGCATATCTTTACTACTTCTAATAATCTTCTGTCACGTTCTATTTATGCCCACCCAGAAAATCAAATATTTTAGATCAGAATATTTAAGGGTTGTTAATCATAAGTAATAGCACAGCTAAAGAAAATACTTAATAGAATAAGAAAAAAATATTTTCTGGATCAATATAACGTCTTTTGCTCTCAATTGAGCATTATAATAAATTTTAGTATATTATTTAATCTGGTATGATTTTAAATTTTAACAGCTACTATAAGTCCAGACTGACATCTTCCTCACTGACCCTTTATCAGTGGATTGGAGGTAAATTAAATTTGTAGATTACATACTGAAACTGGCTAATTCCAAATTAATTACTTAGTTTTTGGAGGAAACTGAGTAGGTCTTTAGGATGACAATTTTGTTTTTTACAAAATTAGTTTATAAAAATAATGGGATGACCATTCATAGGTAAAAAAAATGACCGCTTCACATAGTAAAATAATGTGCAATTCTCTTCACTGCTTATTGATTAAAACCGGCAGTAATAATAATTATAAATCACCTAAAAATTAATTAATGGTTCTTTGAAAGCCAAATAAGACCGAATAAGCTTATTTTTGCTTGAAAAAAGTCACAATGAAAATAAAAGTATACTGAATGAAATCATTTATACACACAATCTCCCTATATAATTTGCTTGTTTTCATTGATTTCTTGTTTTGTTTTTTTTAATTGGTTTTAATATGATACACAAAATGAAAATGATTAAGAGCCACCAACACAGAGTAATAGAACATAGAAACATGTTCAACATGAAATACAACCAGAGAGAGACATTTATCCGGCCAAAACTAATTAGGCGTACCCCATTGAAAATAAACAATTTCAGTAAACATGTCACAAAGATAGATGTATTTATCTTGCATCTGCCTGATTTATTCTGAGTACTCTTACACTGCAGCAAACATGCTATTAAATATCGTCTTAAGAAATAACAGTAAATCAAACTAAAAGCTTTACAAAATTTCAACTTTTATTCTCCTAAAATTCTGATTCATTTTTTGTATTCTATTTTTGTTATGGGTCACCTCATTCTAAGAGGTTATACATTTAAATGAAACCTCAAGGCAATTTAAAATGCCATAAATCTAAATTTATGGGAGAAGAAAGTTATATAAATTTAATCTTGGCAGTCCTGACAAATTAGGTAATTTCAAATGTTAGATTTATGATATCTGGAATTTCATATTTTTAATAATCTCTTTTTAATGAATTCATTTTAATAAGCCGAAAGTATGAAAATTCTGGCCTCATGGAGTGACATCATATGTAAATACTAAATATCATATAACTTTAAAATATTTTCATGATTAAAAAATACTAAAATGTTGAATAATGAAAAGAATATACTTATGAAAAAAAAATTGTATTTATTAATGTCCAATTTGTGCTGCTATAGCTAATTGGGACAGGTGTAACCTTTTCTAGCCATGCTGGGACTAAGGATTTTGTTTTTGAGTTCATCAATAAATAAATTCCTACAGTTGAGGCGGAAGTCAAATTCGCCACTCTAGGTTTAACATGTGAGATTAAGATTAACACCTTAGCTATTTATGAAAAATACATGAATAAAATACTAGATATTAAAAATTTCAGTTTTGTATTGAAAAAAAAAAATTATTATCTAGGTTTTACTTGTGAAAAATATTTAAGTAAAAGACTAGATAATAATTTCTTTTTAAAATAGAAAACTGAAATTACTAATATTTAAATGTTATAAATATGTTTAATGTAATAATATGGTCATTAATGGCTTCAATTTTCACACAACTTTTTAATCAGTTTTTTTTTATTATTAGAATAAGATTATTTTGAAGATTTTGTCAGAAAGTATATCGATATACAAGAGATAAATTATTTTATGCCCATTTATTTCTCGTTTTTACGTGTTCACAACAGTAGTTCTTTTCTAAATAAAAACTGAACATTTTCAATTTTCATCCTTTCAAACAAAAATCTCATGTGACAACCGCATTACTTCCTTGTTCTCCAATTAAATTAAATAAAAAAAATGTTTTGATGCACGTCACATCACATAATTTCATGGGATCAAAAAATGTTATGGAGCCAAATTTATAGATCATTTCAGTGCAAAGAATAATAGTTTTATACAGATTTTACGTACAGCTAATGGAAATTAGAGAAATTAGTAATTTCTAACCCCCCCTTAGTTGACCCATAATCAAAAATGAAGGTAATTTCTACATTCTGAGAGTAGACATTTTGAGTAGTACGATACATACATATGTACAGATGCCAAACTGAAACTATTCAAAATGGGTTCAGAGAAGGTGAAACAGATAATTCCATTGAAAACTGAAAACCAAAAATTTTTGTGATTACAATACTTCCTGTACTTCGAATAAGGAGGTAAAAAGCCAATCCCTCCAAAAATTCTTAATTAACACGTAATGATTTTAAGCCATAAAGTTCACCTTTAGTGCACTTTCCATGTATGGTTCCAATAGAATAAAAAATATGATACACTCAAAACAGCTAAACAGTAAGTAGTGAAAACATTATAAATAAAATCCTTAGTTTCACCCTAGCTACAAAGGGTCTTATAACCCGCAGCAAACTAAAAAGAAATTGCCATATAAAATGAATTTACAATTAAGCATGTTATCTATTCCGTCTTTAAAAATTGGAGAATTAAACTTCAGAGTTGTAGCTCCTAATGATCCCAAATAAGGTAGGGCTTCTATCCATTGTCTATAATAGTGCCCATTCACCATTATGAAGCAATATGCGTAAATTAGTAATCATTGGACTGTAATGCTGCCAAATAACCACAGCTTGAGTACTGTGTTAGACTGAAGATGACTTCACCCTCTCACCTAAGCTGTATGACTGTCCTTGGCTCTTTTTGGGCTTTTGAACCAAATATTTTAATTTTCACAATTTCTTAATCTTTTAAAACTATTTCATTGCTGGATTTTAATAGCATATTAGCAACTTCTATTAATATTTCTAATATTAAAAGTACATTATTTAAAAAAGAAATCCTGGTGTATTCTTACGATTTTTTTTTTACTTAGTATGGTGATGTAAAACCTATAATAATTAGGTATTCTTGTATAGCTATTTTGGCTGAGCAGTTTGTTTACAAACACATTTTGCTCATATTAAATTCTAAATATATAGAGAGGTTTGTTTTTAACAACATGTGCCAAGAATTCTTCTCTCAATCTCAGTCACTTTGACAGCAGTTTTTCTAGGCCTCAAATGACAAATTCCTGTTATAACAAGTAATCTATACCAACATAGAATAGTATTTAGGCATTTTTCAGAAATTAATCATAGCCCTATTTCTATTCTATTTTTTAAAATTCCACACATATTAATTTATGTTCCAAAAATCATTACTTCATAGTTAGATATTTTGACTAATATTATAAATAAACATGATTCACATCAGAAAAGCAAACACACATAAGTATTCACATAGCACCACTAATTAATAACAAAAGATACCATAATATATTCACCCTTGTTTCACATAAATGAAAGAGAGTATTCTATGAAATTATAGATGTATAACTATATTGTTGCCAAATAAAAAAACATTCCATATACATTAAAATGTTAATGTGGGGCTACTAAGTTGTGGAAAAAAAAAGTTTATAATAGTTGATGGCCTTACTCATAGTTAGGTGCAATTACAGCCATTTTTCCATTTCTGGCTATGAGTCTATGCAAGTCCTCTCTCTCTCTTTTTTTGATATCCTTAATAAATATAACATTAAATAAAATATGACATAATGAAACCACTAATATACTGAAGGATATGTCGGCAATGACTCACACTCTGATTAGCAACCAGCACTTGTGAAGTAAGTGCTAAGATTTCATTGAAATAAGAAAACTTATGTCTGTGCTCAATGTTTTAATTGCCTTCATTAGCATCTTCCCCCACAACATTTTGGTATGAAAAGGTGTGATATGAAAGATTGGATTGAGAATTTCGGAGATTGGAGCCCAATGTAGAGCCAATAGACAGGAATCCACAATGATCTTTTACTAGTTAAAACCTTTCCACCATGATTAGAGAAAAATTATGATTTTTCAACTCAGGTCAGCTCTACAGCCTTGACTTAATAGAATATCCTGGTTTTGGTATTAGTTCTAAATTCCTCAGCTACTTTAAACTTTTTTTTTTTTTTTTTAAAGTTTTTTTAATAATTCTTAGTTCTAAGCTGCAATAGTCATTTTTGTCTTTCAGCGGCTTGTTTTAGAGGCAGCAGTATTTTGTAGAGTTTGTTTTACATCGAAACTATCTTGTAGTGATTTCTTCGTTCCAGGGCTAGACTGCATTCATCAATTAACGATTCAATTCAGCTACATTAAGATTTCACATTAATGACGTTAATCAGTCCCTTCTACACCTTCTCAGTGCTGATCCAATCCTCATTCTTTCTATGTTACGTTCCGTCATCAACATGATTTACTATTTTGCCTTATTTTCTTGTCAGAACTTTCCTGCACCTTTGTATTTCTCCAGATCACACATCTTCCTTTTATAAAATTTGTTTTATTTCATCAAAATCAACCGTTCTCTAATTTTAACTTTCAAAAGAAAGAGATCTGATCTACAATTAGGTCCTTGAGCAGACAGCGATAATAGAAGATGCCTAAATATAAGCACATGGTCTATGAAGTTGCACAATTTAGTGTATGTTCTTATATGAAAACAGGTGTTGTTTATTAACAAGCTATTAGCTTGAACAATTAGCACAAGTATTGGCAGTTTTCATTCATTAGGTAATGTATTGAATGAATGCCAGTTACCAACCATATACAGTAATTTTACTCCACTTGAGCATTTTGGTTGCCAATAATATTTATATCTTCCTGGAGCAGTATCAAGGACTCTTTAGCTATTGGGAAAAGGATGGTTTTACTAATGAGATTGATGCCCTTTTGTCCATTTTTATTTATTGTGGTGATATTAAACAAAAATCGACAAAACACAAAAATCAAATTTCTTTTGCTCCTCTTTTATCACTCCACTATACATCAATGTTATTCTTTTTTTTTCAGAGCTTCAGCATCAAAATTAACTTTTAAGAATAGTTAAGATATCATACCAGGCTTTATTATCAACCTTAGATTCTAAGATGCAAGAAACTGCAAGTTCTTTTTTTTGTTTTCCATTCGATATGTTCTTTGTAGTTTCTCAAGGAAAGTAGTTTTTTACGAAGTAGGATTATTGGCACATTGCTGACTAGTGTCTGAGGGACCCTTTATTCATCAGGGCTATCCCCCAAAAGGGTTTGACAGTGCTCTAGTGGATAATGCTTCTATATCCCTGCACTAAAAGTGCCAGGTTTAAGTCCAAAGATTGGAGGCAAGACTTTATCTAGCTGCGTGGTTATGAGGCTTTCTGGTTGTGATTATAACAATCCCTTCGCAATCCACTTAGCATTGTGAGGCAACTTACTACTTGAATTAAGAAGAAATATTTGAATGTAATGACAACATAGTAAAGCAGAGGGATAACCATTTGACCCTCCACAAATACCTTGTGGCAGGCCTTGGCTCTTCATGTAAAACCTCAGATTTATTTAATTTATATTCCCTCCTTTAGCCAGGATGCTTTCTCCACAGCTAAGAGCCCAGGCCACCCCTGCTATATTTCTAAGTTTCTTCTCTTAGTCTTGGGGTCTCTAATCTCAATTTGTACATGGCAGCATCTAAATTCTAGATCTCATAGTCAGATATTCTATTTTCAGGAGAGATGATGAGAACCTCTACACCTCATATAACTTATCAATAAACTTCTAAGAAGATAATACACTCTTTTTTACTTTCTGGAAATTGTCAATTTCCAATTAAGAGAATTAACTCTCTATAGCTAAAGTGGAAACACTTTTCACTGATGAGGGGAAAATGTCATTTTTTCCTAATCTTTCTCTGACGAGAGGAAAATTCCATTTTTTCCTGACGTTTCCCTGACTTTTCTACCAAATCTTAATTTCCCTGACTTTTCCAGTTTTTCTATTTTCCAGTCTCATATGAACCCTGACTCTTGGAGATACATAATGATAAACAAAAAAAATGATTAGTGAAATATCTGTTGCCATTATTAAATAATATTAATTATTAATGTATAGTTTCAGACAAACCCTCACTTGAAAAAACAGGATATAGGTTCAAGACTGATAGTTTAGAAAAACAATGGAACAAAACTCTATAAGTTACGAAGATATACTTCAAAAGGTAAGATTTTAGTAGTGCAACTCTATCAGTACTACTCCTAGCTCGCTAGTAGTGCAACTCCCCATTTACTATAACATGATAATAAGAAAATTCTATAATTTATTTTAAAATCCGCTAATACTTTTTTTTTTTTTATTCCTCCTCAGATTCCAGAGAAGGATGAATTTGGAAATTTCATTCCAAAATGGAAAAGAGATAAACTTGCACAAAAAGCGATGGAAGATGCAAAAAAAGAAATACAAGAGCGCCTTGCAAGGGAAGAAGAAGCAAAGAGGAAAGAAGAAGAATTAAAGAAACTTGAGGGGTTACCATCGTGGAAGAGAGAAATGATTATTAGGAAAGCACAGGAAAAGGCTGAAGAAGAGGAAAGAAGGGAGAGAGAAGAAAGGCTGAGAAGAGAAGAAGAAGCTAGAAGACTGGAAGAAGAACAAAAGAAACTAGAGTCACTGCCAATCTGGAAAAGACATATGCTGCAAAAACCAACTAGTGTCTGATTAGTCGGAATTATTTAAAAAGTATTAAAATGAGTTATAATCTTATAAAGTTAATAATATAATTATTAATGTCAGTTAATTTTTCTTATGTATTTATTATGGTACTATAAGTTTAATGTTAAATTCATTATCATCGACTTTGTATGAAGTGCACAGTTCTACCCTGGCTGTAGCAAATTCACAAACCAACACTCATCTTCCTTTTATGCAGGCAAAAATAACTAAGAGTTGTTTAGTCTGTGATTCTATTTAAATTTGGTGGGATATATTTTTATCAAATTTGAGGTCATTCTAAGACTAATTTTGCAAAAAAGGGAATTTATTTTTGTCTATAAAAAGAAGCTAGAATATTTCCAATGAACTTTTATATCAATGAGTCCAATACCCCAAGACAGAACACATCCTAAATGGGAAACTTATTTCTCTACCAGAAATGGAAATTTACTTGGAAGTCAAAACATACAAACATCAAAATATCGTTATTACTACTTTTATCAAAACAAATGTAATTACTACATTTTCGCATTATTCTTACTAAAACCAATAAAAGTATTTTAATGCAATGAAAAAAAATCTTCAGGTCAAACCAATACTAATTTTTTAGAGCAAATGTATGTACCATTTGGTACCAACAATGCTAAGTTTAAAATATTCTCCTTTCAGGAAAATAAAAATGTATGATTATAACCCTTAACCAATGAGGTTACAAACAACAACATAGGGTATTTAAGCTTCCAATAAAATGGTTCATGATATAACAGCTTATTGATAATATAACATCCGTAGGAGTACTGAAGGCAAAAAGCTAACAAATGTTAATATCTTGGGATCTACACTTGGTAAATTATTCTTCACTACTAATCATAATATGCATTGTTAACTTCAAATGTTATTCAAATCTCCATTTTTCAACAGAAACCTTGTTCATTTCAACTCCTCAATGGCAGATAACACACAGTCACAGTTTTAGCAAATGATGTGATATTACTCCAAATGTTTTTTGCCCTTAGGGATTGTTATTCTCACGTCATGGGGAAATGTTTGATACAATCCCATCCATATTCAGTGGATGTTAAAAGTATGAAAAGGTTTTATTTTCTTGGTATCATTTTCATATAAAGGTTGTATTATATAGAGGACTAAAAATATGTTAAACTTTTGCTTGAAAGACAAGGCAATGATTTTTTTTTTTTCATTAGTTTCTTGTTTTACTATTGTACTCCTCCTCTTAGGTGTGTCTCTAGGGTTATTTAACATTTATTTTAGCAATTTGAAAGGAAAATCTACAGAAAATAAATGGCGTTACTTCACAATGAAATAAACAATAAAACAAGAACTAATACTAATTTATACAATTTGTATTTTTACAAAGGATGTCTACAGAGCCTTCAACTTTAAAGTATTTTTATTGCAATACTAGATTTAAATATGTATATAATCCTTTTGGAATAAAGTAAATGGGCTTTATTCAATTTATTGATTCTATAATAACTACATACTTGAACTAGAAGTAAATTGAAGGATTTCCCCCCACCATGGTCTAGACACTTCCTTAACTTCTGAATAATGAACATAGAATTATGAAATTTTGAATATCCAAATTTATGGGAATTTCCATCATTCTATATGGTAAAAATTAGTAATGAATTTACTGATTAAGGGAAAAAACGGTATGAACTCCTTTCCAGTAATATATCATTGCAACATCCCTTGCAATGTGTAAAAGTGGCATTTTTTTAAACTAAAAAGGTAGAATCAGATATTTTGTGTTTCTGTTCCTCAACATGTTACTCAACTATATTAAGACAATTATCTAAAAATATCACTGCTGGTTATAAGTTCATTGTTAAAGGCCCAAAAAAAATATTTTTGGTTACTTTTGATAATCTAATGATTTAAATATTCATAAACAAAGTGCTTATATTCTATCTAAGTTGGAATTAAATTAAGTGTGAAAGATGACTGTGCGTGTTACTGTAGGTATACTCCAGCACTGTTGTTCATAATATACTTCACATTTCTTCTATTCAAACTTGGTTTTTCCTTATTCAGACAACACATAATTTCATAAAACATTTTGATGTCACTTTTCAAATTAAAATTTCTTATGATCCTGGAAAGTTCTTTGCAATATTCAATAATTGAATAGTCAATTTCAAAACAATGTTCCCCAATAAAATCAATAAGCAGATCTGTCTTTTCTGGAATGCTAATGAATTTAAGAAAACACAGAGTCTTTCAGCTCAAATCCACTTGGTCCCTAATTTCATTCTTTATAATCTCTAATTTTGTGAGCCATAATTTTGTAGTGTCTTCTTTTTATTTAGTTTCTTGTATGTAAATTAGATTGTGTAAATTATAGTTAAGATGTGATGTAGAAGCTTTTTTGCTAAGGTAAACAGTCATCAAGGACAACTTCAAATAATATTTCTTAAATTGTTACTAATAAGTCAAAAAGATTATTTAGAACAACACAAACCATGTTATTATATCTTATGTATTTAAACCATATATTTTATCTGCTTCTTCAGTTAACACTGTTAGAGGATAAAAGGTGTAATTTACTGTAATAAAGAGGTATTAAAAAAAAATCACTAAAAGTTATTATACTTTTTTCCTCATAAACCACTCACTTAAAACTCTCCCCAAGAAGGCAAAGGTACCAATTTATCTTCACACCCAAAGTTATGTATGCCACATTAGTTTGTCTGGCAAAGCAGGAGGGCCATCTGGGAGGGAAGGGCCGAAAAAAAATATATTTATAACAATAGTAGATCAGCTATGATGGAGGATAGAGAAAGTAAAGCCTCACTAAAAGATTAAAATAATTTCCCGGTATTTGTATAATTTATAAAAGTAAACTGCAGTAGTTGGGTCATGTTGAAAGAATGGAAACCAACAAAAAATGGCATGCTGAATCGGAGAAGACAAACCTAACCCAGATAAAGCGACTGGATGAGTGGAAGGAATACATGAGGTTAGTGGTCTGCAAATGGAGATCCTACTTACTACCACATAATGACCAAAGACAGTAAGTAGTAAGTTAGTGCATAGTATTTATCCTTATCTCTACTGAAATCCATAAACAATGCTCATCATCAAGAGAAATCTATACTTCTGCTTAAGTCTATAATGAAGGTTATCACATGGGGAAATACTGAATGTACACCACTAAACATGGCAGTGAATTTATAAAATAGTTTGGACAAACAGGCAAAATGTGAATTTAACCCCAATCACAAACCATATTTTTCCTTATTGTGATTTAATTTCAATCACAAACTATATAGCAATTTTTGGACATTTTTCTATGTGGTATTAACGTCAATAGATTGAAAGATATTACTTCAGATAGACTGATTTGGCAGGTAATATTGATATTGGTGAAAAAAATTATGATTAAGCTAAAATGGTATTGCTTTATCAAATATGAGAAAATTGAGAGAGGATTGTAACTTTATTGACTTAAAAAGAAGAATGAGAGTTTTTCAAATGTAGCATAAGTAGAGAAGTAGCAAAAGTGACATTTACTAGCTATATAATGAACGTCAATTAGTGTTATAATTCAATAATTGAAAACTTATTTTTTGAATACAGATGTTTAATGAAACATCAGTTATAACAGATATCAGGATTTTTTTCTTAGTGCTTCAGTTTCAAAGCACTATTCTATGTTTAAAAAATAAAAATGACATTTACTAGCCATTTAATTTCTTTTTTCCTTAACTAAGATATCTCATTAAGTATTGGTATATTTTAAAATTGTCTAAAGCAAAAAATATATTAAAATAGTATTCATGCACAAATATCTGAGAAGCTTGAAATTAATTGAATATTTTTGTTGAAGGTATTTTAATTTTATATAGAAACTTCTTATTGTTTAGAACTTTCGGGAGCTTGGAATGATTTTTTATAGTAATGCTTGGTCAGAAACTTTTAGGTTACTAGTTGGTTCTAGGTGTAATTACTTTCATTTTTATGATATATTAGGGTGGCATTCTAATGTGACATAAAAACAATTATGCAGGAATTACTTTGAGTTGTTAGTGTTAGCTGGAAAAGACTAAAACTAGAATTTGAAATAACAAACGAGATACAAAAAGAAATGAGGTTAATTTGAATCTGGTGGCCTCTTAAATATAATTTTTTATCTTGGTTCTAGAACTGCAAGAGTAACGTGAACTTGAAGTAAAGGGTATGTGAAAGAGGCTAAACTATGAATCAGGTGAATTTAGACGAGATCTAGAAAATGGTAAAGCTGCAGGTGAAGCAGTTTGCTATATGCAATAGCAAATGAAGTGAGAGGCAATGTATGAGCACGCATTGGTTATAAAACTGGAGTTTAAATTGGATCCATGATTGCAAGACAGCATAAAAGAAAATAATGACATCTTATGATGTATGAGTTATTTATACATACAAGTTATTATTTATACAATAATATGTTATAATGTTTCTAAGGAAAGATTTTAATACTTCGTTAATTTGAAGGTTCACAGCACAATGCTAACCCACATAATGAAAATTAATTCCCTTAATCATTATTTAATTCTCTCTTTATATATATATATATATATATATATATATATATATATATATATATATATATATATATATAGTGTTTTTTTAATATAGATCAATGAATAAAAAAATAAAAATTATATTTTGACTAGTAACTTGTGTAGACTTTCCTAACTTGTAATATGAATTTCTTCAAATATTTGTACTGTATTCACCAGAACCCTTCTATTATTTTCCATCCATCTCAGTTATTTCATGATATATATGTATTTCATAAATCTTTTTTTTTTTTAAATTACAACAATATTTTTTTGTTTTATTTAAGCTTTCTCCCCTCTGTATAGTATTGAAAATATAAGAAGTTTATTAACTTGGATTACGACAGTAAACAAAAAAATTATTTAGAGAAAAAATCTATTGCAAATATTAAATCCTTCGTATAAAATATTGTTCAAGGTAAAATACTACAATTAGGTTTTTTCTTTCTTTTTATATTTTTATTGAACTTAATTTCAATAATTTATATATAAAGTTTTTAATTTATATTTATTTATATAAAATGAAGAATATTTTTACATGGTTTCAAAATAAATATGAAATTCCAATAAATGAAAGCAATAAGATGGCCTGGTAAACCTAGAGCGGCGAGTTTTATTCTCACCTGGGCAAATAAGAATTTATTTAGTGACTAACTCAAATAAAATCCTCAGTCCCACCCTGGCTAGAAAAGGGGTGGTAACCTGTAGAAACCCCGTCACAATAAGCCAGAGTAGCATAAAGTTGGTGTTATTAATTAATAAAATAAAAATACGACCTTCAGTTGAATGAGTACGCACCTTGTAATTACATATGTTTGTAGCTAGACTTAAATGTCACACAGACCTATATCTGTTTCTACTAAAAAAGAAAACACATTAATGTTTTGGAATTCCTGCCAAGAGTCTAGCTGAAAATTAACTGAAGACACTTATAATGGCCAGTGAATCTGGTGGAAAAAGTGAAGGCTATATTACATTTCCCCATTTCTCATGTCATCTCTAATCCTTGCTACTCCTCATTATCTCTCTCCCACCAGTAGCCCCTCATTCTGTCTCACTCACCACTGCCCCACCCTACGAACTCCTTCCGTCCAAATAGTTATATTATAATTAATTGTTTTGTTTTATTATTCATTTCATCACAGAGCCATTTTCTTTTGATCTTAAGGATTAATTTATAGCAATGTAATACAATTTCAGGGGAAAAGGTGGACCACGATTATTGATTGTTTGACCAATATATTTTTACCCCATGAATTCAGCATAAATTTGAATCAATCAGAAACATTATTTCTCCGGTATCGATCTCACATGATCTACTAAAACATCTGGTTTTTAATTCTTTCTAAGCATCGGCCTCCAGTCAATTTGGCTAATATATATTAAAAAATAGCCTTCAGAAACTACAGGAATAGGTCATCCCCACTTTCCCACTATTCCACATTCTAGGTTTATACCACTTTTACTAGTGCACTCTTAGGAAGAACATATCGATTGAAAAAGAGCCGAAGTAAGTGTTTTAAAATAACCATGATAATTATATTAATTTTTAAATAAAAAACCGTATAATAATAAGAGAGGAGAAGGTATTAATATAGCAATACTTCAAAATACTTGGTTAATCCTTTAAACCTTTCGATAGTATTTGAATTTACCTGATTTCTTTGACTTTTATAGAAAATCATATCATGATAATGCCATCCCCATGACTATTTGGGCTTCCTCGATAAAGACTTTTTTCTTTTATTTCATTAAAATTATTTTTCATTAACAGTTGTCATATATTAATTTATTTTCATATTTAATTAATTCATTATAGTCATTGCATGTCCAGAAGCTCCCCTTGTCACTTTTTAAGTATCAATGAAATTAGTGTACAAGAAGTTCTTCTGTGTCTAGTTTTACAATTGTACTTATTCTAATTTTTCCCTCTGTACAATTTGAAAAGAACATTGTATTTTCATTAAGTGTTTTTTACTCATGTGGTTGGCATCAAAAAATCAATATTCTGAATATTTTTTTCTAAATTAAAAGAAATACTTAATAACACCCTGAAGTATTTACTAGTGGTCCATCCTGAAACATATGAACTTAAAATATCATTCTCTTATTTGAATTTTTTTTTTTTTTTCATGTAGACTCTCTACTTTCAAGGACTTTATTTAGTCAAACTGAGATTTATGATATGGATGCCCGAGAGCAAGCTTTTGAAATAAGTGTACTCAAATTTCTGGATGAGGTAATATTCTCAAATTTAATAAAATATAAAATTCTTATCTTTAATTATTTAGATTATTTTGCTATTTTAATTCATTTAGAATTTCAATCATCCCATAATTATTTTATTTCATGAAATATGTAATGTACATTTCTCAGCACACTTCAACATCTCAACAGTTTCAGATTAGGACAATGAGCACTATATAAAGACTAGTTCCCACAAACTGGCATAAGGTTTTTGTATTTTGTATAAATAATCACTTTTATGAAGAAAATTCTTACTTCATATGAAATCCTATTTCAATTCACAATTTATTCATGCTTTAGGTCACAAAATTAAAATTCTTATTTGTCTCACTGTATGTTTGTTTATTTATTTGTTACTTATCACTTCAAAATAACAAAGGATTTCAATGAACATTTACATTTGTTGGTTAACTATAATTTTAAAGATATAACATAGGCAATACTAGAATATTTTATTGAAAAAATATGATCTATTTGTTATCATTATTTATTAATGTTCACTTTTTGCTACTATGCCTGGCTATCTACAAGTTACCACCATTTTCTAGCCAGGGTAGGACAAAAAATTTTATTTAATGAGTCACTACTAAATAAATTCCAATTACCCAGGCGGGAATCTTATTCACCACTCAAGGTTTACCAGGTGAGATTTAGGCCAATTCTTTGACTCACAAGGCTAACCCGAGCACCGAAATACAATATGACAAATAAATTCATGCAGCAATCTGATGGGGATGGTCAAATAACCATCTGCCATCAGGTTGTTAATAGAATTTTATTTCCTAACTAATAATAATCTCAAATAAACATAATGAGTCTAACACTAAATTTCACATTTCTAGTTTGTCATTTTTCTAAAAGATTAAAAGTGATAAAGAAATAACAGGCTTTCATTTCTTTCAAAATTAAAATTATTAAAACAGCCCTAACTCATCACAATAAATGTAGTTGATTGTTCATGGAGGAAAGCACATCATTTATTTTACAGGAATAAGATCTTCCACTCAGGATCTAGGAAAAGTTTCCAGATTTCCCACAATACATAAACAGGACTTGAAATTTAAGCTGACCATAATATTCTTCTGATCTGACCCCAATATTCAAATATTCTTCATAGTTTATATATAGGTGAGGATCACAAACCAAAATTCCTCTTTTTCAATGACCTCCCCAGTGCAGAAGGTCTGTTTCGAGCCTATGTTGTAATGAGCACTTGATAACAAAAAGGAATGGCACCTGAAGTAGTATACAGGCCTCATACTTGTACCTTAGACGAGTAGGGAAAATTTGGAATTAAGTCTCCAGGAGGGAGGGGAGGGGGTGAAAAGTTTTTGTAAGTGACCACTGCCAATAAACTATGAAGAATATTTAAACATATGTTTAGTGGCCCAGATGCTCTGTATGACAAAGTGTGGGTTTACAGACGACTGTAAACTAAATATCTCAAGTAACATTTAAGTTAGGAAAAACAAAAATTGTTTAAAATTACATTTCCAATATCAATGTGATTTAAAGTGTTGTCCTTAATCTCACATGGTAAATGTAGAGTGCCGAGTTCGATTACCGCCTGGGCAGTAGGAATTTATTAAGTGATCAACATATTAAATAACCCTTAGGCTACCCTACCCCGTGACTAGAAAAGGGTGGTAACATGTAGATAACCCATCATAATTAGCCACAGTAGCGAAAATCGGACGTTAATAAATTATAATGATAAAATAGCGTCTAATCCTAACTGAGACCAACTAAAGTATTTCAGGCAAAAGAAAGGACTTAAGGTCTCAAACCAGCTATCTTTATTGTCTTATTTCTAATAGCAGATGTTTCGCCCTCCTGAGCATTAGATATGCTTTAAAATTATTCATCCCAGCCAATGTAATAATAAATCTCCACAGACGAATAAAGAACTCCTTATTACAATCAGCCTTAGCAAGTGATAATTGCTCAAACAATATCTTATATCGGAAATACGATAATAAAGGTAGCTGGTTTGATACCTTAAGATCCTTTCTTTTGACTGAAATAAAACAATATGTATGTAACATGTTTCAGTCTGACTCTTGGTAACAGATAAATATTGAATTTTTAATTTTTCCCTAACTCTACCTCCCCTTCTCTCGTACAAACCCAGTGAAAACAATACATTGCATTTAAGCTTTAAATAAGATATATCTTGCTATATTTCCTTATTGAAGGATTATTACTAGCATGGGGGATTATTGAAAGATGAAAACTAAAAACTGCAAATATCTCGGTTAACATTAAAGTTAGACAAAAAAAAATATATTCATATATAATGTCAGTTGATGATTTATGCCAAAATATCCCTTACTATTTAAGAAATCTTTTATTTTGGCTAAGCAGGACTAAAATTAACATTGTTATTATTTATTATGTAGGTCAGGGAAAAATTTTTGTTTAAAATATGGCCCCAAGCCAAATTTTTATTCTTGTGTAGTCCACCTTCAGGAAGATTAGTCCAACCCAGACAAAAAATATATCAACACTGACCATCAACATTTAGTTAAAAACTACTTTGTCACATTAAACTCTAGTTTAAGGAGATCCTTTTGAAGGTACTAAACTTGAGGTATAAATAAAAGAGGCTACCTTCAGAACTTCCTCACTGTTTGTGTCTGGCTTAGTTAGCCATTGATGGGTACCCTCATGAACTGTTATAGTCAAAATTCTGTCACTTAGTTTTGAATAAACATTGAAACTTAGTTAATTAGCATAATCAAAATGTTGAATGATTACTTAAAAGTATTAATGTTTGGTTTGTTATACTGACAATTGTGTTTCATTGGAAAAAAAAAAGTTGCCCTTTATTTAATTTAAAATAAAATAAATTAAAATGAGACACAGCCATTAAAATACAACAAAATAAACTGAAAAGTAAAATTATCGAACATTTAATTTTATTGAATATAATTTTGTGAAGGGTCTGTGAGTATGTATGTATGTATATATATATATATATATATATATATATATATATATATATATATATATATATATATTAGAAAAATAATGTATAAAATCCTAAGTTCCATGCTGACTAGAAAAGGGAGTAACTTCTAATTAACCTGTCAAAATTAGCATAGAAGCACAAAGAACTTTAATAAATAAATTATTTAAAATTAATTCAAATATTTATGTATATTTCAATATAAAATTGGATTACAACCCTTAACAAAAATTTAATTTGACTAAAATCTATTAAAATTATTGTAAAAATAAATTATATATCTCATTATTCATTATTGGGAAAGATATTTACCCAAATCTGTTATTTAGCCCAAGTAATATAATTATTATTGGGTTGATTTTAAATATTTTCATTCTACAATACTTACATGCTTTTTCACTTCTTGAATTATTATTATCAAAAATTACTTGCAGGTTCCAGAGACAGACCAAGATGGAAATGCAGTTCCACGATGGAAGAGAGAGAAGCAAGCAAGAAAATTAGCAGAAGAAGCAAGGAGAAAACTAGAAGAGCTACAAGCTCAGGAAGCCGAAAGGAGAAGACAACAAGAAGAGGAGAGGAAGCGAGAAGAAGAACTGAAAAAGCTCGAGTCATTGCCACCTTGGAAAAGAGAACTAGCTATAAAAAAGGCAGCAGAAAGAGCAGCAGAACAAGCTCAAAAAGAATTAGAAGAAAGATTAGCTAGGGAAGAAGAACAAAAGAGGCGTGAAGAAGAGGAACGGAGACTACAAGCACTACCACCTTGGAAGAGACAGCTAGTACAGAAACAGCAAAATGTATAGTTTCCTTTGATTATTCAAATTTCCATGCTGTTTATGAAAATGATATGAACATGTATAGGCTTGTGAATTGTACATTAATATTTATTCTAATAAAAATTAGAATAAATATTGAGGTACATTTAGTTTCTGAAAACAAAAATTACATCAACATTTGATTCACATTCTTGAAGTGTTACCTTTTCAGCCTTCACAAAATGTAGCTGTGATAAACAAAATAAATAATTAATTTTAAATTGCTTTATCCTAACACTTTATCCTAAAATTTGTAAATAAAGTGTAACCTAAATGGGAACCACTCCTTAATATTATTTTTTTCAGGTAAAAAAAAGGAGAGTGTTGAGAAAAGATTTATGAACCTTTATGTAGACATCTATGAGTCAACTACTTTGTTCAAAATTTAACAGTCCGTGACTTACTTTTTTCAGTTAGAGGTGTAATCTCGAAGAAGAGGGCTGATTTTTTCCAAGAATATGGACTGAAAGCACAAGAAATGTCAAATTTATACATCCATTTTCAAAAACACCATGTTGATTAAAATATCCATTATACAAAAATTAAGGTTAAGAAAATTTGAAACTTTTGTCGTTCACCAGGTTCAAAATTTAAATGATATATGAATTAAATGCATTACCAAAATAAATAATAAATGCAGTACTTTTCATACCTATATACCCTGGTGGGCTTATTAGGAGGCAACTCAAACAGGTACCCTTAAAAATGTAGCAGCTTGTTATTTTTATAAATGTGTTATCATGATTCATTTAATACCATTTTAGTGGCTTTACTAAAATTAAAAACATTTGATATTATATAAATGTTCTAAATAGAAATAATTTTTATTATTTTTTTAAAATGTTGTTTATCATATAGCAATTTTAAATACACAATATTAGTAGATAAGTTTAATAAAACACATAAATCATTCCTACTTCAATGTAAATAGATTTGCAAGCACATTTCACGCATGCATAGCCATGTACAGCTGTAGTAACACTCCAGGAATGAAAATCAAGAATTTTTGGTTAATTAAAATCAGCAATAAACAACTAAAGATGAATTTATTTAATTACTACAAACAGGTTATTGCCACTAATTGTACTAATTTCTTGTATATAAAAGTCATTTTAAGAAACGAATTATACAAAAACTTTCCACCTGAATGCATGAGTAAAAAAACTTATTTTAATTTCAATAACACTCTATAAATAAATCTGTAACATGAACAAATAAAGTGAATAACATACAATAAAATGTATCTATGAGATGTGAACAAATAACATAAAACAATTAGTAACTTGAGGTAAACCATAGGTACAATAACATAATATATTCTACATTCATTGTTTGTTCCTCCTATAAAGAAAACATTCTTATGAGCTTCAACTGATGACACCAGATTTAGAATATATTAAAATGAATACTAAGCAGGAGATACAATATAATTACAATTTTTAAAAGATATACACACTATAAAAATAATTAAAACCTCCTAGATCTGATGTGAGCTCCACGTGACTTCTTTGTACTCTATGGAATTAAATAAACAATTTTTTTTGTTTCATTACATTTAAAATTATTTCATATGAAAGTGATACATGATATCTCTGTCCCCATACATCAGACAATGCGAAAACGTCAGAACATAACTTATAGATATTTTCATGATAAGCAAAAAATATTCTATACTAACTTTTTCTACCTCCAATTTAAAATTTAAAGTTTTTATTTCCACCCTACTCTCCTCTTTAGTTGATTTTCATCAAAAGGAGTGCTAGCATTACAACAAATCCAAATATGAAATTTCAGCATTCTATTGAAAGCCAATTTTGAGTTATATGGATATACGTACATACTACATACATATGTACTTACATAAATCATGCTGAAAATAGTCAAAAAGGGTTCTGGAAGGGTCAAGATAAAATAATTACATTGAAATCTGAAAAACAAAATTTTTTGTGATTACAATAATACTTCCTTTACTTTTTACAAGGAAGTATAAAAAAATAAAACATTTCAAGTACAGGTGGTGAATAATACTCGTATTACTATCTTAGTAACTTTGTTGTTCTGGATTCACTGATTTTAAAGCCTCACCCATTCTAGTGTCACCAAATTAAACTCAAAAGCAATTTATAAGGAGTTTCCAAAATGATAAAAGGAAAAATACTAATAAGAACCAACATTTATACCATATATGTGCATAATGCCAAAAGTGAGGTTTTCCATAAATTCTGGGATAAACACTGTTTCAACAATCATTGAGAAAAGACTGCTTTCTTAATTCATTTATATCATATACAATTTAAATAAAACCAACAAAAGAACAATTACTAACAACAATTAAACAACCTGATAACAACATAATTTTTAAATAACATTTTTTCCACGATTCCTTCAAATTGGACCAGACAGGGACAAAAATTTATAGTTGAGTGCTGTAATTCTTATTGGACTATGGCAAAATAATTGAACATCATTATTACTTAACCTGATAAATATAAGTAGTAAGCCTTATAAATATAAGTAGTAAGTATAAGTGATAAATAAAAGTATTGCAGCTGGTTCAGTAGTTAAAAAACGTGAAAGGTCTCTCGACATATACTAAATTTGTTCCTGGAATTAATGGTATTTCTGACAGGTAGTGATGGCAGTTGCGTTAATTATTCTATGCAAAGTAATTCATTTAAAGAAAAAAAAAAAGCTCATTTTAAAATATAAAAATGCAGTGTTTACATTTATTTTTAAATGTATAATATGATTCAAGGAAAGGAAAAATAATCTCAAACATGACTGTCAGATTCAAAATATCAAGTCTCATGTAACAACTGGTGCACTGGATCTGACACGTTATTGAACTTTTAATAGTTTTATGAAATTGGCTCTCCCTACCTTGGCATGTAAGAATCTTGAGAGAGCAAAAAGAATCTTGACAGTATTTTCAACAAAAATGTTTTTTGAAAAATTGTAATTTACTCACTACATTTTTTAAAATGAGGACAACAGAATTCACCACCAATAAATATTTTGTTTTAATTATTCTTTATTATTATAAGACCTGAAGCTCCTTGATACATAAGTAAGTGAAGTTCATTATCACTTTAGATTACTTCCATTTCTTGAGAAAAAAAAATATACATATGGATTTTATTTTTGTTTTTTTAAATAAAAATAAATTTTAAAATGGTACTTGAGCCTTATTTAAAAATTTTTCTTGGAAGTTGTATTCAAAGAAGAAAACTAAACAACATAAAAAATTAGGAAAAGCAGCCTAACTTCTGAAGCCATTGGAGGATTACAGTATTTCTATACACATTATATATATATATATATATATATATATATATATATATATATATATAATATATATATATATATATACATATCAAGTGGCTAACTAATTTCACATTTTCTAACCAGAAAACCTTACCGGAAATCCTAATCAGATAGAGAGTTAATGAAGAAAGGATCACTGTCTTAAAGTGTAAAATAATGTGGATGAAATGTTAATCTCAAAGATTAGTTTTTTAACTGGTGCAATACTTTTTGAATCAACTATATATTTTTTTCATGTCAATTAAGTATGCATGATTCGTATGTTGGTATCATATACTTTATATTAATAAATGCATCTCGTCCCCCATACATTTCTAATAATTCTAATGTCTCATGAACAAGCTCTCCTACATTCTCTCTCTTCTGTTGCCCATAGTCTATTTCGTCACCTATATTAACTGGAAAAAAAGTTTCTATTAATTAATAGTTAAATATATGCTGTTTTAAAAAATGAGCACCGTTTCACAATAAATAAATAGTGAACACAATTGTTCAATAGTACAAAATGAACGTATTCCTAGTGTTTCCATGAAATATTGAAAACAAAATTTCATTTGTTTACTGAACGTTACAATCTACAGAGAAACCATTGTTTATGAGTCTGAAGAATCTGACACCTCAGCAGATTAAGGGCTACTTAGGTTTTAAAGGGATGAGAATGCCAATTTCCCATGTTCAGCTCTCCTTTTTGATCCAGGTTTGGGAATGGTAGAGAATGTGATGCTACCAGCCCTAGTAACTCCAGAGTTTCCAACACCAAGCCTCTGGCTGGGCTCCAATTAGTCACCATCTATACCAAGTAGAATATACCAAGGGTATATTTTAACCCCTCCATACAGGCGAGCAAGATATCTTTGCTACTAGGTGCCTAAAGCAAGGGGACTCATAATCATTGTGCTGTTTAATCTCGCCCATGAAGCAGCCATCTCAGGAATAAAAACTAATCCTGGTGGTTCTTCAAATATACAATATACCACGTGCCAACAATGTATTAATTATGGTTAGAACCATCACAACATTCACTAGTAAGATAGAAGGGTTTCACAACTATAAATACAGATTAAACAAAGTGCGAGATTGTTTAAACTAAACTTAAAGGCAAAGGATTTTGTCATTTTGGGTGTACATGTTTCCTACATTTACATCATTTAAGTATCTGGTAGGAAAGGTAGCAGAGCGTAATAACATAGAATTTGAGATTGAGCAAGAATGGTTGCAGGGACTAGTAATTTATAGCAGAAACTTCAAGAACACCTCTTGGAAAGAAACACTGATGAAATATATAATGATGTCTTGTATGACAGTGAAACACAGACTTTCACAAAAGAAAACAGGAGAGCACTACTGTTTTGTAAAAGAACTTTGCATAAATTATTTGAAGTTGTTACGGTGCAGCAAAGTAATTGAATTGTGAGCTATAAACCTGACATCAATACATTCAGAATGGTCGGACTGTGATTGGGAGTTGTTGAATGAAAGGAACCTATCAGACTGCCAAGAAGATGCTCTAAGGCATACCAGGAGGAAGTAGGGAAAATGGAAGGCCTAGGCAATAGCCAAAAGAACAAGAGGAGGAATTCCTGAGGTTGGAGATCAATAATTGAAGAACCTGGCTAAGAATCATGAGCAAAGTTCAAAAATATGATGGCAGAGGCCCAGTATCTTAAAAATAAATTGTAAGCGAATTTATTTTCATTATTTCTTCAACAGTTGATAGTGTGAAGGTATATTCTGAATATAATGAGTAGTTTACAAAAATTTCATAATTTGTTTTATGATGCACAAATTTTAAGAAATTACGAACAAAATTGTTTGACAATAAAGGTTTTATTAGCTTTTAAAACATCACCTCAAAAACTACTTAATTCCTTGAAAAAATAAAAATATATTTTTGAGAATTTTAAATAATCTATTTCAGAGTTTTGAATATATAACTGCAGTCTATACATTGATTTAGTATTAATGACTCCGCCCCTTTTTTCCCAAAGTTACCTTCAATCCAATCTTTTTTTAGGTATTTCAGATTAGTGAGAATCTACTGTATTTATTTTAGCTTGCTACAACTTAGAATAATTTTATTTTTTATGCTGACAAAGAATGCAAGAGAATTTGTACTTACTGTTAAGAGTTCTATATAAATTCAATGAAGGAAGAATCTGTCTATAATAAGGCACAAGTGCTTCGCCTATTCCATCACCACTTTTCACAAGCGCTTGAAGACATTTTAATGTTGCAGCGATAACAATCCTGTTTTTGGTGTTTAATGCATCTGGTTAAATATATTTCATCAGGTTTTTATTCAAGTACCTTAATGTAATCTTTAAAAAATGAATAAGTATAAAAAAAATTACTTTTAATTGGTAAAATAAGCTGAGGGATGATCGGCATTATTTTCTTTTTACCGTGATCTATCATGTCATGAATACCCTGTCGTGCAAAATAATGATAGGGAAATTCAGTTTCACATAAGCCAGTGAAAAATATAGGAAGATAATAACTGTAGTCCAAGTCACTAAGGTTAACCTAAAACATATATTAAATTTATAAATGTTCACTGTATTTAATTTGACGCAAAAGATTAAATACTTTATTGAAGGAAATTAAGTAGAAATCTAAATAACTACATTATATTCAAATGATACTTCAATGAGTTATTTTAGCATATATAACTGATATCTGTTCAAACATACATTTATGTCAAGTTAAATAGAAACTACTTTAACATAAGTAAACATCAATTATGTATTGTAGTTTCTTTGAAATTGGAAAGCCATTTAGGCAGCTTATATTCTAAAATCACTGATTATTATAAATTCACGTAAAACTTTGAAGCAATTGCCTTTCAATTTAAATATTACTTAATCCATTTCCCTTATAATTGAATAAAATTCACAGTAAAGCCTTTAATTCTAATAATAAAAGAGGTGAAAAGTATGACATGTTTATAAAAGTTACAGTTACATGTTATGTACAGAAAAAATTTTATGGTAAATGTTGTAAATAAATGCCTTCCTACAGGGCTACTTCTAGATGAAAATAAACTTAAAAATATATACGTTTAGGCAAACTGGTTTCAATCATCAGAAGAAATACACTGCATCTCCGAGATGATATGAAGTTATTACATTTATAGCTTTGAATGTTTATTTTATTTTATTATTCATTTATTATTATTTTTAATTTAATGATTAACTACTGGAATATTAAAAATGTAATTTAACTAAATGTAATATGCCAAATGGCATGGAATATATACTAAATAAATGTGTCTTTCATAAAGATACAAAGAAAAAAAAATACCCGACAAAAAAAGACATCAGAAGATATAATAAAAGTGTAACTGAGTCAAATTAAGAAACTGAATCTTCTTAAATTATGTTAACGTTATTATTTGAAAATAAAACATAATTAGTTACCTTCCAAGCTATCTTGTGTCCTTTAGAATCAAACTCTAAAGCAATAGGGAAATCTCCTCTCAAATAATATTTTTTAAAAGGTGTATTTCCAATAGGATATGGCTGGAGAGCAGTTTTATTTTCATACGGCTGGACTTGAACATTTTTTTGTTTTAATGCCTGAAGTGAAAATGGGGGTACAATCCGAGACTTTCTACTCTTATTTATCTGCGGTACAAGGTAAGGTGGATCACATGGTAAGCACTTGTGTGGTGGACAACGCTGCTGTCTTCTCACTTCATCAAGGAACAATGTCATTTTGAAACATGTTTATTAAGGTAGTTATCTCAAGTTTTTTACTAAATTGTAAACTTCTGTAATTAACGTTTAACAATAAATTACAAATGGACTCATGAAACAAAATCCTTAGTCCCACCCTGGCAAGAAAAGGGTGGTAACATGTAGATAACCCGCCATATTAGCCCTGGTAGCAAAAAAGTGGTCATTAATAAATAATAATAATAATAATATTGATTAATAAAAACATATGCAAATGTAACTATTTAGGTAAACAACAGTTTCCAAGAGAGTTGCCTAGTAACAGATATTGAACAAGCTATGTAAATACGCTGCAAGTATTCAAGTCAATCATAATAATTTTGAATTTAAAAAAGAAAAATGAATTTTACAATTTATATATAAACTGAAACAATGATTTCAAATAATCATAATCTTAAAGCTACATTTATGCACAAAGAGGTTATAACAAATATATATTAAGCTAATCTAGAATAGCAATGGAGCAAAGCAAAATGCATCAAGAAAGTAATTAATAAACATTGAGTTCATAAATATATTTACCCAAGAAATCCTGTTAAATATGTGCTTCTTTTTCTGCAGGAGAAGCTGACATGCAAAAGAGAGAAAATGACCTCATGATAAAAATGTCAAAAAGAATGAATGTCATGGAGGAGCAGTTAAAAGAAGTTAAAACAAGGTTAAGTGATGCAGTAAAAACAATAGCAGAAAAGGATAAAGAATTAGAGAATCTCAAAGCACAAGTACTATTGTAAAAAGCCTAAGTGAAAAGTGTAAAAATGTTTTAAAAAAGTCTTTATAAAATCCCCTTATTACAGAATTGAAGGTATAATTTCATAAAAAAACAACAAAAAAAAAGATATTTTCAGGGAAAATATACACATTCATATGGGAATAAGGAAACATAATAGAATTCTTATTAATGAATAGGGGTTATAAATCAATGCCTACAGAGTTATAGTTTTCATTCAAATTAATATTTCTCAAAAAATGGCAGAAAGAAAATAAGTAAAAACCTCAAATAATCAGGTTTATAGTTTCAAACTGGATTTGGTATAGTAAAATTGAAAAATAACTAAATCAAAGCCAGGCAGTGTCACAGGATCTCATACAATGGGACAGAAGCATCGTCCCAGCTGCTATACATTGTTTAATATTAATTCACTCAGTGATATTCACAACCTCTAACTGAAATAATTAATGTTATTTCAGGAATACGTGTAAAAGACCACTTTTTACAGGAAATAAAAAATAATGAATTATTCATTCAGGGGCTCAGGTTAGAGACCTGAGTTCTGATTTTCACCTGGGCAATAGGAATTTATTACGGACAAACTCATTAAATAAAATCCATAACCCCACCCTGGCTAGAAAAGAGTGATAAACCCTCCCAGTTAGCATTAGTACCGCAAATTGAATGTTAATAAAGAAAAATTATTCGTTCTGTCCATTCAAGTTATTTTTCTCTTTTTAGATCATTGATACTTGTTTCAGAGAAGTAGGGCATTTAAACTAAGTATCAACCTTCCCAGTCACAATTTTGTTTTTCCAGAAAGACAAAAAGCTACTACATTTGTGAGGTCAAATCACCTTATGTATAATTTCACATCCAGTATTTAAAAAAAAGCAAAAAAACATGAGCACGTATAGAAATGAAAATAATAGTTGTTTATGTTTTAAATCACTCAACCTTTTCCCCATAAGTGTACTATAATACATATGTATATATAGAAAAAGAGAGAAAAAATAAGATTTCATATTTATGGGTTTATACTCCTCACATGAAAGTCAGTACTCCATTAAAATGAACAATGATTATCACATGAAGGCCTGCCATGCCAAACTGTGAGAGGAAAGTACAAGTCTTAATCCTCTTCTCTATCATGTTCATTCTTATTCCAGTTCTTCATGAATATATAGGGTGGAGCAGAGAATACACATGTTTTTTCACTATTTATTTCAATATGTGTGTTATTATTCCTCTGCTCAACCCTATATTTCACCTTAGAATATCGAGGAAACTCTGAAGGAAATTCCAACCATTCCCAGCCTCACACATGACATAACCTAATACTTCTGTTTGCCAGTTGGTTGTAGGCCAACCAATTTCTTTCCTACCAACTTGATTTGCCTCATAATAATTTGACATTGTACTTATATTTTTTTATCGAATGCTTTGATCAGTGTGGTTTAGAAATATTCTATCTTTTCTTTTCCTGTTAAATCTACTCTGTAGAATTCCTCTTCTGGATTCTTTATATCCTTTGAATGCTATAATTTCATTATAGCAGTGAAAAGAGCCTTTATTATTGTACCCCATTATTAATTGTGTAGAAATAAACACACTTTATATTCCAAACATTAAATTGGTAAAGTAATTTACATGACCTTGTGCAATAAAATCCTGCATTAATTTATTTATTCCTGTACGCCCAGCAACATATTCTTTAACATAATGCTTTCCTAAACTCAGCAAACATACATGCTTCATTGTTAAGAAAAAGAAAAATATTTTGTTTTGGATATTATAGAATTTTATTTTTTTTAGGTTTTAAAAGAAGGTATTGAAAAACTCTCACAGCCTAAAAACCAAAAGAGGGTTTCTGAAAATGAACAGTATTTGATGTCAGATGTACCAGATAGCACCGAAGATGAATACAGAGATTACAAAAACAGAAAACCAAAGCCTCATTATTCAAAACCTAATGTTAGTGAATCTCTTCATTCAGTCAACAAAGCTAAGCCCTTATCACCAAAAGAATTTCGACAAAAAGAAATTGCCGAAGCAAAAAACCTTACTGATGTAATTGAAGAAAGAATGATGAAATCAAAACCACTTCAGAATGTTGAAAGCATGAAAGAAAGGAATATTGAAAGCAGTACTCTGTCCAACTCTATTTCAGGTATCGGAGTTAATAGATTACCACATGAAGATGAATTCAAAGACAATCAAGCAACACTTATAAGTAGAGAAGATTTTTCAACTGATAATGTTAGTGAAAGTGGCATATCCTTAGGGGAATATGGAGATAAAACAAGTCAGGAAATGGCGGAAGAATATGAGCGTTTGGTAAATCAAGTTTCAGAAATGGAGGTATTCATCTGTAAACACTCCTAAATTTATTCTATAAAGTTCAAATTTCCCCATCAGGCCATTTTAGCAGATTTCCCTTAAGGGAAATCAGCTATTGAGGTTGTACTCAAGACGCGATTTTCGAAATTTTTCTTCAAATGTCCATCGATCCTACCCAGGAGATAGCAAAAATGAGGTCCATTCAAAACTGTATAAATCTATATATATATATATATATATATATATATATATATATATATATATATATTTGTCTGTTACCGCTCTAGCGGTCGCAATTATTGTTTAATCGTTACCAAACTCGATATTTAGTCGTTTTATGTAAAAAGAAAGATCAAGTTCGTTAACGGCTGAAATCGGACAAGTGGGAGGGGGGGGGGAATTTTGGAAATTTGAAATATCTCCGTTACTATACGTCGGATCGACATAATGTAAAGAGTTAATCTTATAGAAAATTAAATGCACTATAAATAATGTTATATTCATGTATTCCCTATCTTGAATAGTAACCGAGTTATTTGCATTTTTCAGTTTTCAGCCTTCAGCAAACCCCCACTTGTACTCTAGTTATGTAATAACTACATCATTCGAAGCAAAAACACCAAATATTGTTTTAAATACGAAATACATGCAAATATGTTCTGATGACCCCCCCCCTTCTTAAGTTTTTGGACTACTTAAATTTGATTGATTGAGATAAAAATTATTCTAATTCATTATAAATTATAATACTAGATATTGTAAATAATTTTCAATCAAATTAATACGTTATATTCAGACATATTACAGTAATTGTTTTTCTTTCTGGTAGGAAGTTGGCAGAACCGTTTTTTCTCATTTCAGATGCTTCCCGTCTGAAGGTTTCTTATTATCGTTTGTATTTATTCCCTTAATTAATATAGGTGGCGTTGTGTTACCGGTATGTAGATTTATCTATTGTTATTAAACTTCACGTGGGAAATCTGCATAGTTTACGGAGCCCCTGCGTGACAGACTTTTTACTTCCTTGTACAAAGTAAATGGGAGTATCGTAATAGGGAAGATATTTAGCTTTCAGATTTAAATGGTATTATCAGTTTTGGCTCTCCTGAACCCCTTTTCTTGTGGCGCCTGAAAGCACGTATATACTACTATAGTTTCGGACGCATTTGGCCTGGCAATTAGATCTACAGTAATAACGCATACCCCTCAGAGAGAGAGCAGAAAAGGTTGATAAAATTGCGTGATTAGTGAGAAATTATCAGATATATTTCAAAAGTTGCAGAACGTAACAAAACATTCAACACTAAGAGAGGGGAGACGACTAAAGTGCCTTTTGAATAAAACAGTGCAGCCAATAACAGTGAGCGTGTTTTGTACAAGTCACAAATATATTACATACTCAATTAAATAACAGAATTAAATGAATCACTTGCAGACAAAATAATACATACGTAGTTTGGATGGATTTTCCCTTCTAAAGATGGTTTCCAAAGTACTTTGGAATCCAAAGATTAGTTTTAGAATCTAATGCAAGATTATAATTGCCAGAAAATTGTAGTGTCTTTAAAATAGTAATTTAGAGTACGCGTGGGTTTAAAGTACACTATCGTATTTTAATATGGTTAATAAAAGAGTTCTAATCATCAACAAACATTTAGTTATGTCCATTGGATTCTCAACTCGCGTATTGGCTTGTAATCTGAGTTAATTTACTTGAATGATATATAAGTTGGGAATACTTTCTTGTCAACAGTGAAGCAATATATTTTTCATCTAAATAGAATTGATTCCCAACTTCTTCGAAAAAGTGGTTCTTCAGTTCCCATCTTCTTTGGCACAAAGGTAATTTGTGGATACTAGTTAACTGTTATTTAGTTTTCAAAACTCAAATATTATTCCAGTATTGCCATAAGAATTACTTCAATAAGTTAATTGAATTTGGCGCAATGGTCCCGTATACAGTGCAGATCATGAATTACCTATTCATACTGTGCTGAATATAAATAGAAAATGTCAATTTTTCCATGTTCCAAAATCGACTTACCAGTAGTGGGGGTGGGTTGTAGGGGGGGGGGGGAGAGAGGTTCACCCGAATTTGGGGATCGTTAAAGGTTGTCGATCCTGATGTAGAACATAAAAACATTTTTGAATAATATTTTTACTTTGTTGATTTTGATAAAACAATACTTTTTTTTCATCTAATTTGTGTAGTGTAGTGTGTAAAATGTAGTGTAGTTCTCGAAATTACGATTAAGTACTGGCGATAAAAACGTAAAAACAACAATTTTAACACAAAAATGTGGGTTTAATTCCAAAATTAAAAAAGTACATCAAAAAATTGTTCATCGAAATAACTCTCACAATAACCGAGTCATCGTTACATTAATTGCGAGATAACATACCTAATATATGCCGACTTACAAGTTACAATATTTTCTCATTTTCCTTTTTTATTTGCTTCATTTAGAAATTTTTGGCAGATTATGGCTTGATTTGGGTTGGAGATGCTAATATCAGAGACGGAGACAGGTAATTATTTATTTCATCTCATGGTGTTTTATGTCTTAACTACCCGCATTTCGTATATTATCTGCATTATATTTTCAGTAATAGAAAAGTGCAAGCGACCATTGGATTTTCACCTAATTTCGATAAAATTATTATGATTATTAGTGAAATGAATGATGTAGTTTCTGCAGAATCTCATGTAAAAGTTTCCAAAAAAGAAGGTAAATTTAAAGTAAGTTTCCCGTAGTGACTACTTTTACTTTTAAATATTAAATTTAGGAAGCATCTATATAATACATTTTTTATATCTATTTTCTTGGATACAAAATATGTGTACGTGCATAGCATTTCCCTCGCCCCTTTGCTTAAGGTTTCAAAAGGCAAGACAGAAGCTTGAATCAAAGGTGTATTCTCTGCACGCTCTTCTTGCCTAATACCTATCATTCGTCTGCTTATGCGGGCTTCAGGTGTAGAGGTGTGGCTAGCACAACTCTGGAAATTTCCTCATGAAGACAGTATTGCTGGATGGTCTGATGCAGTAGGCAACGGAAAACCATTGCATGTTTTGACACTATTCATTCCCTTGTTACAGTAGTAATAAATATAAACCATGAACGAGGCTAATTACGAAATGTAGCCTCTTTATAAAACAACTCACTGACTATTCTCGATATATCAGTGGACACCTGAAACTTGCTGTTGATCGTGAATTGCATTGGAGTCCTGTCGATGTGACAGTGCCTTCTTCAACCTGCTTAAAGTCATATTGAAAAGGTAGGTCCTTAGTAACTTTCATCCGTATAATTTTCGTTACAGCCCCGGTAATGTTGTTTATCATCTTCATCTTCAGATAATATAATGTCCAGATTCTGCTAAAGAAACCTAAAATTAGTCAAACTATTCAATAAGTTAAATATGTTAGATCTATACGAGTAAACTCTTAGGTTTGTCTAATTTTCTGTTTAAATTCGGTGGCATACATTTTTTTTAAAATAAAAATTGCCTGTCTGTGGTCCCGTTTGCTACTTACATAATCATAAATGGCTTGGAAGATATCAATGAACTAGTTATTTGCGAACCAACTAACTAAAACTACAACATAGACAGTATGTGAATTCTAATTTTCAACTAGGAGGAGAAGTTTACTTTGATGTAAAAGGACATTCGTTATTATATCTTTATATTACCCCTAGCAGCATGTACATTTCATACTGTAAAACTCCAAGGGGGAGAAGCTACACTTGTCAATGGGGAATCACGACTTTCGGTACTCCGTCATCTTCACAAAAAAATATTTGAACCATTATAAAAATTAGGAAATCATCGCAGAGTGCAAACAGCTTTCTGTGGTAGATGGAAAACCTACCTGAAAAGCAAACCTCGAATCAGGTGACTAGGCGTTTTCATAGAACACGAATCTGGTTCCCGTAAGTCGGAAGTCAAAACTAACGAACAACGTTTTTAGGACATGCATAGTCAGTCTAGGCATAATATGTTCTCTGTATTCACTCGATAAAACGAATGTAACGAAGTTATTGATTGAAATGTGTTTTCATATCGAAGTTACCCCGCAGTTGAAAATTCGAATTCTCATAAAGCCAATTTTGTACATTGGGATAGTGGACTCACAAATATAAAAATTAATGGATGTCCCAGCCATTTTTCAGTTATTGAGTAACAAACAGGCGGATAGACAGGCAAATTTTGAAGCCATTGTTATGAACTGGAGTTTTATTTATATAGATTACTCATTACTAGACTAATAAATGTATTTCTTTATTCCAGAAAGCTGACGTTTTGCGATTGACATTATTTGCTGATGGGATACAGTTGGAAGACAATCCATTCAGGGAATATTCTTCTGAATCAGTTCAAGAATTCTTTCGTGATCTGGAAGAAGGCTACTATCCTACTGAATTAAAAGATATTTATCCCGATGGTGTCATTTTTAGGGTTAGCACAGTTTACTTTTGTTTCGAATTGCTTGTAAATCGGATATATATATAGGTATTTCTTTATAAATATTACACGGTTTTTTTATTTTTCTATAAGCGCAACATGTTAAAAATTGAAGGCAGTTAGCTCATTTCGATTTTGAAAAAATCAAATCTGTTTAGATTTTTAAATAATTTTTATCATCTTATTCATGATGATGAAAGTTGTGGCCTGAATACTGATAGTGGCAAATCCTTATCATTAAGTATTGTGTACGGAGGGATTCATATATAACAATTCTGGCCTCTAGTTGAATTCTCACCAGTCTTCCTGATGCTTTTATTGTTAATTAGTCTCAATCAAAATGAGAAACCTCGGGTGTTCTCTGACCACCTTCCTTCCCTTGTTTGTTTTCCTGGAATCCGGACTTTCTAATCAAATTTTGAGAACAGCTGATCCCTGTCATCAGCTTGAAATATCTTCTTTTTTAGAAATATATTATATAAAATATATACAATAATTGTTCACCTTTCGCTGGTAGTTGCCTATTACCATGCCGCCAAAGTTCGCACTTTTGATTGTTGGTTTTTTTTTTGTCCCGACTTTTGATTAATTCAAAAATTCAATTTTTTTCAATTAAAAAAAATACTTCATAGTTTTTCAATGGAAGTAATAAGATTTATGTTTTGTGCTTGCCGCCGATTATTATGTTATAATCACCTGCCTTATTATCTGATAAATAATAGTTAAAATCTTTTTTTGTTGTCCCATTCTTAATATTATATTTTTGTATCTAAAGGCTAAGTCTGTCCGTTTTACATGAGAGGTAGAAGGTCTGGAAGTCACATGGGTGGACATGGAGTAGTTTCCCGGTACTACGGTCTCACTGGCTTATATTATCCAACAGATAGTCATTAGTAAGAGTGTAGAAATATCCACTGTAGGCAAGAATCGTTAGCCATTTCTTCGGTCTGCCTAAGCTGAGCAGTGATAAGCATTAGCTATGAGTACATAGACTACACTTTTCATACTTCTGTGACCGAAAGTGCCTCTTTTGTTTGTGAGAACTTAAACAAAGAGAACATTTTTTTAATAATCTCATTGTGTGTTATACTAATGCTATATTTGAGGAATATCTTGAGAATACATTCTTTTAATATGTTGATAGTAATATTTGCACACAATTGCAGGTTATAGACAAACGTTTCGCTACTTACGAAGAAACAATGAAAGGACAAGTTGAGCCCTTCAGCGGCGAAGGACATAAGTTGGGGTCTGTGAGCGATGGTTCCGTCGAACGTAAAAGGAAAATACCTCCATATCCCGGGCCGGCGGGAAGAGCGAAAAAGAAAATAAATGACGATGAGGAATTTGTAGCAGAGGTGTCTTACGAGGAAATTAAACACGTGAAAAACAAAAACATGAATGCAAAAAAAAGCGCCAACAATTTAAACCAAATTAACGAAAGCCTTAAGGTCACATCTCAAGAAGGACTGCAGCAAAAAAGAGGCGAGAAAAAAAATGCAAAAGAGATTCCAATTGATTTCAACAAAAGAAAAGCACAAACTAACGAGTCTACACAAGAAGTTCAAGGAAACATAAATAAGAAGCCCAGTATAATAGAAATTCCTGCCATTTCAGAAAGAAGCCAAGCAGTTTCTGAGAGTAAACCGGAAATCGTTTCTAGCAGCAATAGTGAAGAATTTAGCAGAGGAATTATTCAAAGCGAAGTTGCGATAAAGGAAAAAGTCCTGGATAACACAGTAAAATTAACGAAAATTGAAGAAGAAAGTAAAAGTGCAATCCCTGAAATGAATTTGACTGAAAATATTTTTGTGGATGCCATTCCTAAGGAAAATGTCCAACAACGAGTTAAAAATGTCATAATACCAATAGAAGAAAAGATAAAAACTGTACAAGAGAAAACTAATGACTCCGGGGAATTACGTTTCAGAGACAACATAAATATAACTGTAAGCTTTTAATATTTTGATTACTTTATATATATATATATATGTATATATATATATATATATATATATATATATATATATATATATATGTATGTATGTATGTATGTATGTATATATATATATATATATATATATATATATATTTATGTATGTATGTATGTATGTATATATATATATATATATGTATATGTATGTATGTATGTATGTATGTATGTATGTGTATATGTATATAAAGGGTGTTTCCAAAAGGATTTACGTATCACAAAGTATTATTTTGTCCAAACTATCGATCGTTGCGCCTTGGCTCGGTTTTTAGAGAAACGATTACATAGTCTAGTTTATTGTCGAGTTGATTTTGAAGGAATACGTTGGAAAGCAGCTTGAATTCATACATTTTCTTCTGGAACACGAGGGTGCCGAGGACTCTTCCGGTCAGTGGCGGCTCGTAGCTAAAATGAGCGGGGGTGCTGCTCCAGAAAATTTTTACCCTTTGATTTAAAATTGTGTAAAAGGAAACAAACATGTATAAAAATAAAATGTATTCAGAAACTTAATAAAATCCTAAAACAACAAAATCTAACATTTTTTACTTACTTTAACCTAAATTGTTACAGTTCAAGCTTAATCTAATCAGCACGCCAGGCCAGGGTCCTATACGCGAGCCGCCACTGCTTCCAGTTGCAGATACATCCTGTTTCTACAAAATGTCGATACCATATGCGAATGTTCCACTCATTCGGAGGTTGAATTTGGTACCTCAATCTGAAACGTCTTTGCACTTCGCAAACTCGAGAACACTAATTTATTTCTGCTACAGATATCCATTTTAAACGTATGACGGCCACCAAGCAAAACAGAGGATAACTGGCATCTAGTGGCTATAATATGAAAGAAATAAGAAAGACAATTTTTGATTTTGGACCAATACATAAGTATTATACACAAAGTGTTATTATTAAATTTGTTACAAAATTAAGAGATTTTGGTACAACCGTGGACGTAGTCGTCCTTCAGTCATTGCACCTAAATTATAATGAGTGGCTCCACTTGACATCAAAAGGCTGCCATGATATTTCCTCACAAGTTGTTGAAGATGTAGTGAAATAGGAGCAACCTCCAATTCCCTGTGGATTTGGCTGTTCCTAACAAACCAGGGAGCATTTGCCGCTATCCGAAGTACTTTGCTCTGGAAGGACTGGAGTCTCTTTTTGTGTGTGTTGCTGATGCCCAGTCAGACTTATATAGTCAGTCATGCGTAGGCTATAATATAAATTCCAATAGCAAAGCCGAGGCGCAGTGATCGATAGTTTGGACAAAATAATACTTTTACAAAATGTAATTCGTAATATTCTTTTGGAAACACCCTGTACACCCACACGTAAATATATATATATAACATAAATAATAACTTGTTTGTTCTATTTTATGTGTTTCTATAACATTCTCCGATTGGAATACACAATGAGTTGCGGAATTTTTTACATGCACCCGAATATTTATGAAAAAATAGAATTATCTTATTTAGAAAGTGCAGTGGGGGTTGTAAGGAAGATGAAAATACGAATCCAGAAATTTCAATTCTTCGTTTTCCGCATACAAAAAATTGTTGATGTTGTTAATCAGAGTAGCTTTCCTCATATCAAATTACGTCGTATATCAGTTTATTAACAAAATACTCCCAAAAATGGCAGTGGGACTCAACTGTTTAAAGGCGCGGATACCCCAGTTTAGTTCAGTTTGTATTCATTTCGGAATGGATAAGCTGAAGTAGCAGTTTTAAGGTAAGTCTGAAATTAAAAATAATTTTATTTCATTCCTTTTTCACTTTATAACAGAAATGTGACCGTATCAAAAGCAATTTATTACATTAAAGAGAGTAGTTATTGTAATTTAAATTACTCATACACATAAAGTGTAAACAAGACATTCGTGTAAAAGTTATAACCAGTCAGCACATATGATGTAATCAAGTTACCCTCTATTATTGAATCTCTAAAGATTTCTCGAGCAAAAGCGGGCACCTCAGCTAGTTTTAAATGAATGAAAATTAAAATAATATGCTTAAATAATTAATAACAGGAAATTTGAAATTTTCAAGTTTCAGTTGGAATGCTAAGTAGACGAATTTGTATCATCTGAATTTAAAAATCCAACATTTGTGAATTTATCGCAGTACATCAATTTACACTGCACCCTGTCTCAATCATTTAATAAAAGTAACATGCAATATGAATAAATGTTGTTATTTATGAACGTCCACTTTGTGCTACTATGACTAATTGGAACGGGTTATCTACAGGTTACCAGCCTTTTTGAGCCAGGGTGGGGGACCCTATGAGTAAAAACAGTTCTCTTTAATAAATGAGAAATGTATTCCCGTGTTGGAGATACTAATACTTTATTTAGAGCACTATTTAATAACCAAAATACATAATCTATGACAATTGTTGCTCTGTACTTTTATTTATAACTTGAATGTTATTGGATTTACTGTTTCGGCCTTTGTTAAACCCTCTCTTCCATTCAGGGTATTTTAGTTTAAGCTGCTATAGCACTAAATATCTCATCTCCAATTTCTTTCCAGTCTTTTTATTGGTTTTTTTTTCACTGTTTTAAAACTGTTACTAATAGAAAAATTGAAATTAGAATATGAAACGAAGTAACTTTTATCTCATTTCAGAACGTGAGAAATCTGCTTGATTTCCCTCTTCTAAATTTTGTAACCCATGTATCCTTGGCAGTATAGATCATTTTTTGATCAGTATTTATGCAGAAATAAAAACTATTTCGCCTTGTGCTTATCGTTATGTTCAACATTCTCTTGCTTCTAGTATCATCATCAAGCTTGATATGTTTTCCTTTCAGAATATCACGTACCATGAAGCACCTGTCACATTTGCTGGACCTCAACTGACTCCCGTGAGTCACCAGAGTGGCTGCCTCCAAGTAAGTCTATTTAAAGAACTATTGCAAGCAATTTGCCTACACTTATTGTTTTTAAGTTATTATTATTTTGATTCTCTGAAATTGCCCCAATATATGCTATATAGAATTCACACTGACTTCCCTTGTATTTATCTATCAGCTGTTCCCTCCTCCTAATAGTTCAGGTGGCGATAAGCTTTCTCCGGTGATCTATCTCGCTTTCCCAGAAAGTAGCCTTACATCTTCGACCATGAACCTTTTCATTTCTGGGAGTCTTACATGATTTTCCTCCATTAAGCAATAACTTATCCCTTAAAATTCGGAATATTCCACAGCAGGCTATCCAATCATCCTAATCCAGAAATCCTAGCCATTTCTATTACCACTCATCCATATTTCCCTCCACGGCAACCTCAACTCAAGAGACAATGGCCCAGAGATCTCCTATAGAGGTTAAGTGAAGTGATAGCAGTGACTATTTTCTTCTCAAGTGTCATTCCTACTTAGCTCTTGACTACCTTCCTAAGCAGGGAGAAGCTCCTCTTATTGTGGTGAAGGGGTGTAGCATCTGTCAAGAGTGATGGAGGACGATTGTGCAGTGATCACATTACCAAATGCATTTAAATGGAGAATGTAATTTTCTTAATAAAATAAAATAACCTAAAAAAAAATAATTTAAGAAGGCATTAACAAGTAAAACTTTAACGGTTTATTAACATTCTCCAGAATATCTTCTTAATCTCCTTGGCGAGAGTTAAATAAAGAACTTTTGTTTCTCTTTACACTTTAGGATTCTCGTTGCTCATGCCCAGCTGCTTCAGCCGAACCGGGCAGGACGGTACAAGAGCCTAGGCAATATTATGACGAGTCTGAAGACAACGGAACAAGAAGAAAGTACGAATATGAAGATAGAGAGAACCCTTATTCCAGAGGAACACCTTATCATGGTAAAACAATCTGTTGTTATTTATTAACGTCTACTTAGTGCTGTTATGGGTAGGTAGGGTGGTCACCCTTTAGAATTCCCAATCTAATTATATAGGTTAGATACTGCCTGACTTCAACTCATTTTCAGAGGGCTCAGAATTAGAACGTGAGTTAAAGCGTTGCTTGTTTAGAAGCGCGTCCATTTGCCTTTTGCGGGCAACTACAAAGTGAGTTACTAAATAAATTGCCCACGCAGGAATAGGATCATGACTCAAAACTACTTCCATTAAAAAAGTCCGTCACGCAGGGGCAGCGTAAAGTAAGCAGATTTCCCACGTGAAGTTTTACAATAGAGAAATTTCACGAAAGCCGAGCCAGTGAAGGAAATGGGCCGAACTAGCTTTTTCGGCGGAAAAGTAACTCCTCGTCCGTTAGGCGCCCCGATTTAATAAAAATGCAAATTAATTCGGTTACTATTCAAGATAAGGAATAAATGTATATAACATTATTTATGGTAAAATTTAATTTTGCAATATGATTGGTTCTGTACAATGATTCGATCCAACGTTAAGTAACGGAGATATTTCGAATTTTCAAAAATCCTCCCCTCTAAACCCCCCCCCCTCTGGTCCGATTTCAGCCGTTAAACGAACTTGATCTTTCTTTTTACATAAAACGACTAAAATTATCGAGTTTGGTTCGATTAAACAAAAATTGCGACCGCTAGAGCGGCAACAGACAAATATCAAATATATATATATATATATATATATATATATAATATATATATATATACAGTTTTGAAACGGACCTCATTTTCGTCATCTACTAGGTAGGATCGATGGACATTTGAACTAAAATTTCAAAAATTTCCGTCATGAGTACAACCTCAATAGCTGATTTTCCCTTAAGGGAAATCTGCTAAAAATCAATTTAACCGGTTTTGTAAGAATAGGTAAACTTTATCTTGAGCAGTGAGTACAATGTGCAGCAGTAAAATATCTTATAGATGGATATTTTGAGTCTTCCTGGCTGAGCGACTGTAGCTCACCATTGGAATTGTGACTTCATAGTGGCCAACACAAAGATGGGCAAACACATAGCCCCTCAAACACATATCTAATACCTAATACAGTTCGAGAAAGAATTTTTTTTCAATGACACTTAATTTTCGTCCAAAATATTAATCAATATAGATATTAATCGTGATGAAACGGCTTAAATTGACAGGTTTCTTCGACGAACCAATGAGTGATAACATTACTCAGTAAAAAGTGAAAACTCTATAACTTAGCAATACAATGCCTCAATCTCCATTAAAAATATGTCGACTTATTTTGAATTTACCATTAAATATACATACATTATATCTTATCAAATAATTTAATCACATAATTTATACATAAATAAAATAGATTCATAAACTGACCGCTTATTATTTATCATAGTTATTTAGCAGCTACTGGGGGATTAATGAGTGCAGAAGACAGGAAAGTACGAATAACTCGTTTAAACTTGAGTTATATAAGAAATGAATAGAGTAAAAATTGTAAAACATCAATAGCTGAAGACGGTTGGATCTATTATATATTACGATCGGACTCATAATAATAGAGATATTTTGAATTTTCGAATTTCCCCCTCTCTAAACCCCCACCATTACAAATCTGATTTCAATTAATAACAAATATGATCTTTAGTCTCGACTGAAACGGTTAAATATCGAGTATGGTATATATCAAACAAACAATTTCGAGAAAAGAACGAAAAATCTTAGTTGTCCTCTCATCATAAAACATATTTGGATCTCAGAAATTAAAACTACAATGAAAACCTATAATTGGCAGTTAACTTTAGAATGACGTGTTTCATGTTATAACAACTTACTGTTAATATGATTAGCCTGACTGCAAAAAGTGGACGTTAATAAATAATAATAATAATATGACAAGAGTAGGAGTGGGGGTTTATTGATGGCCAAAACTAAAATATGGAAATATGTTGTTGAATGTTCAATGTAAGGGGTTAAATATACATAGCAACTTTTATAGAAAATTGGATTTACAATAAGATTAATTTCTATAGGTTCCACCCCCCCCCCCCGATCCGACGCATAATAAACGGAGATATATGGAATTTACGTAAATCCCCTCTACACCCAAACCCCTCCCATTGGTTGGATTTCAGCCATTAATGAACTTGATCTTTAGTTTGCATAAAACATATAAATATAGAGTTGGATAAAAAAAAAATTACGACCGCTGGAGAGCGTTAACGGACAATCTCTATATATATATAATATTATATATATATATATATATATATATATATATATATATTTATATATAAATTGTAAACCTCTGTACATTGAATTGATTTTTTTTTTGCGAATTTTTCGCGATAACTTTTCGTTTCACATGTCATAGACAACATAACTGCATTTTGTTTCTTTCGTGTATGTTTGTTTGTTACCTTTTCACGCATAAACGGCTGAACCGAATTTTATGAAACTTGGTATGTTTTACTGTATATTACTACTAACCCAACTTAGACTTTAGGCTATGTTAATATTCTCTGAGACGAACAGGAGTGGGGGTTATAAGGGAGACCTGAAATTAAAAATAGCAATATTTCGTTTCCTATCGCTTTTTTGGCAAATATGAACATAACAAAAGTTGTTTATTTTAGCAGATTTCCCTTAAGGGATTGACAACTATTGAGGTGTACTCATGATGCGATTTTCTAACAATTTACTCAGTTGTCTATCGATCCTACTTAGGAGATGACTAAAATAAGGTCCGTTTAAAATTATGAATATATGTATATATATATATATATAATATATTTTGTCTGTTAATGCTCTAGCGGTCGCAATTCTTGTTTGATCTTTACCAAACTCGAATTTAATCGTTTTATGTAAAAAGGAAGATCAAGTTCGTTAATGGCTGAAATCGGACCATGGGAGGAGGGGTTTAGAGGGGGGATTTTTGAAAATTTAAAATATCTCCGTTATTATGCATCGGATTGAAAAATTGTATAGAATAAATCTTATTGCAAATTAAAATTTACTATAAATATTGTTCTATTCATTTATTCTGTATCTTGAATATTAACCGAGATATTTGCATTTGTATTCTGCGTGATACTGGTCACCAGTAGGCTATGTTCGAACTTTCCGGCGAGAGCTCTGGCGGCCGTTTCTATAACTTCGGCCCCTCGTGAATAGGTTTAGAGGTCTAGGTCAACTGTTTTTTTGGAGATAGAAACCACTGGGTTATTACGCCCTAAATAATGTTTTAGGTTTAGAGGTTTCTTACTACTACAGTTGTTATTAGGCAGATTTCCCTATTGTAAAAATTCACGTGGAAATTTGCTTAGTTTACGCAGCCCCTATGTGACGGACTTTTGTTATTTAGAGTAACTTTTGTTATATACTATTTTGTTGTATACTAAGTATAAATGAGTAATACGCTAAAAACTATAGCGAAGTCAATAATTTACGAGCCAAGTCGTACATCAGTGACGCACTCCTCTTCCTCAGCTTTTTGTACAATCCTTGTACTCTACGTTGCATGGCCGTCTTGAGAGGGATAAGCGTCATCGTGTTTTCTCTCTTTTCCTATGAACATAGAACAGGCTTCTGCTCGAGGTGACAATTCTGGCGTCCGTCGGTACGGCTCCCTTGTAGTCTTGCTCTCGTGTCCAACATCCAAAGGTATTTCTGTGTTTTCGTCGCCAGATCATAATTTGCTTACCCATGTGCAGGTCAATACCGTGGGCTATCATGAAGTCTACACCGATGATTCACTTCATCATTATGTCAGCAACAACAAAGGCATGTTCAGTGCTGATGTTGGCGATAGTCACTCTCAGCCTGGCTCTTCCGTAGACTGTGGCTGAATCCCTTGTTCTGCCGTTCGCAGTCGTACGTTCTCCAACGGTTTCCACTGCCCCGTTTCTATGGTGAGGACCTGATTCCTCCCTTTGATGAGCCCCACAAGCAGTAAGGTTGCTGTTCTTCTGTCTCATAATGGAAATAGAGATGGAGGAGCCATCGGTTTTAGAGCTAGTTTCTAGCTACTCACTGCGAGCTCGTTCTGGTTTAAACATTGGCTCTTGAGATTTAGACATTAGTCGCCCGTTTGTTGTCCCTCCATGACGATATAGATCTCGACCTTTTCCTTGGCGTGGTGGCCGTCCTCACCGCAGTTGAAGCATTTAGCGCGCGATCTATTCATTTGCTCCTCCAGTACTTGCTTGACCACGTCTTCTATTTCACCCCTTGAGATTTGGACGTTATTCGCCCAATAGTGGTCCTCCATGTTGTAAAAGACCTCAACCCTTTTTTTTTGGTGCTTTACAGTTACGCTGAAAATGGCCGACCATACCGCAGTTGAAGCACTTTGAGCGTGATCTGTTCCTTTGCTCCTCCATTATTCGCTTCACACTAATTCTTCTATGTCACTCCTTGCCATTTGGGCGTCATTTTGAATATCAGCCTCAAGACGTCGCACCTTGTAGACTTGTGGTTTTGAAATTACTTTAGCGGTCTACTGGGCTAGCGCATAAGAGCTGGTTTCAGCAAAGGATGATTTCTGCATACCGCAAATTTAACATTCTGGATCTCGAATACCATTCACATGATTTTCACCTGGTTAAGTCAGTTGGACCAGACGTTCGACTTCCATGGCAAAATCTTGGAGCGTCTCATTCGGGTTTTGCACTCTGGCCCCGTAACTCCATCCTGTACAGTTCTCGCTTATGCTCACCGCCAAACTTGCGCTGTAAGGTTACCATAATGACCTATAATTATTCCTGGCAAGCGGCCGGTTAAACTCTCCAGGATTTCTGCAGCGGTTCCCTTCAGTGCCAAAATTAATTCTACCGCTTCCTCTTCATTATTCCATCCGTTTCTACTGGCCATTGTCTCAAATTGAAATTTAAAAACATTAAATGATACACTACCGTCAAAAGTTGGGATCTCTATCTTGCTGGAATGTTCTGAAATGAGCCTCATCGGACCCTCTGGAACATGTAGATTATCCATTTAGAATTGTAGCTCACGTATTTCATCGTCTACCTTCTTTCCTAGATTGGACACTTTTTCTCTTCAACATTATTCACTTTTTCCTCAAACCTGCTTACTGCTTACTCTGTGCTCAATGGCTTCTACTCGTTTTGCCCAATATACCTCTGATATTTCGTGGAGTTTAAGGTTTGTCGTTCTGGAAGCTTCCTGAAGTTCCTCAGGTTTTTCGCAATCAGCTCTAGAAGCTTCCCGAAATATTTCTTCGAGTCTCACAATTAGTTTTGGAAGCTTCTTCTAATCTCTCGTAATTAGCTTTAGAAGCTTCCTCTAATCTTTCGTAATTAGCTCTAGAAGCTTCTAAGAGTTTCTGGTTATTTTTCATCATAGCGGCTATAATTACATTTAAGTCCAAATTGCTACTTGAGATAGGATTACTTACAGCAATGTCTTCATTATCGTCAAACTCGTGTGTACTTATGTCAATTCCTCGTCATTCAACTGCCAATCGCCTTTGTAGCTCAGCCTTTATCCTGTTGTTGGTTAGAACCAGTTTAGTCAGCTCCTTCTTCAGTTGTTCCACTTTTAGTTCTTGAAACTTCATTTTCGTTGATTTTAATTTTGATACCCACTTCTGACACCAGTTGTTACATTTTTATTACAAAACCAGTAATAAACTTTGTTTACAAGAGTTCTTTTGGATTGCAAAATGAAACGCACACAAGATTCACAGTTTTTATCACTGCATAATTTATTTATCAATGCACTATACAATTGGTTAATTATTCTTAATTACTACTCACATTATGCACTGATAGCGTCACTATTCTTCAGATTACACAGTCCAATAATTCACTCACGATCACTAAACTGCACAACAAGACGGCACTGAACTATCTTAAACACGGCACTAATGTTACTTACAGTCACGGCACAACACAGTTCTTATAAAAACACTTTACCGCACTGCACTAATTCGCACTGTAGCACTGATGTGACCACCAAGATCGCTGAGCATAAACTGACTCGCTCGTGGCTGGCCGGTTCTTTATATAGGTCTTCTGCATACATCAAAGGGTAATTGACTGGACCCTTCGACGTCTGGAATTGGAGGGACTAGTACGGGCTAGACCAAATAGCGGCAAACCCTTTGATCTCCACACTTCCCAAAACACGTGAACATATCTGTCCAATCCTTCCAAGTATTTAATTTTCCCAACAATATGTATATATTAGTTAAAAAATGTTATTAAGCATTCTTATTTGCTCATTATTATTTTTCCTTACAATGTGTGGTCATTAACACTTGTTCTTTTCTTTTCTTGGATATTAAATATTAACAGAGGTAGTTTTATGAATTAATTTGTATTAGTAATTTTTCCTACCTGCGTGGAGTCGAATCCGTGTACCTGAATGTACAGTATATGGCATGACTCCGAGCTAAAACCAAACTCCCCATTTACGATACGCAGTAGAAAATTAAGTTATTTTCAAATGAAGAAAGTGTTATTTGTATTCTTCTTTTTTTTTTTTCATTATATTATGCACTATGATGATCATTAAGTGTCATAAATTAAGTTTACAGCTAAAGAAACTTAAATCTTCTTAATTTCTAGACAGTTCAGACTCGAAGGCTTCCAGAAGTCCAGTAACAGGAGTGACGGAGTACCACCAACAGTATGACGAGAATGCTAAGAATATAATAGATGCCATAAATAGGAGACGCTCAACCCCTACACCTAAAGTTCAAATAAACCCCAATGAGAAATATGAACACTTCACGTTCCTGGGTTCGGACTCTACGATTAACAACTCAAATCCGGGCCAGAACGACATTCGTTTGGACCTTCCATCAACCGGGTAAAATATCTACATAAATAAAACTCAGATGAGTTTCTTGATTTCTATTTAACTTATTGGATTTACACTTTTTTTATGGCTTTCACCTTATCACAGCAATTCTGGTTGGTTTGTCTGTCACATAAAAGTGATTCATATTCGTTATCTTTTCAAATTTGCACACCAACTCTGTCAAAGTAAATATAACAGATTTCCAATCATGAATAGGGGTGTATTTGAAGCCAAAACAGATACTTATTCATGAATCATAACCATGATCTAATGTCTACGTCTTGTAGTTGCAACCATTGTGTTCTTTCGGAAGCAGCTATTTTTATATTACTATACTTACCGTAATCCATAAGATGTGTGTATAGGATTTTCTAGACCTTCCTCTATGCCCAAGAACCGTGAACAGCTAATATATTTGTAATGACGTCATTGTACCTTGTATGCCCAAGAAGTTTCACTCTCCTTTTTCTCATGGGCTTGATAAGGCTGACACGAACATTGCCTCTCACCTATCTAAAACTTCCATGTTGGATTTTATTTTAATCCAATTTGTAGTGATTGTACGTCAGATCCACATTTCCATTGCTTATAATCTATTTTATTCTATGTTATAGTAAAATATAATAACAACGAATAATTTTTAGGTCTACCCCTTTATTGATTATAGGCCTGCAATTACCTTATAATGTTTTTGCACTAAAATAATGTCCAATGTTATTTCAGGGATTCTTCAAAAGCTGATCCTTCCGATCCACAAGTAGAACAAACAAATTCTGAAGTGGTAAGTAATGGAGTACAATGATATTTTTCTTTGTGGGACGAATATTTAAAAAAATGAATTTAGAAATTCTTTTGTGGCAACCTATAATTGCTTCCTTGAACTATTCTACAAAGCCAGCTTGACTTCCATTTTCCTTTTAGCAAAATCTTAGGTCCAAGTTTTATTCATTAAGTTAACATTTTATATTTTATTAAATCACAATAACTATGCTTCCTACCTTAGTCTTCTGGAGCTTCGTTGGTTATTTCTTGAACTACATTCTACCGTTGGGTTCATTGATTCTATACATGTTTAATGTTAAATCATTGTGCTGATTATAAATAATTGCTCTGTACTTATTTATATTTTCATATTGAGCAGATTTAGAGGCTTTCAACCCGGCCTTATAATAATGGGATAGTGCGATTTATCAGGCAGGACTTTAATATGCAAAGGTTGCTGAAATACTTGTGAGTAACACCAGAAAGGTCTTATTGTCCAAATTTAGAAATTAAATCAGCCAGATCATTGAACTGGTTTCACCTAAGCACGGAACTTCTTGAACCGAAGTGCGAGAATGGCCAATCGGCGCAAGTTGATACGCTAGTCGAGCCTTACAAAGGCATTTTGTGTAAGAATTGTTCTGACGGATTGAGGGAATTTGGTAAAACAGTGCGTTTATGATTAGATAAGTACCTTGATACTCCAAGGATGTTGGGTGAGCTGATCATTTTCAGCGTTTATTCATGGAAAAGTCAAGGCAATGTTCATATCAGAAAATTCATCATTCCCATCATCAATGTTTTATTAAAAAATGGGCCTGGAGTAAAATTTACTAATATTGGGTATCACTTCTTCCAATTTGTAATTGTAAAAAATCAATTTAGAGTCAATGGGTGTCTGCTTAGCTATCTTTGTGTTAGGACCTCTTTGTTTTGGGCCCACTGCCGTAGCAGCTAACCTTCAAGAAAATGTGGATTCACTAAAAAGAAAACCAGAAGAGCTCTGTATGCCTTTGAAAGAAAAGTACTAGGGAAAACTAGGGAAAAAAACAGAAAAAGTGTAAGCCAAGCACATTTCCCACGTCTCTAGATCAAATCTAGATGAAATTCGAGCATTTACTGCTTGGCAGTTGGCCAATCCCCGGATTTTACCGCCTGGCTTGGTAAATTGCCCGAAAAACATTAAATAAATGTGAGATTTCGTACTTTTACCAATGCTTTTTGGTAAATGTGCGGATTTCCCAAGGCTCATTGGTAAAGTGAAGGGGAGTGGATGGAAACCAATGATACTTCAAAGTGGTCTGAGGGGATTAGGTTTATTGAGGCCATGAAAAAACAGAGCCTACCAAGAAGGAATCAAAATGCTCTCCCTATGAAGCCATGTTTGGAGTCCTCATGAAAATGGGTTTGGCTACCTCGAAACTACTCGTGATATGATAACCAATCTCGCGTCAGTGGAATAGCTTGAGCAAATTCTTGATGACACTACTGTAATCTTTTCCATCTTCTTCCCAACAAGATGAGGTTCAAAACGTTGGCTCTTGAGGAAGATATGACAAAAATGTTGAAAGTAAAACATCCTGATGGCGGCAAACTTCAGCAAGACAGTGTCAATAATAAGTTATCTGCCACCGAACAGAAGATGTGCTCTAAATTTAAAGAAATTCCCAAACAGCAAGTCTTGAAGGAAAGAAGCAGAAGTCTTGAATTACAGGCCAAGAAAATGGAAAAAATAGGACGAAAAGAAATCCCCAGATCCCGAAGATGGCCAGAACCTGAGGATCAAAATTCCTGATGTCGACCATCTAAAATCGGCCCCCAAAAGCATGATTGCAGTGATCGTCAAAAAGAAGATGGTTTCTACCAACTCGGAATATCTTCATGAAAATTTGAATACATTTATATTTCGTGTGATCAGTTATAATTTGCACCGAGAATTTCATGTCTCCTGATGAAGGGGCCGACGAAGAGATAAGTCTTCGCACCGCAGTTCGTCAATAGTCATTGGCTGGTGGCCAGGGTTTCAAAAAATGCAACTGCTTAAAAAAATGTCCAAATAAGAAACGTTTGTGCAAGTTAGCTAATATGAAGTGCAATTTAAAGTGCCACAATTCTCTCCCATGCTGTAAGAAATAATAATAAAACTTATTCTAAAGGTTTCATTTCAAATAACCTTTATTCCAATTTTTACCGGCAGAAGCAGGGAAATGTTAGGATTTACCAAAATCTGTTGGTGGATATATATATATATATATATATATATATATATATATATATATATATATATATATATATATATATATGAATAATTCTGAACGACCTCATTTTCGTCATTTCCTGGGTAGGATTGATGTAAACATATACGGGAAATTTTTCGAAAATCGTGTCATGAGAATGACCTTGAAAGGAAATCTGCTAAAAATTGGTGAATTAGTAGAATCAATGGGGAACTAATAGAACTGTGTGCTTTCATATCTCGGTACCTTTCATATAAAACAAAAAAAGTTCCGTCACGCAGGGGGCGTAAACTAAGCAGATTTCCCATGTGAAGTTTTTACAATAGAATCTGCATACTGGTAACACAATACCACCGTGATTAAATACAAACGGTAATGAGAAATCTTTCAGTTAATTAAAATAAATTCCCAACTAAAACGGCTTCTGAATTGTAAGAATAATTATATTTTAATAACTCAATTTTAGTAGCCCAAGAACTAAAGAAGGAGGGGTGCGGATGAACAGAACGTATTTGCATAAATCTCACAAAGTAAGGAAGGTAAGGTTAGAAACGACAGGTAAGGTTAGTAGAAGCTTCCCACCTGAGCCGAGCAATGACTGAAAGGCCGGCCTAATCCGAACTACACCCGACCACAGACTTCATAAAAATGCAAATATCTTGGTTAATAATTCAAGATAGAGAATATATGTATAAACATTATTTATAGTAAATTTAATTTGCAATAAGATTGATTCTATACAATGTTTCGATCCAATACATAATAACGGAGATATTTTAAATTTTTTGAAAAACCCCCCTCCCTCTATTCCGATTTCAGCCATTAACGAACTTGATCTGTCTTTTTACATAAGACGGTTAAATATCGAGTTTCGTAACGATCAACAAAAATTGCGACCGCTATATTTTATATATATATTATATATATATATATATATATTTATATATATAATTTTGAACGGACCTCATTTTCGTCATCTCCTGATTCGATGGACATTTAAATAAATTTTTTCGAAAATCGCGTCATGAGTACGACCTCACTAGCTGATTTCCCTTAAGGGAAAATCGCTAAAAAGGAGATTGTGGTGTTGGGATATTTAGAAAGAATATAGGTCTTCAGAATGTCTAAGAAGATGCTGCATGATACAGGAGGAGGGGGAGGGGGATAAATAAATGAAGGCCCAAAAAAAATTAATAGAATAATCTGAATTTGGGCTTGGGGTGGGTTGGCCATCAATTATTATTTAATAAACATTGCTAAAAGTTGCGATCAATGGCCAACAATAGTGTTCCTACTTCTACAGGTTTATGACTGACGGAATATTCACTTTTAAATAAACTTCACCACGCTAGAGACTAAATTCACTGCCCCATGGATTTTTTTTTCTATTTATTTTCTAATATAAACTTTTTCAGGTGTCGGTAGAAGAATTTGGTGTAGATGGAGACAATAACTCAAAAGAGAGTGTCAGTGCTGTTAATGGTAAGTTTAATAAATACTTGTGGGTTATTATATTCATTAACCCCCCCCCCCACATTTTAATATTTCATAATTCAATAGGTGATTTCTTTTTATAATAGAATATATTTTTTTCAGAAGATGAATAGGAAACAAAGCCTGATCATTTGGACAACGTGGAAATTGAAAATTTATAGAGAACCCTTAAATGAATTAATTTAAATTACGCTAATAAAATATTTGATACAAATTTCCTAATTATTTCTTTCTGAGTCTACTACATTAAGTTCGACCCAAGTTCCTTAATTTGATACAATAATTCCATAGAAGGCTATTTGAAATCTTACACAAATGAAGAAACGAAGTCACGGAGCTTGTGGCCTATTCTTCCCCTTAAGGAAAATCAGCTATTGAGGACTCTTGGCGCGATTTTCAAAATTTTTCTTCAAATGTCCATCGATCCCATGACGAAAATGAAGTCCGTTCAGAACTGTAGATATATATATATATATATATATGGAAATTAAAATTTACTATAAATATTGTTCTATACATATTTTCCGTTATAATGAGTATGTTAGGGGCGTGCGGTTAGCTTTTGCGGTAATAATAATAGAGCTATTTCGGTATCAAAATGCCGGAGCGGGGAAGCTATTTAGTCCCGGGTTTCGGCACCAAAATGTAATGGCAGGAAGAATAAGAGAGCATTAGACTGAAATATTTACTATTTCACGGAAAGATGAGGGAAAATAATAAAAGTCACTATTTGAGTTCTCCAAAGAATCAAGTATATATTGAATAAGCAACATATACTTAATACACTTTATAGATATATAGGTTGAAAAGAAACAAAGGAAACTTAACTGTATAAAATAATTTAGCGGCAAGCCAATAATATATAAGTATATATTATAATATATATATATATATATATATACATACATACAATATAGAATGATTGACCGGTCCTATATTGTGAGTACTCATTTAATAATTTGCGTAGATAATGCTAGCATTATTAGAAGTAGGTACCTGCGGGAAACATATACTTTCCTTGAAGTGAGTCCTCTTCCCGGTGTATTTTTCTGTGTTCCCTATAAGATTCTGTCTTCTAGCTGGTTGCGGTGATCCGTATATGATGGTAGCGTTGCGGGAGATGAAAGATTTGACTATAACTGTGGCGGTAGAACCGTCCCTGGAGAGGCCAAGTGAGTGGTTATCTATGAAGCGGTGGACACACTTTACTGTACTGAGAAACGACCCCAGAGGGGGGCAAAACCCCAATGGCCGTAGAAACGACCCCTGAGAGTGTCAAAGCACAACTGACCGTATCTTTGTAACTAGCCGATGCCTTCTTGAGCTGCAACGTAGTTTCCGCTGTAGGCCACAGCCTTGGTGATCTGCATGTGTGTGCTCTCAGCGAGCGCGGGAAATTCAAATTCTAATGACGACTGAACAGAGTATTAACCGAGATATTGGGATTTTATAGTTTTACGCTTTCAGTAAACCCCCACTCCTACTAGTGACATATTAATAAGAACCTGTTATATCATGAACCCCTTCATTATAAGGTTAAATACCAAATATATTTTTCAACAAAGCTTTATTATACAAGTTACAAACACATACGTTCTGTTGACCCACCCCCCCCCCCTTCTTTTGTTCTTGGATTACTAAATTTAGTTCTTGGATCTAAATTTCTTCAAGCCGTCTAGAGTCGAACTCTAGCCGCCTTGAAGGTGGTGCCTTTGCATCGAAAGCGCTTGCCAACTGTACTCGACCATCAGCCAGTAACGTCGGAATTCACCGACAGATATGACAGCAGTATCATCTATACTGACGGCTCCAACCCTTTATTTGATTTACCAAAAATTATTCTGATTCTTTGTAAATTATAGCACTAGTTAGCAAATTAATTATAGTGGGTATCTAAGATCGATAAATTCCATCTGTTAGAGTATATGCACGACCGAACACCCCATGGAATTGGAATTGCGAGGTGCAAACCAGAGAGCAGAAATAACAATGAAGTGCTCTTAGAAGTATCACATACCACTAGTTCGGGATAAAGGGCCAGGAGGAAATTTAAAAGTCTTAGAAGTTATCATTGGGTGACATGTGTTTGTTGATTCGGTCCTTGAGATGAGATCCTAAGTAATATCCATAGAGATTGCATAGCCAGAAAGAACCTATTGAAGGATTTATTCCAGATATAGTGGTGCTAAAGAGCAAAATGGGAGTTATTTTGGATGCCCAAGATGTCAATGCTGCATGTTTCTGCGAACACCGCAGTACCTGAAAAGGACTAGAACAACATTGAGTAAACTAAGAGTAGTTTAACAGGCTGGATCTTTATGAACCTAAGTTGTACAAAGTAACTTGTCATAATAAGAGAGCTAATGGCGGAAATTTGGAATAATTCATGCATCCTATGGTGTGGATATCCATAAGAACTCCATGGAAGCGCCATCAAAAACTAAAGACGGGAGCGGACCACCAGAACATATTTCCATGTATCTTGTACAATAAAGGTCTCTTGAAAACAATATTTGGTATTTAAGCTTCAAATAAAATGGTTTATTACATAACGGAGCATTGTTTATGTAACATAAGTAGAAGAGTGGGTTTGTTGAAGACTGAAAAATGCAAGTTTCTCGGTTAATATTCAAGAGAAGGAATAAATGTATACAACAATACTTGTAGTACATTTATTTTGCAATATGATTGACTCTATGCACCTTTTCGATCCGACGTATAGCAACGGAGATATTTCGAATTTTCAAAATTCTCCCCCTCTAACCCCCCCCCTCCCCTCATTTTCGTTATCTCATTGGTAGGATCGATGGACATTTGAAGAACAATTTCGAAAATCGCGTCATGAGTACGACTCAATAGCTGATTTCACTTTAGGGAAATCTGCTAAAAACATTATGTAAACTAAATATATTTTTATATAAAATGTATCTAAGATTTTTAATGCATAATGCCAAGAAGCACACAGAATCTGTATGACGTACTTTTGCGATCTACGTTAAATGTACATTCTTCTTGTTTGCACTTTTTTCTTAACGGACTAAAGAACTTGGTCTTCCTTGTTAATACCAAATAACCTGATACAAGGAAGTTTTCAAACAACTATGTGTCAAAATGAATGCCTTAATACGTTATTCTTTGTGCTATACTTCCAATTATTATAAAATGAAATAGATAATTATCTGGGCTTATTTTTGTCTACAATTTAGCCACATAAAGATATGAATTAGCTCTTTATTCAACATATTAGCTAAATAATATTGTTGAAAGAAACTCATTTGTCTGGGTAAATTGACCATATTTATCAGACAATAATATTTCCCTTCCCATTTCAATTTAATATATCAATTATTTTATTTCAGCCAAATGACCACTTATATATACATTTGTGTAATACTTGTCAAAACAAACATAGATGTAAATTTGAGAGCTTTCAAAGGCTGTAACTGAACTTAATATTTATCAATCTGAGAGAAAAGAAATTAAAATAATTTGTGTGAGTATTTTATGTTTGTTGCTTTAAAAATGCTATCATATTAATTTGTTTGTGCAAATTTTTATAATATTTTGGGCTGGTTATTATCAAAGTCAAATATAAGTCATCTTCATTACATCAAGAACCTACTAAGGCCTTGAAAGTTGACTCCTTTTTTTTTTTAATGTTGTACTAACGTATTACAAATTCTTTACCTTTGTACTTAAATTAATTAGTGGGTCTTTATTGTTGGGTTGAATTTCTTATTTCTTTGAAAACTAAATTTAAATCTCCAGGCAGGCATATGGACAATAATTTGATGGTACAAATGGTAAGTTTTTAAGAGTTTGAGAGTATTCCAAGGGTTTTGTTTGAAAGAATTTGTAGTTACTTTTTATTATTATTTTCTTGTAGTAAACATGTTTCATTTTGTGTGAAACTAACTTTATTTCATTACTTTTATTGAAGTCCTCTTTCATATTTTAGTCCAACGTTTGTAAATATTATAGACATATGCCAAGTAATGAGCATTTACCACTAGAATCTTTGTATTTGGCTATGACAGCTATTTTTCAATGCCACCCTTGTAGCATATATACTAACTATAACATAAATGTGAAGGTTTTAAATGGTTTTTAAGGTTTTCTCAAGTCTGGTGGCACAATACATATCATTACTGAGAAGGAAATTAAGATCATGGTTAGATCTGTGTCTTGGGCTCTTATGATTTATTGGAATTTTACAATAAAATTTAGTTTCTGCTAATGAACAAGTGGGGTGTATTTCAGTTGCAACATGAGTAATACTATTTCTAATATTGAAAGAACCTCGTTTGATCACTTTATCTCATGGTAAATGTTCCTAGACCCTTCCTGTAACAGCTGTTTGTGTTGGTGCTTGATCACTCGTTATCATGAGGCAATAGGGAAACTCTTTGAAATGGTTCATTACAGCAATGCATTCAGTAATTAGACATCTTCATGCAATGCATTTGTGTATTCACATGTTATTCCAATATTGATGTATATGGCATTTTATTCTTCTTCTAGTTTCTCATACAATTACAAGTTGGGGGAGTATTTGCTGAAAGACTTTTATTTGAATGTTTAGAATTAACGCATGTCTTGATATTGCACATACTACTTGTTGATAGCTCGATTGGTAAATGTTTGAAACATTTAATTGTGGTGATACTTTTTCTCGGGAAGTAGCTGTGCTTTATTCAGATCATTAAAAATATTTATAATACACTTGTATAGTATTATATTGTTGTGTTTATGATAAATTTACTTTTTTATTTAAATGTATGCGACCTAAAGGTATTGACCGAAAACTGCTGAAATAATTTTCTATCTTTTTTCAGATATATACTTATTCATTCAAATTGACATTAAGGGTAACTAGAACTTTAAATAATTTATTCAGAAAATAAGGGTTAAAGTAGCTGAAATGGTATTCCATTGTTTAACTATAGCTCTTTGCCAGGCTTTAACTTCAGTTCTTGCAAGAAATTCTGTATTTTATGTCAGGAATCTCACTAGTAGACATTTTCATCTAACCATATTCAGGTTGTCTATTAAAATGCACTATAAAAAATATCCTTACTCGACCCTATCAAATTTATAGGAGAAAAAACAAAATAAATTTGCAATACCCTGTTGATTGATTTGTTTTCCATAAAATGTAATGCTAGAGACTTGCAAATACGCTTCTTTGTTTATGTGTTTTGTAAATCCTTTAAGTTAAACTTTAGTTTCTGAGGCTCTTTTGTTTAACCTTAAAATTATTATTATTATTTATTAACATCCACTTTTTGCAACTCAGGCTAATTGGGACGGGTTATCTACAGGTTACCACCCTTTTCTAGCCAGGGTGGGACTTAGGATGTTATTTAATGAATTTCGTCACTAAATAATTTCCTTTGCCCAGGCAAGAATCGAACTCGCCACTCTAGAATTACCTGGCACATGGCTAACCTGAGCCCCTTACTCTTAAAAGCTATACAAAAAAAAGCATCATGTTGTTAAAATTCTCAGGGCTTAAAAATTATACTTGAAATAAAAAGCATAATGGCACCTTTTTTTATGATCTGACAAAACTGATAGAAACAAAGGTGTTTAAAAAGTAAATTAAAGCAATTTAAAAGTGTGAAACTATGTTGAGTTAAAAAGAAATTTTCTCCAAATCCATATTTATTTATTTTTTGGAGGGGCATGTTATAGAACTCCCCAACCTCAAATTGGTGTTTTTTACATGTTATTTAATATTTTTAATTTTAGTTATGAAGTGTTATCCTCAGAGATGTGAATTCGTTTATTGTACATAAGTAATTAATTTAAACAAAACAATGTTGAAGAGAATTAAAAGTGCTAGGGAGGTATACCCAGTTATTTCTGCTATTCATTAACATTTCTCTGTTAACCCTCGGGTGAGTCACAGGTCTGTTTGGTTTATATTTTACTAGCTTTATACAGAACCTCATGGGAGGTGTGTGGGACTCCTTTCTCATCTATCACATGATCAGCACTAATTTGATAGTCTTCGAATGCAGTTGTCCTTCCTATAGCTGAATCGACCTCACAGGCCCACCAGACTTCCTGACGTAAGGTACTTTTCTATTATCAACATTTTAATGTTGAATAATTTTCTTCAGTCAGTAATTCATCCATTTTATAAATGGAAAAGCTGTGACAGTGGCGATAATACAATTGAACTGGGAGGTCACCATGCTCATTGGTGATCTATGAAAATGGCTGGACAGAAACGAATATTTAACTTGCGTGATTCTGTAGACCTCAGTGAAGTTTTAAGCTAGGTCTTGGAAACAGGTCTGAAGGGTCGGATGCATGGGACAAATCTGAACTTGAAAAAGAACTGAGAGAAGATTATTCTTGATCAGCCTAATGTTACAGGATATACATTACGATGATTTGGCAAATGCAGAGCCTTCTTAAGAAGACAATGATTATTTTGTTGCATTTGAGAACAAAAACAAAAAATCATTGATTCTTGGAGGTGGAAGAAATCTCCTTGGCGAATAAGAAGGGCACAGTAAAACATTCTTTCTGAACAGGTAGGGGATTGTTATTGGCCCTGATGATGATGATGCCAGAACTGATCCTATTTTGAATGAATATACCTGTAAAATGATGGTGCCACTGTGATTAATGTGGGATGGCAAATTGATATTGCCCATTTGTATAGGCAGAAAAGAGTCATTGAGAAATTGTGCATGGTAGAGAGAGGTGATTCTTGATTCCTCATAAAATTGTTAATCATCATCAGAACAGTAATTACGGACATTCTTACAGTTATATGTGAGCCATCATAGATTCAGCTTTGAACAAAGAAAAGTAATAGATTTGTCTGACAAGACTCCAAGCTTTATTGAATGGCTCTGACTCAGAGTTCAGTTTTAGTCTCTTAATCAGTGCCAAAACAAAAATATTTTCAATGGAAAGATATATCGTAAGGAAAACTGCTTGATTTCACATCGTAATTCCTTAGGTTTTCGGTACTTCATTCAACACTCCACAACAAATATTTCATGTTATTTTTAAAATGTAAATGGATATTTGCAACCGAGAATTAAATAAAATCTACTCTAGATGATACCATTGTCTTCATTTAAACATATATTAATATGCACATATTAGGATTTATATTTTTCTTATTATTTCTTTAAGGATGGATGCCTTGCCAATCGAGATTTTAGAGATGGTTTTTAAGTACTTGGATGGTCATGATCTATGTCGGGTTTCTATGGTATGCAAAAGATGGAGAAACATAGGTTTAAGTGAACGTCTGTGGAAAAAAGTTTGTCTGAAGAATGGTGTGAAAGAAGAACAAAACTTATCAGAATTATATGGTAATATTTTTTGTAATGAATTCTTTCTATTTGTTGTGATTAAAATTGAAGATTAAACCCGATGTAACATTAGCTATCATTAAATATCAATATAGTATCAGGGTCAGAGTTTTACATACTGGCTATTCATGGTAGCTTCTCCTATAAGCAGGAAGTCATGATATTAAAGTAAATTTCAATGTAATGCTTTCTTTTTAGTTTATACTACTTATTTTACGTGTCCAGTGAGCTGTATGTTTTTCTCAAAGTTTAGTCATTATTAGTCTCAGGTAAACAGTTTTTGAGGTTGGCTTAATAATCAGAAGTTTCATTTATACGTTGCATTGAGTGTCTTATCATCACTCTCAAGTCTGTTTGTATGAATAGATCACATGATTGTCTATTAGTGTGAATCTAATCTCATGATGAGTAAACTGCATTAGACTATTTCTCGAGGTATACTCAGCATCATAGTAATGGTGTCCTCTCCTCTCTTTTGAGCCCAGGTTAAAAGGATATGGAGTACTAGATTTGTTCTTTTTTTCAGAAATACTGCAGTCACCTGACATTTAATTGAAGTAATTAGTCTCCTTGAATTCCTTAACATTCTTCCCTCATAGTTACCTATCTGGAATGGTGTGCATTAAAGAAACATATGCTGTGGCCAATGACATTTCTGATGTGTTAATTAGACCATCGACATCCACAGCATGAAAACTAGGGACCTTTAAGTCTTCTATATTTTATGGAGGAAGGCTTCCTTTAGAAAACAAGTCTATTCAATTGTTTTTCTACATACTGATCAAACTTTTTACTTTTATAACATTCTGGTAAACAATTAGTACACTTACCTTTAGAGATTTAAGTTCAAGTTAAAAATAGTATTTAAGCTGTAGTTTTAAGTATCCAATGAGCCTACCTTTTACATGATGAAAATAAGGTTATAATATATACATTGATATTCGGGAGCACCAGTGGTCATGCAGGTTAAAGCAGGTGCAGGTTAAATCCCTACCACAGGAGAAATTTAGTTTTCAATGATTGAGTGGTCAGGTGCTGCAGTTTACTAGAGGAAAAGTGGGACTCTAGAGAGTAAATCCCTCTGGCAAAAGACTTTGACTCATCCAGATCCCATATACTGACAAGTAGGCCACTGGTTATAAATTGTGTATTTCTGGTGACAAATTGAGATTTACTTGGGAAAGAGTGATTTTTTTGTGTTCTGTGTACAGTTTATCTGACCAAAAAATTTCCCAATATAAATTTACCTTATAGTTGTATTTTATATCAGAATCTGTCATATTCACCTTCCTTTAGGGGTTCTTAGTTATATGTGGAATAGAAAAACTGGAGGAGAAACAATAACAAATGCCCAAAAGAAACTTCTTATTTCATATCTAATACAAAAACATTTGATTACAACATTTTGGAAAATACTGAGGTGATACGTGTGAGCTTGGACGTCATGTATATATAATGATTGAAACTTTTTTAAAAAGAGTTAGAGTGTGAAAAATTTGACGTTCAAATTTGTACTGTATTTTGAAATGTGTCTTCTGCCTCTCTTATAAAAAAAAAACTATTAATACCTACTTACAAATGATTATATATTTATTATCTTATTGGCACTTGTTACAGGTGACTATGTGAAAACGTGTGGTCTTTGGAAAACATATTACCGTTTGTATTCAGAAAGGTGCAACAATTGGAAAAATGACAAGTATACAAAGCACCAAAAAGGTGGAGAATCTTGGTTCTTTTTGGGATGGTCAAGTTTTCAGGATGTATGTCTTTTGCCTACTTATACTGAGAATACTGTGGATGTATTCAAAATAACTCGTGACACTCTAATTCTTGAACAACAAATTCAAATCCCCATTCCTGGACTTGAACCTACTTTTGTTCTAGCCGATCTCAGATCAATTGCAGCTGCAAAGAGCAATATTACTGTCATTTACTGTAAAACTGAAGAAGGCTATAAATTAAAAAAAATTTTTGCTTGTCGGGGAGGCGAAGTTGTGAAATTCACTGGAGACCCTGAGAATGAGGAAAGCATAACCAGCTTTGTTAGCACAAATTATGTTCGATGTGGAATGGTAAGAGTAATTGAATTTAAAGCTAACAACATTTGGTTATGTGATTACAGCAATGGCCGACTCTTTGTGATTCAAGATGATAAATGTGATTTAGAAAAATGGTTTACGATTGAATCTTGTACATTCTTCAAGACGGGATCTGGATATGTCTGCTTTTGGGCTAATAAATGCCTCTCTCTATGTAACATTTCTGGAGAGGTTATTTTTTCAGTTAGTGGAGTTATTGTCGACTTTATGTCTTTCAACGAAAATTATCTTGGTGTGAAATTTAATAGGAATGCGGTTGAAACTTGGAACATTAAAGAAAAGAAGAGTTTAACTACAATTGAAGTTACTTCTGATACATCTCTAGCTGTACACAACGATTCTATATTTCTTCTTCAGTTACAAACCTATTCCTTAAGCTGCCATGATATACACGATGGAACGCTACGTTGGAGAATAAGCTACAAGATTCCAGGTCCCCCTAGAGCACCACTTTTTACATGCCAGCTTTCAGTAATTCTAAATAAATTTCTTCTTGTATTCCCGTCTCACAGATATGGTAGTCAAGCAGCTAAGTTTACAGCTTTCGATATTCATACAGGGAGTATATTCTACACAAGTAAATACTCTGGTATGATTGTTGAGGTATCAGATAGATTTATTGTCACATTGAGTTCTAGAAAAGATGACGTAGAAACAGGAAATCATGTCTACATAAGGTGTTACATTTAGATATATTTCATTTTTAAATGGAAAAAAAATTGTCATTTAATGATGATTACTTTTAGTTTGTCACCTATGTACAAACAGTTAGTATTTGCTTAATTAAACTGTGATTAATTAACTTCTATTAATAAAATTAAGTATAGGTATCACATTGCTGAAACCCTAATACTACTACAAAACATAATTCATCCAATGTTAAATGCTATATATATATAAAATCACATATTTTTTATTATAATATAAAAAAAAACGTTATATTTTTTTATAATATAAGTTATTAATTTATGTATTATATGTTTTATGGAATACTGTGTGGCTCTAAAGTTTTCTTATTTAAAGTATGATTCAATATTAATCATTATCGAATTGTCGAATTGTTTTGAAGTTTTTCTCCAACATGACTTGATCTGCACTCCTATTCCCATACTTTTTGTGATAATATTATTGTTAAATTCATTTGTTAATTTTTTATTAATTTCATTGAAAAGTCCAAATATTTTTTACTGAGAATAGAACATCAATATCATCAGCAAATTTTAGTATCTTGATTTGCTGAAACCCTACTATTGCATTTTTTTCCTAAATTATTTATCATTTCTTCTACTTCTTGTACTCTGTAAAAAATGAAAAGTAGACATGGGCAGAAAATAAATAAAATATATGTATGTTAATTATTGGTAAATTTTGGGTCATAGATTTGAACCCCGCCTAGTCAAAGAAAATTTATTTAGTCACACTCTCACTAAATAAAATACCTAATCTCATTATAGTTAGGAAAGGGTGGTCACCTGTAGTTAACCTATTTCAAGTAGTCTTAGCTACAAGAAGTGATGTTAGAACAAAAAAAAAGTAGGAATAATTAATTGTTGTCTTAAGCTCCTCCTGTTAAACATGCATTTACTGCTCATTCCCCTCTATATTAAGTAAACAATTTATATTAACTTTAGTTGTTGAAAATCTTGCTTTCCTTTAATTTACATTTTAGAAGAAGTTTTCTATAAGAAAATCAGCTAATGGTGCATACACAACATGATTTTCAATAACTTTCTTCAAATATTGACTAATTTTATCTAGTAGATGATAGATAATTGAACATTATAGTCCATTTGCCTTTGTAACTCTTTTGGAGTTGTAATTTTCATTTGACAATTGATAATCCTCAAACCTTTTATGTAAGACTGTATGTTAAGATTCTTGTATTGCACGAAATCAGCCCAGGGAAAGTGGTGGTTCGTAGAAGGGGAGTCATAAAGTCACGTGTACCAATATTATTATGGATCCCAAAATATTGTATGACCGATATTTTGATCATTGATTTCCTACAATTATTATTCAAGACTTATCTCGAACATTAACAAAGCAATTTTTTTTAATCGTTGATAAAACCTTCACTGAAACAATCTCACAATAAGCTATTTTAACATTGAAAAACTAATTTATAGCACATTAGCAAGTTTTATTTACATAAGGATTTTACTAAGGGAAAAATAGAGAAGGTAATGTGAGATAATATCATCAGTGTCATTCTAGCATGAGAGAAATTGCTTAGATAATGCAACCCATGCATGACAGCCTTTTTTAATATAAATAATAGACTGAGGTAAGTACTAAATCAAATAAAAGATGGATGTTTTTGTATTACATTAAAGTTAAACAGAATATGTGTTAAAAAATTAATATGAAAATAATACTATTAAATTAACACAATAATAGCATTGAATGAATAATAAATAAAATTAACCTAATTTGATACCAACATTTCTTTGTTTCAGTTTATTTTAAGAGCTTCACAATGTAGGCGATTTTGCTCATTTAAATTTTATAAAGGAAGAAAAAAAATTGTAATTACTAATAGAAAAGTAAGAAACACAACATGTAGAGCTCTAAACACAACAAAATAGTAAATAAAAATACTCAAAAAGAACAAATCTGAATAAAAAAAACTACAAAAACAACCATAATTGAATCCAATAAATAGAAGATAAAAAGCATTTATTAAATAAAAACTAATATTATATGGTAATAAAAGTTAAAATAGTTTCCAAGTTTAATAAATTAAAATAATAGATAAGTAAAAACACATTTATATGATATATATTGTAAAAACAGACACACATATGCAATCATGCACACACACACACTCATATGCATGGACACACACATATAGATGGATTGTAAAATGGTTCAGTTTTGTTAAATATAACTTTAAAATCAAAGTGTATCAGAGAAAAACGTTTGTGTATATGTTTGTGTTTTTAAGCGCTGAATAATTATGGACTTCCTTCACACATACCCATAATCATTCATATATTTGTTTTGGTAATAAACATTAATATAATAATAATTTTTAAAAAATGTCTAACTATATGGATGCTTATTATGCTTAGAAAATCTAATTTTTGAGCCACACCGTATAATTATTGAGTACTGAAAACATGGACTTTTCTTGTATACTTTTTATCTAGTACAAGAATTTATTATACATCCTTTCCTAAAGCTCCATTTTTCTATATAATATCTTTACATAATTGTGACTGCATTTATCTGTAATTTATGCATTTTTGATATAATCAGTAGCTTTTTTTTTTATGAAGAAAAGAGATATAAAACCAGTAGAAAAGATTTGTATTGCGAGATGTTGACAAATATTTTTGGAAAGGATTTTACTTCCATGAATGAAAAGAAGAAAGACTTCATAAATTCAGAGACTGACCAATGTTCTACGATAAACAAGAAAATCAGGTAACACTAGCTAAGATATTTATTAACTTTTTCAATTTTCTTATTATTTATTAACTTTTTCCATTTTCTTATTATTTATTAAATGTTTCCATTTTCTTATTATTTACTAACTTTTTCTATTTTCTTATTATTTATTAAATGTTTCCATTTTCTTATTATTTATTAACTTTTTCCATTTTCTTATTATTTATTTAAATTTCCTTAGGCCCAATTTTGTTTCTTTCTACGGAAACATTCCATTGCCCTACACATTTTTCTCTCCTTCATTAATCTTCTCATTCTTTAAGCTTAATTTACTTGAAGAGAATCACCTATTGAAGTGTTTTACTGATAGTACGATTTCAAAAATTTTCTTTAACCGTCCTACAAGTACTTGGCAGAATGGGGCCCGTCCAAATTTTTATATTCATCTGGTTATGCTCTTTTACTTAATATTTACTTTATCACAATTAAACTTAATATCAACTCAAACAGTTAAACTTTTATCACAATTAAACAGAAAAGTATCAACTGAGAGGTGTAAAACTAAAGCTGAAGGTTTTTAATGCCGAACTCGTACCAGGAGGAGTGGGGATTCTGAAAGGGGTAAAACTTATAATCTTAAATATCTCTTTTAGTGTGCCATCCATTGAGAAATGTTATATAATCAATCTTGATAATGAAGGTATTTCCTTCTATAATGTGCTTTGCTGTAGCTCAAATGTTATCAAAGTTATTTTTGATATTTCAGCCTCCTGAAAACCACCGGGCCTACTAATACAGTTTTCATATTACTGTATCATGTTACTAATTATCTGATAGCCATGATTATTGATGTCTTCTCTTATTGAGTGTGTCATGGTATTTTGTACCAAGATTTTGCTAGTCATGCTGCTAGATTCTGGGTATCAGAATTTCTCGTCAGTTGTCCTATGCAATGTATGTATACTTGTCTAGTCCAGTTCCGGAGGATAAGACTCCATACCTATGAGTCTGTGTCAGATCGCCTACTGTGTCTAAGTTCCTCAGTGTTCATTTTCTCCTGGATTACATCTTTCATCTTTTTGGGATAAAAGGTGTCCACAATTTACTGAGTCTAAAGCCATCTTCTCTATAAAAATTATTCAGATATTTTCCCATTTCGATGGCCTTTCTTGATAGCTTGTTACTTCAGCCAAGACTTTGGCTTTGCCACATTTTATCTGGTGGGTTCAATTATAAAACTGTTCTGCCACTGCAGATTTAGTTACTTCTGATTTCTTAACTGACTTCAGCTGCTTAGAAATTCTTGTGCCTATTAATCTTCATGTTTGCTCAATTTATTCTTTTCCACACATGCATGGGATGCCGAACACCACAGGGGTTCTTCACTGCAGGGCATCTTTGGCAGTTGATTATCATTTGGTATCATCTGTCTAATTTTCCTGACAGTTATGAAGATTGTCTTTATATTTCTTGAGAACTTTTGCTATATTTTATGTTTTTCCATTCATATAAGGAATTTCTTCTGTCCGACTTTCTGTTGTTTTCTAATTTCTTGTGCCCATCTTTATTAGATGTTTCTTTCATCCGAATGAATAATGGGTATGGAGAGATCTTTATCATATTACAATGTTTATATTTATTTCAGGGTTTTTATTATTACATGCGTAACCTTATGGTATGAGTAGGTGGAGATGATTCCTGATCCACATCAAAAATCTTAATCGTTAATCATTATCCAGGGTGTACATCATTTACAACTCTAGCATCCAGAGTGAGCCCTTTATCTTTTCTCTTTGGGAAGAGGGGGGGGGGGGTAGGAGGTGATTAATTATTAAGTTCTCCTAAGAAAAATTGGATTAGCTGTCCTTATATTAGGAAATAATATATTAAATGAAATAATAAGCTGAAATATTTACTTTGTTTTCTGTCATGCATTTCCGTGTTCTCCAAATGAACCATTTCTCCTTTTTTATTGAAATTAATCTATTTAGGTTAGGCTTGGTCTCTCCAATGCCACTTCCTCTTTCTTGCCTCCCACAACCAAACTAAAAACACCTTTCACCTTTGCTCAAACAAAGCTGTAACCTACGAGAATTAAAAGTCAATGATAGAAACAAAAATGTATATCCATTATTTTTAAGATTTGAAATATATTTTAAAACACTTTTTCAGTTACTTACTTATTTTAGCAATCTGATTACTCACACCTGTTTCATTTAAAAACACAACTTTATTTTAAGATCAATCCATTAAAATTAAATTTGTTGTTTTTACTATAGAAAAAATGGAATCTAATATCTCTTTAGTTGCTATGTTTTATTTCAAAATTCAGTTGTAAAACAAATTTGCTTAATTTCATTTTAGGTCTCTGGAAGCAGGCGATTTTCATCAGTATATATCATCTCAATTCTTTTATCTTCCACGATGTGTTGTCGTATTGACTTTTAAAAATGGCCTAAGAAAGTCCTAAACATAAAAATATAATCTACAAATTAAATATATTTTTCTTATCATCCATGAATGAATTAAATATTTGATAAATGATTTCTAGATTAACTGAGGCGATAAGTTTCGAAACAGGATCAATCCATTTTTTTCATTTCCTGTTATAAATGATCACAAGTTGTATATGTACTGTATCTCCAATGAAAACATATTGAACAAAAATGAAATCTCTGAATAGAATATTAAACAGTATAAAGATGGCTTAATAGTCATGGGTATTACACCAAATTCATAGCTCTATAACACTTTTGGTATCTACTGTGAAAATGTTGAAAATGGATGAAGCTAGTTGGAAACTAACAGCCTCAATTATTAGTTTTCTGATACTATATGTACTAGTTTTAATAAATAATATAAGATACTTTGAGGTCAAAAATAATGTATGATCTGTGAGGATAAATAGATTTCCATAATTTTTGGTTATAAGATTCTCTAAGTTCCACTGTAACATGTGCTCACTGTTTTTTTCTTCTTCACAAGATCTTGTTTAAATAGTATTCAATACAAATTTGCTCTCTTACTTTTGTACTTGGGAAATATAAATGGAGCGATCATGTGATATAAGAAACAGGGTTAAACAATAATTTGTAGAGAATTTTTCACCCTCAAAAAATTAAGAAATGTCTTCGGGATATCTGTTTTATGGGTATCACTGTAAATCTTTAGACTTGAGGCGGTGTTGCATAAAAATTAAACAAAATTTTACTTGGTTTTACATAGCTATATAGAGAATTGTTTAAATCTTACGTATAGAGAAATAAGTCAAGTGGATAAAAATGTGTTTCAATAATCAATCTTCCTAATTTTAATTAAAGGAAATTAAATTTCTATTCTTGCACAAAGAATAATTTCTTAAATTTTAATAGAATTTGATTTCCTATAAAATACCTTCTAGTCACATCTTACCCCCTTTGTTAATTTAGTCTTCAGAACTATTTATGTAAGTTATATATAATCTTTTCCATCCTATGAAGTAAAGAGTATGTATTATTTTCATATGAACATTTTTTGTGCTACTCACTCAGTTTCATGTGCATATAGTGTGCTTAGGATCCTAAGAGAAATACTGGATTTAATAATATTGATTATATCAATTTTCATCTTCCAAAAACGGCCTTGTGGCATGAACTAGAATTATACACAAATTTCTCAGCTTATATTCTGATAAACAGAACCTGTACGTTCTCCATTATTTACTCATTAGTAAACAAGAATCTATTTGAGCATTTCCTAAGTCATCTGAATGCTATATTCTAAAGTTCTATTTAGTATATTTTTAAAACAATAGAAACCCAAGAGAATTTTTATTAATTCAACCCATATAAGGAAATTAATTAAATATAAATAAGTGGGGTAAAGATCAATAAAATGACAGCAGTTAAAAATTAACTCAACTCTCTAAATTTCTTTGAAATGTACAACTGTATGTGAACATTTGATAATTACTATCTCAAAACATTTTGTGTTGAATTATTTTGTGCAGGATTGCAAGTTAATTCATTTATAAGATCTTTTATTTGTTGGGTATTGGGTCTTGTGCACGTGCTATGATTAGATTACTGATTCGGGGAGGGGGAGGGGCTTATCTTTCAGTACTGTCTCTCATTATGACTGACATCTCAATCACATTATAGAAACTTTTTGTCAAATTAAGCGTCAAAGTGATTTAAGAAGAATAGCTACCAGCTAGAGTGACCAAAATGTATCTTGTATTCAATGATCATTAGAATATAAACCCTCATGTTAGTGAGCTGCTAGCAGAGAATTGATTGATGACTATTCTGTAAACTATATTGCTTAAGAGACTGAAAAAAAAAACTGTTGAGGGCACAAAAGGAGACTAGATACTCAGCATTTCGCTCGGCAACCCTCTTAGTGTGCCCAGCTGGCTAAAAACAGCTTGGTAACCTATACATGCCCTCTCCCCCTGCCATTTTTACCTTGCTCCTTGTATCTGCAATTTTAGATTGGCTGGAAACAAGTTCATTTTGGAACTATTAAAGCATCTAAAAGAAAATGCTTCAAAAAAAAAAAAAAAATTAAATATTAAAGTTATTTTGGATGATTGGTTTTTTTTTTTTAAGAATTTCATTAAATTAATTTCTGAACCCACCTTAGATAGTAGAGCACGAATAAGAATGTATGAATATTATGCTTAAACTCAACCATATGTTCCTCTTCCTCAACTTGTCCTCCTTGAATATTTGAATTCTTTTGAAAAGTTCTGTGAGTCTTTCATTCATAAAACCATTTGTAGTTTTAGTCACCGATGAATAATATTTTTTAGTGTTAAAAGTCAAAATATTGGCATAAACTTTTATTCCAATTTATATGTGTTGATCTAAATGTTAGAATTCACTCTAATGAAATGAAGTGTATCAAATCAAATTTGTATTTGATGTTGTAACTTTATATGGTGCTATATATTTGTATTTATATAATTTAGTGTCATAACTATATCACTGCTATTTAAGAATTTCTAATATCATTGTATTAACAATTTTATAATAATAGTTCCTATTGCAGATTATTTAATGGCATTTATTTATTTTCAAAAGAACTCCAATAGTTAGAGAAAAGTATAAAATAAAACTTTTCATGATTTCTTACTGAGTATTTCTTAAACCAATTTCATGCTGAAATCTGTTAAAACCCAGTGCTTTGCTAGTTCTGCTGCTTCTTCTGAGAAATATTATTTATTAAGACATATTTACCAAAATAGTACGTACATTCTTCAGGTTTTCCACAGTTACCGTGTATAAATCAATCACCTACAGGATGGTGTATAAGGTGTGGTTCTTCTGAAAAAAAGACTGGGCTCTAGGATGAAAAAAAATGTCAGCCACAAATATCTATATTTCTCACACAAACATGTTTTTGGCAGACCCTACTGCCATGCTGAGTTTAGAAGAGATGATATTGGTAGAGGGACTGAGCACAACTCAAGTGTGAAGTATTATGTATGTATGGTAAAGAGTATTATGTAGAGTGTCTATGACTGGTGTTCTAAAGAAACATATGCACACGCAGACCAGTATATGAAATAACATGACCTGGCTTCATTCAAGATCATTAAGCATAATTCCAAACAGATTGGCTAGGGATGTGTAGTCCCGTCCTCTCTTACAATCATCCTTCACACTTATCCGCTATATTTTTAGTGCGGTCTCAGGAGGTTTCTGAAGTTAAAAATGGATAGCGGAAATCATAAGTTAGGCCACAGAGTAAAGCTATTACTCCAAAAATTGATGACCATATTAAAAAAATTAGTGGGAGGAAAAAGTCAAGCAAATCTTAGATGAAAAAATTTGAGGCCAATAGGTCAGCCGATTGGATTTGTCTGCCTCCATTTTGTCAGTCTTGACAACCACCTTGGAGGTAAGGTTGAAACATGTGGAGGGTAAATTTTATATATATGTATATATATATATATATATTTGTGTCTGTTATCACTCTAGCAATCGCAATTTCTGTTTGATAATTTCAAAACTCGATATTTAAACGTTTTTTGTAAAAAGAAAGATCAAGTTCGTTAATGGCTGAAATCGGACCAGTAGGAAGGGAGGAGATTTAGAGGGAGGATTTTCAAAGTATCTCCCTTTCTGTACGTAAGATCGAATAGTTGTATGGAACCAATCTCATTGAAAATTAAATGTACTATAAATATTTTTATATACATTTGTTCTCTATCGTGAATATTAATCAAGATAATTGCATTTTTCAGCCTTCTGTAAACCTTCACTCCAACTCATGTCACATAAACAATACCCTGTTATATAATAGACCACTTTATTCAAAACTTAAATACCAAATATTATTTTAAAGAGACCTTTATTAGATGAGATACATGCAAATATATTCTGTTGATCCCCCCCCCTTCTTCATTTAAGTTTTGGATTTCTAAAATTTGAGTGATTGAGATAAAAATTATTCTGATTCATTATAAATTGCAGTACTAGATATAGTAAATAGTTTTCAATAAAATTAATATGTTATATTCAGATATATTTCAGTAATTTTTTTTTGTTTCCAGTGAAGAATATCTCTGTTCAGCTTGGTTGACCCGTTTGTTTACAATCCAGGCACTCCGTTGGGAGGTTATTAAAATTGTCTGAAAGATTTCTCATTACCGTTTGCATTTATTCACTTAATATTCATGGTGGTGTAAGTGTTACTAGTATCTAGATTTATCTATTGTAAAACTTCACATGGGAAATTTGCTTAGTTTACGCAGCCTGTGCGTGACGGACATTTATTTGCCCACAACGAAGATTGAATTGAGGTCACATTTCAAAGATATTAAAAAGTTTGTTTATAATAATTTTCATCAATCCTCATAACAGAAAGGAAGAAGAAATGTTCCTTTTCTGGTTTGTGTTCCTTTTACATTTTGTGTTCCTTTTACGTTTTGTGTTCCTCATTCGTTTCTTTTTTACCTTTTCTGTTTTGTGTTCCATTTCTGTTTTGTGTTCCATTTTCTGTTTTGTTTAATTTTGTTTTGTTTTCATTTGAGTTTTGTTTTGTTTAGTTTTTTAAGTTACGTAGCTTTTGTTTAGAGCAACATCACCAAAGCAATAAATAAATAAAAAGAAAAGAAAAAATGACAAAAAACAGTCAAGTGACTATAGGATAATTTAAAGATGTACACAGACATGAAAATCCTTCATTTTTAAGAATGATCCTTTATACCTACGTACAAAGTGAAAATTTTTGGTGCTCAGATTTCAAGGGAATTATCAGTTTTGAACCTCCCTGGACTCATTTTGATTTGAACTCATTTTTTTTCTTTCTCTGAACTTATGTACAATCTCTCATAACTCTAATATTACTAGCTTTAGAATGTTAAAGATAAGTTTCATATTCAGAATTGTTGTAATGTCAACTTTTGGATCTCCCTTTTTGAACAAAATCGACTAAGGGGGAAGAGGTGTAAAAACCCTTAGAGGAGTGCAAAAATTTTAAAAATCAAATCTCTGCAGGTATCGGAGTTGGAAAAAAATTGTATACAATCTTTTTTGTTTATCATAAAAATATCCATAAATTATTTTCTTGACATTTTTCAATTCAATGCACCAAAATGCAGATACTGTGTATCATTATCAAATGATACAATTTAAAATTAAGTCAACCATACTTTTGATTATTTAAATAACAGGAGTAGAAGGAAGTCATGTGGTGCCCTTAAATTAGTCTTTATTACCAACAACAGTAATGATAACAGACCTTAGGACTTGTACAAAATTGTATGAGTACCAATGTCAGCCCAATATTAGAAAAATAAAACATTAAGAAATTAAAATGGTTTATTATAAAGAATCAAACCCTGCCTTCGAATAATTATTTATATGTGCAAATAAATTCAATGTAAGAGAAATGGTTTGTATGGTAATTTATGGGCTTCCAAACCCATAACAAAATAATAAAAAAAAATCTTTGTTTAAAAACAAAATAAGGTAACCTCCTTTACAAGTTTAACCTGTTATGCTTAAAATAATAGATTAATATTAATTTATATATACCTAAAGAAAAAAAAGAGGCTTGCAAAAGCCAGCTAAAGAGCTACTACTATTTACATTATACATAATATTTTTATAAATTTTAAAAATAACACAATAAGAATAAATTAATATGTACACTTAAAAATATATTTTAAAATAAAGTTTATTTACAATTCGCTGTACATTAAAGCTAATCAGTACAAAAACATATTAATATTCAACTTTTAGAAAACAGTATTGTTTTATTTATGAAGAATAAAAACAGTGGAAAATAAACTTTGCACTCAAAATATATAAAAGTAAAATACTGTTCAAGAATTAGTGAGAAGTACAAATTTACTACCAGAACTACAGACATAATGAGCAAGCAAGCTAAAAATAATTTATTACGATATGTCAGTGCCAAGCATCATATTATTCAGAATATTGTTTTACTTTCATAGTTAATTAAAATAAAATATATTTATTCAAGATAACAGTAACTTTCTTAATTCATATTTATTTGTGGTTGTTCAAAGCATTATTGCCAACATTTTGCAAAGTTTTATTTCTTTGTTCGGAAGCTTTAGGAAAAATACAATGGCATTAAACCTTGTAATACTCATTTGTGCATACTATTATTTATAACTGCTTTATTAGTGTATTGTATTCAAATATTCTAAATGAAAAATGTACTATTAAAAAATAATCTAAAACTATGGAATATGAATCATAATGTGCAAGGACCTTGCACACACTTAAAAATTTGGTAAGGCCTCTAGCTTGCTAAAACTTTTCAAAATTCTGTCAATACAGCTTATGATTAAAATTAAAAGTAAGGAATGTAGAAAATGAAATGTGAATCTTAGAAGGAAAAATTACTTAGCAGTGTTGATCGCAAAGGAGGGATGAGTTGATGTAATCGTTCAAAAGTAGTTCATACAGCAGGATATAAGTTACAGCTTTACAATGTTCAAGGTATGCAAATGAGTGACTCAAAACTCGCCTTAGTATCAAAGTTATAGCAGTGTAACCCAGCCCAACTTAAGTAGCGTCTATGTTTACCATTTTCAAAGGAATAGAACCAGTGCTACACTCTTATTTCCTAAATAAATGGCTACAAAGACACTCTCAATGCTTTTAAAGATTTTCTGTATATGCTTTTCACTACTAAATCAACAGTACAATGAAGTAACCTTGTGTAATTGGCATGTATGTATAATTTGGATGGTGACAAGAGTGTAAGTAGCTTAAAAACTTAGAAAAATAGAAGGTTTTAAGTGTTATGATTCATACAAATAAAAACACTTGGTTCTGTGTTGTATAATTCAAAAATGGATAGCAACAAGAGAGTAGATTGCTGGCATACTTATACAAACAAAGGTTCCACATTGTATAATTTAGGAATGGTTAGCCATGAGGAAGGGAGTAGATAGATAGCTTGTTCACTAAAACAAGAGCTTTAAAATTGTATAATTTATACAAATAGAAACATTAGGTCCTAAGTTGTATAATTCAGGAATGGATAGTGGCAGGAGAGTAGATGGCTTGTTCACTTATAAAAACAAAAGGTTTTAAGTTGTATAGTTTGGGAATAGGTGGCAGCAAGATAGAAGATAATTTGATTGTTTACAAAAACAGAAGGCTATGAATTGTATAATTCATACAAATATTATGCCCTAAGTTGTTTAAATTAACAATGGATTGCAGCAAGAGAAAAGATAAAAACAGGAGGTTCTGATTTGAACCTCTTGAATATACTAATTGCTTTAAAAAATTTTTATTTTACTATGCCCATGCAGTCCTGACACAAAGCCAGAAACAAGCACCAAACACACTCCTTTCCTAATTTTCTCAATATTTAAAATAATAAGTAAATTACTTTAGTAACTAGGAATATTAAACAAATGTTGTCTTCATATGGTTATTATTTATTGACCCAGTTTCAAGCCTCCAGGCAATTGTAATTGTTTAAAAAATTCTGGCATTTACATTCATAAACACGGACATGCCTGTACACTCACGAACATACAGACACATAAAACTAAATCTTGTATAGGCTGTAAATAATATCTAACTGTCATACATAAGTGTAATGTTTATAATCCATTTCAATAAGAATAATTTCTACAAAAAAATAACTAAAATCATTTTATTTACAATGTCAAAATAATTTTGCCTTCTAAGCCTTAAAAAATCTAATATTAATAATAATTATAAATAAAAATCATTTTTATAATTACTAAGATGCAAATATAGAATATTATTTTTTGAAAATGTAATGCTATTAATCTTAAGCCTCTCTAATCTTAACTCCTTTCAGTGACCTACTTAATAATTCAAATTGCTATCTTCCATGAATGAGAGTGTACACCTATTCTGTATTCATCTAACTGCATTAAAATCAATCATTTATGATCATTTGTTGGAATCTATCAGATCTAATTACTAACATTACTATTATCCTGAAAAGTGTATACTGCACTATAACTTTACCACTTTCGTGATTCATCACATATTTTCTAATCCTATAGCATTATTCCTTAAATGGACGACTTATTTAGTTATTATTGTTATTTTAATAGCGAAAATAAATATAATTTACTTTTTAACATATATAGTTTTTAATAAATGTATAAGCCCTAAGTAAAAGGATAAATTATGGAAAAGTAAAACTAATTCTAGCAAACTAAAATATAATTGAAAGATAGCGTTAAATATCATGATTTCACACGGCCCTGTTTTTCCTCAAGCCCCCTTAACAATTGAGACAGCAGGCCAAGGGTTGTGTTGCACCAACCCATTTCTGACAGTTAACCAGACAAAAGAATTCAAATTAATAAAAATGAAAATCTTCTTCTCCATACTAAGTGGCTAGGACTGGATCATCATAAGACTTGTTGATCCACTTGATCCTTCCTGATCATGCATAAAGATTTTCCTGAGATGTGTGGTAAAATAGATACTAAAGTTTGCTACAGCTTTATCCAAACTTCTATTCAACTGCCTCAGGATGATGGATAGAATTCCAACTTTGAAGCCTGAACTAAATAAAATATCCCTCCACCAAAAAAGCCCATCATGCTACCACTGGACTTATGCCTGACCTTAATTATTTTTTTTTTTTTTTAACTTGGCAACAATTACGCTGATGATAGACATCCTCAAGAGAATTTATTTTTTCATTAGTGCAAAAGAATTAATTTGCCATTTGACACATACTTATTTCAATGAAAACCTCTGAAGTTATTGAACAAAGAAAACCCTCAACAATCCTTTCCCCTAAATATAAATTTCATTTTGATTTCTTTTTGTAGTTTTTTTTTTTAAAAAAAGTATTTTTTATTGAATTATTTTTTACTCAAATATTTTTAAATGTTTGGAACAGTTCATTTGAACTGTAACAAGATTTTCGTTCACTAGCCGTCAATAAAATACTGGACCCAATGTAGACAAGTTGCTGGCCTCAGCTCAGAATGAGTTTTAGCTAGAAAGGTGGAATAAATGAATGAATAACTCAGGATTACATAATTTTTAGTTTTTTATTTCCTTTCTTCACATTAGGAATCATAATTTAGGCCTAGGATAGAAGAACCATTGAGGCAATCTTTTAAAGGAAATCAGTGTTAGTTCGATAGATTCATCTAACACAAATATGTTTGTCATTATCTGATAAGTATTTCTAATTAGGGAAATCAGTTTTTTGAGACATTGATAAAACACACTATTTAACTTTTTGTTGCAATGAGCCAGGGAAGGGCATTTCTTAAATAGTTGTTACTAGCGTAAAAGGAACCTGATTCTAAAGGCACTATACTAACTTTTTTTTATTTGTAGCAGAATGGTTTATAGGCTTTAATCTGCGATTAAAGAATATAAGGCCGGAGGCCTTCAACTTCGCCTTGAGTGAGATAATGTCAGCAACAAGAGGCTAATAAGGTGCTACTTAAATAAATATTAAGAAGCTCCGACTAAGATGCCACATATGTATAATTGGCATAAACCGTGACTGCGAATCTTTTAACCTAAAGTATATATATTAGCCCAGAATTAAAAAGGGCTGTAGTCTCCCAGAGTTTACTTTTTAGAACAATTATGTTAATGCTGTTCATGAACATAAATATTTATATTTTGACGAGGAACCATTATTATATCAATTAGTTTCTAGATAACAGCAATTCTAAGGATAAATTTGTCTAACTACTTATATCTCGGGTAAAACAAATGAATGGCAACATTTAACTACTCATGCTACAAGTCATTTGTGTTATTGATGAATACAATGGGATAATTTTGTGCGATCCAATCTTTATATTTCCAGGGAAACCATTTCTATTTCACCACACAAAAGGACGGGTAACATGTCTAGTCCTTTATAAAACTGAATGTATATTATTATTTTTTTTTTATTAACAACAATCAAAATAAAATTTACATCCTTTTGTCTAGAAAAAAAAAGGAGTTTTCCTGTTGTTTTTTTCAGGATGAACAATATAACCAAGAGGTTAATGAGTTAAGTTAAGTTATACTATATACAGATTACAAAACTAAATCCATTTCAAATACATCCGCTTTAAAATTTAAGGAATAATAATGAGCACAAACAATTAATAAACTTAAAAATCTAGTGATTAATAAATATAAAAATAAAATATAACTTAATTGTAGGCAATGTGCAGGGTTTTTTTTTTTTTTCACAAAAAGCAAAACTTTTAAGCACATGAACATTTGAACTTTTTTTGTTGAACTGTCAACAAAAATAAGGAATGTCTTTAAACATCATTTATTGTCCATTATTTCAGAAATAAAAAAATACAACTTTGCATGATAAAACTCTTTTATCGAATAGCAATAGAGGCTGTCAAGCTGGTGTGATAGATAAAATAATACTTTTCTCCTTTATTAAAACCCATAGTCTATATTCTTCCATTCAGTTTTAGGGTTGAACAAATAAAACATTTTTATTTTAAAAATAATTATTCTCCTGATATTCTCGATGCAGATCAAATAAAGAGTAATTTTACTAATAAGACACTCCATTGAATATCATTTTTATTTTTTTTCTATTTGCAGTTGATCTAGAACCCCTTTGTGCTAGTATGTTGTATCAAATATTCATATTGAGGAAAAATTAATCTCTGAACTTCAAACTAGTAAAGATGCATTTAACAAAAAAGAATTACTGTTAAAGTTCAATTTTCCCACGCTAGGGCTTTTGTTTTTAAAATAGAAGCACAGTTTTTGTTCAGTTTAGTAACATATTTCATAAATGTTTTATAATCAAGTCTAATCAAAATACAGTAGGATTTTATATAATATTTCTAGTAAAGACAAACTTTTAGTAAGTTATGTCTATTTACTAACAATCATTATCTATACAATAATAGTGTCACTATATGGAACTATACCAATTTAGTTAAATATAATAATTTTTTTTCAAGCACAACAAATTTTCATTAGAATATTTAATTTTGTACATTTTTAATATTATACATTATCTTTATTGATTTTAGCCTACATCTCTTGAACTTATTATTGTTTTAATATATTTATTAATGCACCTTGAATATCACCAAGAATTATTTGTTGCAAATTTATATCATTAAATAAGTTCATTTTAAAAGTCATTACCTATGCAAAACTCCACTATATTTATTTATATTGCTTTGTATGGCTTATTGCTACAAAATACAATAATTTTCTCCGAGTACAATTTATTAGCTATTTTAGAGCCCTCAAGATGAGGCGAAAAATAATATTTGAAGCAAGACTGGGCAAATTAAGGCTTTTTGTGTTATAAAGAACAAATGTTCTTAATCCTTCACTAACAGTCATTTACAGAATTATCAAACTAAATTGTTTTATTGAAAATGTTTGTAAGGATTTATTATATTTCTTCTTCATCCCTTTACGTAATGTCATTCACTCCCAGCATCGATCATTCATTAATGAAAAAAAGCATTTTATTTATTCAACCAAACCTTAAAGAAACATTGGGTCAACTAGCTAATGTAAAGAAAAATAAACATATTACTTATCAATTACAAATGCAAAAATATATGAGGTCATGGAAATTTTATAATAATAATGAATCTCTTAAAATTATAAAATATATAATACTCAAAATAATGCTTTCAAGAAAAAACACTTTTTCTAACAAAATATCAACATGTTACTACTAACCTAAACTATAATTATTGTACATAAAGAACTAATTTCTTGACTAGAATAAAACAATACAAATAAAAATATATTTATATTTTTAACACAATGTACTAAATATAAATTAAAATTAAATAATGTATATCTATAGAGTAATAAGTGGTTCAAACCTGATTTTGGAAATTTATATTGCTAGGAACAACTTCTGAAAAAATTATTCCCAAAAATATAAGTACACCTAACACATACATAGGTGAAGTTGAGGTCTTAGATTTTTAAAGGTTGTTTTTATTTTTCAATTAATAACTCATATACTAAATAAGATGGTGATATCTGAATAGTTTCTCAGAAAATTAGAATAAAAATACAGATTATTTCAAAGAAGCTTCACTCCAAAGAATTTTTGAAAATAGAAAAAAAATGCTATTCTTTGCATAAGGGTTCTCTTCAAGTAAAAACTACTTGAAAAAAATTAATTAATTATTTCTATCCTATTTTTCAGATATAAAATAGAATGACAATGAATTATAATGTATCAGGGTATTGATAAATAATTCAAAAAAATAAATGTTTAATAAAAGAGTTTTTATTTTTAACTTTTTCATAATAAGATAATAATTTTTACTAATTTTTTTTATAGAATTTCACCTTCCATTTTGTGAAATTTGAATCCAATTTAGGAGTCCCTTCCAAGGTTTTTAATATATAAATACCTAAGCCTAACTTTTTTTCATCATTAAATAAGAAACTGTTAAGAATTTACCTTTTTCGTAAAGATACATTAACGATAAAAATTTTCCTAAAGAATCATGTGCTCAATGTTTTTCTTGAACAGAAAATTTGGAAGACGATTTGATGTATTTTTATTTTCACAGATATTGCAGAGTTACAAAAGCACCAAAAGAAATAACTAAATCTGTTCATAGTTTTTGTGTTGGGTAACTAAGTTTTACGAGGGAGTCAATGTACATATATCACAGTAATGAGTAAAACCTCATTCATATTAGAAGCAGCTTTTAAAATCTGTTGAGTATAATAGGAGTGAAGCCAAAATCAGGCATTGTTGGGAATCCCTATCATTTTTCAGGTATTCTTTAATCTAGACCATTTGGGCAAGGCCCAAAATGACCCCATCTCTCAAAATTAAAAAAAAAAAATTGTTGGCAATATACATATGAGCACATGAGAAAATATCAAAATAATGGAAGTAGTATAGCAAGGCTATAACATCCTGTTTCTTTGCATTATATTGTACTTTTGTCTTAGGGTGTTCGTCTTAGAAGTGACAATGGCTAATTCCAAATTCAAGATCCCTATAAAATTAGGAGCCAAGAGTATCCAGGCAATGCCAATAAAGCTTAAATTTTGCATTCGTGGGTGTAACATTTACAAAATAAAAGTAAACTACACACACACACACGCGCATTTCATACCAAAGATCACTTCTCTTTTAGAAAAGCATAGCAAAAAATAGCTTCTGTGCTGGTATAAATGTAAAAAAAAAGGAGGGAAAACATCTAAATGAGTAAAAATTATACTCAAGTTTGAAGTTCCATTTCGAAATATTCAAGCACTCCCCAAACAGAATATGATCAATTGTGAAATCATGAACAAACAGTAATAAAGAACTGTCATGCACATAGGTTTTCCGAAACCAGTGAAACCTAATAATCGTCCAGGTCAATTACATATTTATTAAGGACGGTGTCTTTGTTACTTTTCGTGAGTGACAAAGTACTCATAACCATCCAAATAATAACAACCTTTATCAGTTTAAAAAGATTTTAGAACTCTGAAATATGAAAAAATGTTGTCTATGGTTCTAAATTAACAAATAAACCATATTTTTATAAGACAAGAAATATACTGCAAATCAAGCATACTTAGATTAATAACACAAGAGTTAGCTACCTGGATAAACAAAAACTTAAGGATTAAATGCATTAAAGGAGAATGAATTATATGTGTGAGTACTTATTATTAACATATTAATGCTGTGTCCATCTGAAATTATTGTTACTTATTATTATTTTGTTGCTCTATCAAGACAAAAATGACAAAGGAGATTAGACCCTAATTATAACATTAGCAATAATTGCCAAATGAAGAGAAAGAGTAAAAATTAAAACCTTTGACTCAATAGGATTGGGTTACGAAAAAAAAAAAAAATCTTTTACAACTTCACTGAGGATAACTTAGGAAAAAAGACAAGGCTGAATATTTAGTACGCAAATAATCTATTGAAGCATTACTGTAAACTCATAGATAATAATTGAATAAAGTTGGAAATGGTGATGAGCAATTGATACGGAATAGCACTTTTTAACATGGTGTTGAACCCACTGGGTGAATGTGAACTTCCAGTCTATATAAAGTCAACAGCTACAGTCAAGGCTTTAACCAATTGCAGTAAAATATTTATTGATTAAATATTAACTTATTACTTTGGTAACAAGTTAAGAAACATGGACACACCGTATAAAAGGACGACAATTTTGATTCAGTTATTTAAGAAACAATATGTCATGAAGTTCAATTAAATAAAAATAAATAAATCATGAATTAAATATTGTGACATATGGTTTTTCAAATTACTGATTTATCGATTAGAAGAGAGAAACTAAAACAATAAGTATAGTATTATTTCAGTAGAGTTATTAGCATAAAGTTTGAAACAAAGGCCATAACAGTTTAGGGTATCTATTTTAACAATCATAATTCAATAACAAATTAAGTAGTACTTATTGCATATACTTTCTAATCAGCCATTGGTCTCCAATAAATTAATGGATTACAATACAAAATGTAATACCAAGGACCATTTGATAAGTCACCAAAGAGAGACTGAGTTCAGTTTGACATTGATCTCAGAATTTTAAGTACTTATTGGAACTGTGCTTAATAATAACAGTAGAAAATGTACTCATTAAAGCACTAGACAATTGTAGCCTGTGGAAATAATATGTATGAATAGAACATTTATCTAAAGAAAATATCCCTGGAATGTACATTTTTGGAAATGAGAAAATTCAATATATAATAGAAAATAATGATGTGCCTATGATGTAATAATTGGCATACCATCGATTACATCATCATTAACTAAAAAATGTGATACAAATGTAGCCTTTTTTCTGTCTAACTGTTGAGAGGCACGGCCTCTTGAGCTGTGAGGTTTATCTCGAAGGAAAATACCACCAAAAAGAGTAGCTGAAAAATAAATTATTCAATTAGATCTCATAATCATTGAATCAATTGATTTATAGTAAACAAAAAGGCAAATAAGTTCCATTAACAAAAAATATAGTAGCACTCAATAGAAGAAGAGCATGAGTATACAAAATTAATGTTCTATAAATTCATAATTGCAACTGAAAACAAGTAAAAATAAAAATCAGTACCTAATGTTTTAACATCTAGGCCATTATCTTCAGCATGCAAAAGAAGTTCCCTAAGAAAAGCACAAAGATAGATGAAAACGTTCTTTCTGTGATAAGGCAGTCCTTGAATAATCTGAAAAGCAAATAAGAAAACAGTTGTGATTAGTTAACAAGCACAACTTACAGGTAATGATATCTCTGGAATATGCCATTACAGGTAATGGTTAGTTTTAAAACATTTAAGGTTTGCAGTTACTTTTTGTAATTCGCTCTTATTGTTGCAATAAATATGAATTCACAAACTAAAAAAAAACAAAAAGCAATGGTAAGTAATAGAACCAACCACCTCACTAGTTTGCCAATTAAAAAAGCCTGTCACACAAGGACTGCATAAACTAAGCAGATTTCCCAAGTGCTGGAATATGGCACACTGATGATCTCATCTTACTATATATTTAAATTTACAAATAAAATTCCAAAGAGTATATGTGGGGCAGCCAATAAAATCTTAACTGACGACATCATCACAATTTATTTGCATTTACCTCATCTAGTAAAGATTTATTGAAAACAATATTCGGTATTTAAGCTTGGAATAAGATGTTTCATGATATTTTCGATTATTGTTAAAGTCTGATGACTAAAAATGGTGGGTTTACTAAACCCTGAAAATTAAAAATGCAAAAAGTTTGGTTAATATACAAGATTATATAAAACAACATTTATAGATAACTAACAAGAGTGGTTATATATTGTTGCGGAAATTAAGTACATGAAAAATTAAACTGGGTTAATCACATATTTAAGAAGTACGAAGTATATCAAAGGTGCAGACAGATGGTCTTGCCCGTCCTTGGCAATATCCGTCTGGATCTAGAAGAGTCCAAACTATTCCGCTTTGATGTTTTCCGACAAGCTATAAAAGAAGTGAGTTTAGTTTGTTCTCAGCTCTCTTCAAGTGATCAACAGTGCATTCAGTATAGCTTTAGTGAACAGTGCGTCTTAGCCAAGTACGGTAAAGTGTTTTATGTGAAGAACAGTCTTGTGCCGTGATTCTGTAAAGAACAATATAGTGCCATGTTTAAGTAAAGGACAGTGCAGTGCCGTATTTTTGTGAACTTCAGTGATTGTGAGTGAGTTATTGGACTGTGAAATAACAAGAACAGTGAAGCTATCAGTGCATACTGTGAGCAGTAGTTAAGAATAATTAACCAAGTGTGTAGTGCATTGTTAAATAAATAGTGCAGTGATAAAAATTCAGAAGCTTGTGTGTGTTTAATTTTGCAATCCAAAAGAACTCTAATAAACAATTTTTGTTACTGATTTTGTAATAAACGTAACAATATGATTTTTCAATCCAACACATAGTATCAGAGATATTTTGAATTTTGGATTTTTTCCCTTCTAAACCTCCGTCCCTACAATCCGATTTCAGCTGTTAACAAACTTTTCACATAATGTCATATAATTAATTTTGAATGGACCTCATTTTCATTATCTACTAGATAGGATTGATGAGCTTTTGAACAATTGTTTTGAAAATCGTGTCATGACAACATCTGATAACTGATTTCCCTTAAAGGGAATCTGCTAGAAAATGCCCAAGACTCTTGTATATATTTATAAAATTTAACTTAATAAGCTACAATCATAACATTGGTAAAATATTTAAAATTAAATTATACTCACTTGTTTACATTGTACATAGTTGGAAGCACTATTTATACACATCATGTGTCTATCAAATGGTATTACAGGTTCAGGACAAGAATCCAATAGAAGGAGCAGTGCCTCAGCAACAGAATATACACTTCCAGCTAACATTTTTAGATAAGGAAAAAATCATTGAAAATATCTCAACTGGCTTATTATGCATAAATATGCACAAATATACATATGAAGTCTGTCACAGAGGGACTGAATAAAAAAAAGTCCGTCACGCAGGAGCTGCGTAAACTAAGCAGATTTCCCTCGTGTTGTTTATTAATAGATAAATCTACGTACTGGTAACACAACACCACCGTGAATAAATACAAACGGAAATAAGAAATGTTTCATCCAATTTCAATAACCTGCCGACAGGAAGTGTTAGGTTAGAAACGTAAACAAACGGGTCTGCCCGCCTCAAACCGGAAAGAAAAGCAATTACTGAAATATTTTAGTGTATAACATTAATTTTATTGAGAACTATTTACTATATCTAGTACTGTAATTAATAATGAGTCAGAATAATTGTTAACTTAGTCAATCAAATTTTAGTAGTTCAAAACCTTAAGCCGAGGGGGGGGAGGGGGACTCACCAGGACATATTTGCATGTATCTCGTATAATAAAGGTCTCTTGATTGCAATTTTTGGTATTTAAACTTCGAATAGTGTGATTTATTATGTAGCAGAGTATTGTTTATGTAACATGTGTAGAAGTGGCGGTTTGCTGATGGCTGAAAACTGAAAAATGTAAATATCTCAGTTAATATTCAAGATAGAGAATACATGTATATAACAATATTTATAGTACATTTAATTTGTAATAAGATTAGTTCTATACAATTTTTTGATCCGATGCATAATAACGGAGATATTTCGAATTTTCGAAAATCCTCCCCTCTAAACCCCCCCCTCCCACTGGTCCGATTTCAGCCGTTAACGAACTTGATCTTCCTTTTTACATAAAACGATTAAATACCAAGTTTGGTGACGATTAACAAAAATTGCGACCGCTAGAGTGTTAACAGACAAATATATACATAGTTTTGTACGGACCTCATTTTCGTCATCTCCTGGGTAGGTTCGATGGACATTTGAAGAAATTTTTCGAAAATCGCGTCATGAGTACGACCTCAATAGCTGATTTCCCTTAAGGGAAATCTGCTAAAAGAGTGTTCTATTCAACTGGAATGGCATACAGATGGTATCAATGTGCTTTCTATTCTCTATTTTTCCCTCAGTGAAAGACTATGTAAGGAAGAAATGAAATTTAAGCTGGGCATAACAATTTGACAGTTTAAAACGTGATGGGGTAAAATGGAGGTTATATTCGGATAGAGTAAGTCATTATATTTATGAATCAGCAAAAATGGTATAAAGGCTTGAAAGAAAACGAGAAAAAAAGAAAATTTGCAGGTCAGTGCAGTTAACCCTCCGGCAAGTGTGGGATCTCACAGGTCCATTTTGTTTATATAAAATATTGGAAATTCATTGCTATTAAAATAAATAAATAAATGTTGCTTTCCTGTTGAAATAAACATTCAAACCCTTAAATTGAGTTCCCAAAATTTATAATCTGTTGAAATCCTTGCCCAAACTGCAGTAGGCCAGTGAAGTCCCCATGCTCGCTCAAACCATGCCCAGAAGAATACCATTTATTTTTTTCACCAATACTTAAAGCTACATAGAACTTGTGAAAAAATAGAGAAACAGTAGATGATACAAAACAATTAATAAGACTTCAAAACATTCCCCTTAGTTTATTAATTAAAGTATTTTCAATTAAATAAAGGATACGAAGTGGGTCTTGTGAGCCATTATCGAGCCAGTCTCGAATGTCATATATTTCAGAATGGAGACCTGGCTGTACAAACAAATGTTTGCTTTTAGTACCCAGTCGATAGAGATGGTCAACAAGAAACCATACTTCCTTCGGTACCGCATAGGTATTTTCAACAGGGGACCCTCCATCTTTTTTCTTCTCCTGGAATCAGAAAAAAAAAATTTAAGTGCATTATCTTATTATATATGAAGCATGAAAAGTGTATAACCTAATTAAAATTTTGTTCTATTACACTACAAGTTATTGTTTACACTATAAACAAGTATGGTTAAAAGTGATGTCAATCAACCAAGTTTCAACTATATAAGGCAATACACACCTTTTCTATGATCGTTCCAACAGTAACCTCTCTGATTGGTTCTTTAATTGATGCCAGAGTTTCTAATGAAGTGCCAAAACAGCTTCTTTCATAAGTACCTAAAATTATCAATTTAAATTAAGATACAACACCTATTTCTAATTTGGTGATGAAACAGAAATATTAAAAACTAGACCTGTTGCTTTTCATTCAAGGGTTGAAATAGAATAAAATTGTTTTCAGGCAAGCTTCTGTAATACATTAAAATACAATATGAGGTGTTGACCAAACTCTAAAGCAAGGAACCTTGTTACCCATCTTTGTCGGTTCATATAAAAATGGTTTCCCACAGAAAGCTAATTAAGATTATTCTAATACCCACTCTTATAAATGGTATATGAGCATAATATAGCCCACTATGACAAAATTCATTTCATAAATAAATATGAAATATATATTCATAAGTTTTTGTGAATATACATCAAATTTCATAACTTGTTTGAGGCATTCTTACAGAACATTGTTTAGTGACCAAAAGTCTGAAGTCAGAGTTTTTAAATTAATAAATGGAAGCAATGTTTTAGTACCGGAAAGTGGATTCTAGACACAATTCATTTCTTTAATATTTCCAATAAAATGAAAATTAACAAAGATATTGATGAACAGAAGTTTTGACTTCAAAGTAATGATGTTGTTATCAACGTAAACCCCTACTTCTAACAAAAACCAAAGCAATAACTGTCCCACAAATATTAAAGTTCATAGAAATCTTTGTAGCTGTTTTTGAGTGATTAAACAGGAGGGGAAACAGACAGACAAGATTTTCAATTTTGATGCTATTGTTCTTCAAGAGGTCTGAAATGTGAACAAAATTGATCTCAAAGGATAAATAGAAAATCATACAAGCCCTAGAGTTTTATTAATATAGATTAATATTTTTCCAGTATACCAACTATAAAACCAGGCCTTATATATGTATATGTGTATATATATATATATATATATGTGTGTGTGTGTGTATATATATATATATATATATATATATATATATAAAATTTAAAATGGAAATTCCTATATTTTTACACTCGATCACATATGTAAACATTTCAGTTATTTCTGTTACCTGAGAAAAAAGTGTCATTATAGTTATAAAAGTAAAATGATTGGCTTATGTTAAAACAATACATAGAAAATACTTTTCACTCTGAAATTGAAGAACTTATAGTTCATTCTCTATATCTGAATAAATCCTTAAACCTCCATGCATACTGTAACTCTTAATCATTTAAGTTCAATTAAGCACAAAGAAAAATAATAAATAAAATAAAAGTGTTTTATACCAGTAACAGTAATGAAAATATCTTTTCCTCCTTCTAAATGTAAAACTAAAATATCATAAAGTTGATCATGTCCAGAATTAAGTTTATAGGCTGATTTTTTATCCACTCTAACTTCCACTTTGATTTCACATTTGTCTCCTTTATTGACAAATAAAAAATAGTATTAAATAACAGAGCAGTTCACTAAATTCAATTAAATTGTTGTCAAAAATAAAAAAAATTACCTGGAATAACATCACCTAAATAAGGTTCAATACTAAGCCATTCTTTGCAATAATTTGGGTCATCTAGCTTCTTAATGAACTCAAATTTTACTGGTACCTATAGCCATTTAAATTAAATCAACTCAAGTGAAAAAAAAAAAATTATTTGTAACAGTACTGAATACAAAAACTAATATATTTTACCTGTCCAGTATTTGCAATTATAAGATTTTTTGACTGAGGAACTAAAAATTGAACTGTATCAAAATTTATTTCAGTAGTTTCTACTGTCACTTGAGGAAGAAATTCATTTTCTAGTTTATCCAATTTCTTCATGACTTCCTCATGAATTTTTCGGTATTTAACAGTATCTATCATCCTTATCTGAAAAAGAATAAATGATATTGTTTGAACTATAAAAGATTTAACTATCAATAAAACTCAAACGTCACTCACGCAACCAATCACTAGTCAAATACAGAAATCACAAGGCTCGTAAATCTGAAATTTGGTTAATATCACTAGGCATAGGTTATTGACTAAGAGTTTTTGAAAATTGAAACCAAAAATGTAAAAAAATGTTTAAATTATAAATTTCTTAACAACTGTTTCAATGATAGCTTTACAGAAAAAAATAAAACATAAATTCTGTCCACAATATTTTTTCCAATAATAAAAAGTTGATTTGATGCTCAAACTTCAAAGCTTCATTTTCTTTCTACACTTCATTTTAACCTATGTATTTTATATATTTTTATATATTGATAATGGCCTATCAGATACATATAATGGTATAGATTAGAGTAAATGCTTGTAAACAGAAAAATAAAATAATTGGGAACAGAGCTGATTTTATTAAAAAATAATGGCAAAAATGGGTTTTCATAAAAATAAAAAAATGAGTACGATTTATATAGAACATGCCTTAGAATCAAATACAGCACTGACGGGTTTATGGTCACTAATCCTCAATATGGGATGGCTTCGATATTCTATCTGTTCTATTGAATCTCCCTTCCAAAGAATTCTATCACACCAAGCTGGTGCTCTATTCTTTTCACTAAAAACAAAAAATATTAATGTTAAAACAGCGATTAATTCATTAAAAACTCAGAAAGTTTCCTTACAACAAAACTGATGTATCCAAGTTCCAATATATCAACAGTGTTGATCAGCAACCAGGTATGTCAGAAAAATGATAAATCTTGATTTTTGTATATTTACACTACTGCATATTTGTACTGTTCTTGGTGTTCTGTTTCAACCTCGTAAGTCAATACAAAAAGATTCAAAAGAAATAAAGAGTTTAAAATTTTCCTTGTAAGTCAATTGATGGTTATTCTGTGCAAAATACTAGTATGTAAGCAACTGAATTACGCTGCCCAGTTATTGCAGAAAAAATCCTATGTTAAACAGTTTCGGTTTGAATCATAAATAAATCACCTTTTAGTATTCTCGAGTTCTACAAAAATGATCACAATGAAATCAAGAAAGGTAAGCTTATTTCTAAAGTTTTTATTTTTCAAAAATACAACTTTTTATGATACTGGTCAACTAGGGGCTCCACTATGTATTTCTAATATTCTAGTCATATGTATGTATATATATATATATATATATATATATATATATATATACGTTTATATTATTTTAACCTATTTATGTACATTGATTTTTTTTCTCGAATTTCACAATACTTTTTTGTTTCACATGTCTTAGAAACGATATCTGCAATTTGTTTCTTTGGTGTCTGTTTGTTACCTTTTCACGCATAAATGGCTGAACCGAATTTTATGAAACTTGGTATGTATATTACTACTAACCCAACTTAGACTTTAGGCTATATTAATATTCTCTGAAACGAACAGGAGTGGGGGTTATAAGGGAGGCCTGAAATTAAAAATAGCGATTTTGTTTCGTATTGCTTTTTTGTCAAATATGCACATAACAAAAGTTATTTATTTTGTTATTTAGATCAACTTTTGTTAATTACATTTTTGACGTATACCAAAATATAAATATACGCTAAAAACTATAGCGGAAGTCAACAATTTTATTTGGCACAAAAGACTAAACCGAACTAAACAAAACTTGGTATGTGTATTAAAAGTACTATTCCATGATAATGAGGTGTACCAACATTTCTAAGGACGAGCAGGAGTGGAGTTGTAAAGGAGGCCTGAAATTAAAAATAGCGATATTTCGTTTCCTATTGGTTTGTCGGCAAATATGCACATGACAAATGTTGTTTATTTAACTTAGCAAAACTAGGTATGTGAATTAGTATTAATTCTTCCATGATTATAAGCTATATTAAAATTGTTACGTTTGAACTGGAGTGGGGGTTACAAGGCCTGAAATAAAAATTCGTGATATTTCAAACGTGCACATAACAAAAGTTACTTGCTTTGTTATTTAGAGTAACTTTTGTTTTATATATTTTTTCGTATAATAATGTATGAAGCAAGTAATTTGCATAGAAATATTGAAATGCTCAACAATTCTTTTTAATATGAACTACTAGGCACCTCGCCTTGATAAATTAATTCAAATCTATGTTATTTAATCAACGCCAGTAACAAATCGCAACAAGTAAAGTATACTGCCCCCCCTTCTCTTCTCCCAAATATTAGTTTATGTGAAACGCCAGTTGGTCCTTAAGTGTATTTAATGCTTTATTTAATTAAAACGTGAAAATTATTTGAACAAAATTATTTAGTATTTTGAAGATAATGTAATCAGATTTGTTAATATAATTTAATGTATTACAGGATTGAGATCCTAAATGAGTTGGCCCCACTGAGCCTAGGGAGGTGATACTTCCTTTGTCCTATCAGTTCTGCCACTTCCCTGCCAACCTTATATTGGTCTATGTATACATGTTACTTGATGCTTATACTTTTAGCAATATAGTGTTATTCTCAGGAATGTGAATTTGTTTAATAATCATAAATAAATAATTTAAAAGGATGATCGCTGGGAGGTGCACCCAGGTCATTTTGGTATTTAGTAACTCTGCTCCGTTAATAAAGGATGTACTTTACTGAACTCACTATGTATCAATATGAATATAAAGTTTACAATTGAGACTTACAAACGAGTATTTTTAATAGCGGTTATGACATACGTAAAACAGATGTCACCATTGGGCTTTGTACCGCATCAAGGGAAAGGAACTTTTATTCATACATGGTTTGGAAGACAAAATACTTTCTATGATCATGAATTATATGGTCCATTACGTTATAAAAAAAAAAAAATCACATTCACAGAAGAATATAAAAACATTGAGGATAGTGAAGCGTTATAGAACAAATAAGTTTACTATTAACAAATTGACAGCAACGTGGGTATAAATCCTAAACAATGGGACGGGGAAATGTGAAAATATTGTGCAAAGGAAAGCTTTGCCAAAAAAAATACCCTTATCATTCAGCCTAAAATGAATTCCTGGACGAAGCCGGGTAACTTAGCTAGGATATATATATATATATATATATATATATATATATATATATATATTATTACGTTTTATTAAAAACCAGTAATAAAACGTTGTTAATAAGAGTTCTTTTGGATTGCAAAATTAAACACACACAAGTTTCACAGTTTATCATTGCACCATTTATTTCACAATACTCTTGGTTAATTATTACTACTCACAATATTACACTGATTGTGTCACTGTTCTTCAGATTTCACAGTCCAATAATTCACTCACGGTCACTGAAATCGCAAAAGACGGCACTGCACTGTCCTTTAATTCGCGGCACTGCACTGTCCTTTAATTCGCGGCACTGCACTGTCTTAAACTGCTACTTAGTCACGGCACAACACTGTTCATCTTATAAAAACACTTTACCGCGCTGCACTAAGTCGCACTGTAGCACTGATGTGACCATCAAGACGTCTGACTGTGGGGCAATGTGAGACTTCCATTTAAATGCTTGTAGAAGTGTCTAGTCATAGAAGGTTCCAGTTCTTCCTGGAAGGTCCCTAATTAGATTCGCTCGTTCCACTAGTCTTTGTTCCTCCTCTCACGCGGCTCTCTCTCTCTCTCTCTCTTTGTGTATTCGCCCACTCATCCGATTCTCGCAACAATATATATATCCTAGCTAAAGAAAGATGAAATGCTTTATAATTGAGGAGATACTTGTCTCCAATTTAAATCAACAATATACTAGATCATAAATGATTTTTTTTGAACAATTTTTGTAATAAATATTATATAGTTTTAGCAGATTTCCCTTAAGGGAAATCAGCTATTGAGGTTGTACTCATGACGTGAGTTTCGAAAAATTTCTTCAAATGTCCATCGAACCAACCCAGGAGATGACGAAAATGAGGTCCGTTCAAAATTATATATATATACAACAACAAAAACAAAACAAGCTGCCCTCCTTCTGGAGGGTTCCCTTCAGGAATAGCCTCCTAATCTGCCCAACTGGGTAATGTTAAAAAAAGATTTTTTTTTTTTTTTTTTTTTTTTAAAAAACATTTTTTAAAACAGGAAATTTGTATTAAATTTTGATAGGGCCATGTGAAGAGGAGTGCAGCTTTGCATCGTGCCTTTATTTATATATAAATAAATTTATATATATATATATATATATATATATATATATATATATATATATATATTTGTCTGTTAACGCTCTAGCGGTCGCAATTTTTGTTTGATCGTTACCAAACTCGGAATTTAATCGTTTTATGTAAAAGGGGAGATCAAGTTCGTTAATGGCTGAAAGCGGACCAGTGGGAGGGGGGGTTTAGAGGGGGAATGTTTTAAAGTTCAAAATATTTCCATTACTATGCGTCGGATCGAAAAGTTGTATAGAATCAATCTTATTGCAAATTAAATTTACTATAAATATTGCTCTATACATTTATTATGTATCTTGAATATTAACCGAGATATTTGCATTTGTATTCTGTGTGGTCGGCAGGAGTCGGCTACCTTCCGCCGCCGAGAGCTCTGGCGGCCGTTTCTGTAACTGTTCGTCTCTCGTGAATAAATTTAGAGATCCCTTACTAGTACAGTTGTTATTGGGCAGATTTCTCTACTTTAAAACTTTATGTGGGAAATCTGTGTAAATTTAGTTTACACAGCCCCTGCGTGACGGACTTTATTATTTAATACATGAACATTTTTGACAGTATTCACCTGGTGAATAAAAACAACCTTCAGACATGAGGTCCTATAATTTATTTTTAAACAATGAATATTTTTTACAGATTTAATAAATTCGAGCAGCGCATTAAATAGTTTTACTCCTGAAAATGATTTATGGCATTAAACCATGTCAAAACTGGCATTAAACTTTATTTAATCATCCAAGTACAGACATGGTATTCCTAATGTTAAAGATATACTATTTTTACAATATATTAAATGAAAAGCTTGATTTAAAAAATATTAAATTATAAAACTATTTCGCGTTGTGCTAAAACTTTATTATAATTTCTAAGCCAGAATTTGTTAATTTTTATTTGTGGAGTTCACAATTGTTTTGCAAAAGTAAGTGGTTATAAGTACAGAATATAAAATAAAAATCTCAAAAAAAATCTACCTTGAGTCCCAATTGTCCGTTCCCATATCATACTTGTAAGTTGGTCGAAAAGTAATATTCCCTTCCTTAAAACCAACAAATACTGTTTGGGAACGATGCTGCTTCACAAGCTGATCATATTCAAGTATTTTAGGGTAATTTTCTTTATCTATCCAATCTTTAACAAACATTGGATCAAGATCAGTAATTCTGTAATTTAGATCTCCCAACCAATAAATCTGGCTAAAATAATAAAAGTATATTAGTAAATTTCATCAATATGGGTATATATATATATATATATATATATATATATATATATATATATATATATATATAAAATAATAATAAATTAAAAAAATATATATTTCCTTCCTGAAGTAGCCGTAGGAAGGGAGTTTATTAGCCACACATCCATTTGTACATTACATGTGCTTCATACATAATAACATTTATTTTTTTTAATACAATGAATAATATTATTTACAAAATAAAAAAATAAAAAGAAATGTTGGGTTCAGTGATTAAATTAAAAGTGGAAGTTTAAGTAATTCATGGAGTTATACATTTCTTTAGCAATGATATATATATATATATATATATATATATATATATATATATATATATTTTATGAATAGTTTTTTAGGTAGACTTCATTGAGTACACTTCTGCAACTCTCGTATAGTCTCGTTAAGAACGAGGATCAGCCTGCTTAGCAAGACTATGTAGTTATACAGCATAATGCCCTTTAAGTCAGCCGTGACCAAAGTCATTATGCTATAAATTAGCGTTGTTTGTGAGCTGAATTTCGTCTAACCCTCAGAAAATGAAGGCAACAACAGAATAGTCTGAGAAACTGCCAAAAATAAACTTTAAAAGGAAAATATAGTTATTCTACTCTTCGCAGAAGGCACAACGCCAGGTTCCGCAGCAGCCACAACACCAGACTTCACAACAGCCACAACGCCAGCCTACACAGGATTCAATACATCGCCAACCTCAACAAGATCAAATCCAACCAATAACTCACCAGCCAGTAACGCCCTCCCAACCAGGAGTTAGAGCCACTTACGCGTCTGTTACTAGTCCCTCCTCATATCTTCCACCTGACTCCTGCTCGACTTCCTCTGACCTCTCAAATATAAAATCCTCCCTCCACTCCATACTAAATGACCTAAAAAATCTGATCCTCCCCTTAACTGTATTCCTTCATAAACTTAGTGACATCCCACTTTCCCAGCCTGAATTATGATTTTCCCAAAATCTCAACCTCTCTCCTTCCTCCTTTGGAACTCCAATGGACTGTGCAATCATAAAGACGAACTGACAACACTTCTTCAAGACAAAAACATAGACATTGCACTTCTGACTGAAACACATCTTACGAGCCGACACACATTTCACATTGACGGATTCAAAACTTACAGGACTGATCATCCGGATGGAACAGCTCATGGAGGTACAGCTGTGCTTGTCAGGGCCAATCTCATTCATTACCTGCTTCCTAATCAGTTCCCTTCTAACCCTTTCCAAAGCACTACCATAAGCCTTCAATCTGCATCCCAACTTCCTATCACTGTGTCGACAGTATACTGTCCTCCTAACAAATCCGTATCGGCACAATTGTTTGAAGACTATTTCTGATACTTGGGTCCTCGATTCATCTCTGGAGGAGACTACAATGCTAAACACTGTCAATGGGGCTGCAGAACAACGAACACACAAGGACATGCTCTCCTCCAGGCCCTTTCGACCATTCCCTCTAACGTCCTTACTCCCTCTTCTTGCACCTACTGGCCCACTTCCCTTTTTAAACTCCCTGATATATTAGACTATTTCATTACCTCAGGCCTTTCCCGGATCCCTTCATTAGCGTTCACACTAGATGACCTTTCATCCGATCATAGTCCTGTCCTTCTTCTTTTCAACTCAAATTCCCAGTTATTCCGATTTCCCGACAAACCGTCCCTCACACCTGGACCAGTTGATTGGGAATCCTTTCAAACGTACATTGACAAGAATCTTGACCTAAATATTTCTTTAAAAACGGAAACAGAGATAGACGATGCAGTACAACATATAACAGTTACAATTCAAAAATCCCTTCATTACTCGACTCAAACAAAACCACGGACAAACGCAATACCAAAAGAGACATACCTTCCACCACATTTACGAACTCTACTCCAAGAAAAAAGACGAGCTCGACGAATATGGCAAAACACTCGGTATCCTTCTGACAAGACAAAGCTGAACCAACTAGCCAGAAAACTCAAAACAGAATTAACACAGTACTACAATGATTGTTTTCATTCATACACCAAGAACCTTAACACTTCAGACAACTCCTTATGTACAGCCACCAAAGGCCTTCTCTCCTATAAATCCTCCCGTCTTCCCATACGTCGTGAGGACAGCACCTGGGCCAGGTCTGATTACGATGTAGCAACAACATTTGGTCATCACTTGGCCAAGGTGTTTACTCCTCACAACGATATCCAAGACCCCGCCATTCTTCCTTTGCCGCCAATCAACTGGACATACCTCTTCCCTTATCGATTCCTCCTCCTGCATTCAATCCCTCTGAAGTTATTTATATCATTAAAAAACTCCCTCCCAACAAGGCACCAGGATATGACCTAATTACCTCTCGCATCCTCAAAAATCTCCCGAAAAAAGCTGTCCTCTTTCTCACTTACATCTATAATGCTGTCCTCAGAACAACCTATTTCCCTCTACTCTGGAAATTCTCCGTCATCCATATGATCCCTAAACCTAAAAAACCGACACAACTCCCTTCTTCTTAGCGTCCCATCGCTCTTCTTCCAATAATGAGAAAGATCCTTGAAAAACTCATCCTTAAACACCTGTATCCCCTCCTCGACCCCATACTTCCTCCCCATCAATTTGGTTTCCGTCATTCCCATTCCACAGTCCAGCAATGCCACAGAATAGTTGATTTTATCGCCTCCTCATTTGAAAACAAGAAGTACTGCACTGGAGTCTTCCTTGACATATCCCAAGCTTTTGATAAGGTGTGGCACCAAGGTTTATTGTCCAAGCTAAAAAATACACTCCCATTCACATACTACCTCATCCTCAAATCATATCTTTCCGACAGACATTTCCAAGTTTCATTTGGTTCCTCAGTCTCATCCTTATTCCCCCAGCTGGCAGGTGTACCACAGGGGGGTATCCTAAGTCCTTTCTTATTCCTTACCTATACTGCCGACATCCCATCACATCCCGAAACTTCCCTTCTCACGTATGCAGATGATACTGCAATCTTGACGTCCAACTCAGACCCAAATATGGCATCCTCATCTTTACAAGAGCACCTAGCTCTGTTAGAATCATGGCTGACTCAATGGAGGATCAAGGTTAACAGCAGCAAATCAAGCCATGTAACATTTACTCTCCGACGTTCCATTTGCCCTCCAGTTACACTCAATAGCGCACTAATTCCTCAAAAATCACAAATTAAGTATCTAGGACTCACATTAGACAAGCGACTAACTTGGAAACCTCACATCACAATAAAACGACAAAAAGTGAACCGACGGTACAGACTTCTACTAAGACTACTTGACAACAAATCTAAACTATCACTACGCAACAAACGACTGATTTATACGACAGTACTCAGACCAATATGGACATACGGACTTGAACTTTGGGGTTCCACTAAACCTTCAAATTCCTATAAAATCCAAACCCTCCAATCCAGAATACTCCGCAAAATTACAGATTCCCCATTTTACGTATCCAATTTAACTCTCCATAACGACCTCAACATTCCTTTTGTCCATGCCCTCGCAAAATCCCGATATCAGAAATTCCACTCTCTCCTTCCCGCACATCCTAATCCTCTAGTCGAATCACTTTAATCTACCCATATTCCAGAAAACCCAAGACGACGACTGAAGCGTAAGTGGCCAAGAGATCTTCTTGTGTAGTGCTCAGAATAACTTCATGTAGTACCAGCCAATGTTCCCTCCAATGTGGGTATTGTCAATGGACAACTTCCCACCTCAAGAGAATAATCAAGCCAATTGTTATATCATTCACATCATTTGCTTGTAATATGTATATATGTTGTTGCAAATAAACGAATAAATATTTAAAAAAAAAAAAAAAAAAAAAGTTATTCTACTCCAGTAGTTATTCTTCTAGTCCCACCAGTCTCTTTGTCAAAATCTCAACTGAAATAGCTCTCAAGCTACTTCATTGCCATTACTGTTGATCTGATAAGGTTGCAATCCTACCCAGACCACTGGAGCAGAAAGCCAGAATGAAGTAAATGGACATTTGTTGCAGGGAAGAAGTCAACAGAACCATAAATGTATAGTCAATGAACCAATACCAAGTTCTACACTCCATTTTCAAAGAAAAATTGCATACTCATTTTAGTAGTTAGAATACTTACTCATGATCCTTAATTGTTTTAGGGGGATGAAGAGGGAAAGAAGTACGTGAATATATATCTCGATAATCCTGATTTCTCCTCTCGAATTCTTCAACATGAGCTGCCAAGTGAGCATTAACAAAACATATTGTAGTGCTATGAAAATCTAATCTAACGGAAACACCGCCTTTGTTCCCCTAGAAAAGGAAGAAAAATGAAAATTATTCACTGTGCCACCTAACTCATAGCTACTACAGTACTCCCCAACTATATTTCCATGAGTTTTTGTTTAGAAAATAATAAATTTACAAACTTGAGAAAGAGTAAAAAACATTTTCAATATTCTGTGAAATGAGAAAAAGTAATTCGAAATCATTCACATAGGGTCTACATTAATTAAGCCAATTTTTTTGTGCTTGAACCCAGATGACATCATATCATATTCAATTTTCTATTTATTTAGAACCCTATATAAAGAATCACTAAAATTTAAGTTGGATAAGAGATGCTTAATAAAATAATAATCTTAAGAGCAAATCACATAGATAAGAGTAACGCTGGCAACATGGATTACTGAAGGCGAAAATGCAAAAATAACTCGGATAATAATTGAGCCAGAGAGAAATGTGCAGTTGTAATACATTGCTTAATTAATAATATGATTTAAATAACAGATTTTGATCTAATAAATACATTTTTTTGTATTTTGCCCAATCTCAGCAATCTAAGCCCTATTCCTCCAGGTCTTATTTTGGTAATTAACAAACACAACCTTTCGTTTTATATGAAACCAATAAACATCAAGAAAGTTATCTGAGAGAGTATATATAAATATAGAAAACCTGCTTAAAGCTTATGATGCTATAATGATGGTTAGAAGAAGCTCAATTAATTAGTTGAATGCTACTCCATTTTTAAATTTCAAAAATAATAATTAAAATTGTTTCTATTGTATATATTTGGTGTCAGTCTTGTGGTATAAGAGTAAGATGTAAACAATCAAATCGCTAAGCAAGAAGGGAGAATATGCAACATTAAGAAGTCGAGATGCGCAGGGCATTGTCACTTCCAAAAGGCTCAAGAACCCTTCTTGATTGTTTCAGTTCTTTGATATTTCAGAAAGATGCTATCAAAATCTGAGCACAACTACTGGCACCAAGTGAGGGCACCTGGCCTTGGCAACGCCCTTGGTACCTGCATGGAAAGAGCTCTCTGCAGAGGAAAGACCACACCAGGCTCAAGTGGCTCCTGAATATCAGAAACCAAATCAACAATTATATTTCCAATGTGGACTCTGAGTATCAGAAAGACTGGGAGGGCAATAGTCATTTTTACAAATGACATACTAATCGCCAGGCATGAGTCTTTCATTAAGAGTTGAGGTTACCATATATCATCTACTACAGCTCCAAATCTGGTGTGGATATGACTGGAGAACTTCAAAGGTGTATAATAACTTCAATATAATACAAAAAAAAAACAGCACACATCTACATCTTACTTACAGCCAGATGACACACTACAATAAAACAGATAGACTTGGCTGGAATTTTCATCTGACTCTACAATTCAAGGAGAAAAAAGTCTGCCATGCAGGGGCTGCGTTAACTAAGCAGATTTCCCTTGTGCATCACGTATTTGCATTTATCTCAAAGCGTAAAAGTTCAATGAGAACAATATTTGGTATTTAGGCTCCAAATAAAGTTCTTCATAATGTAACAGTATATTGTTAATATGACATGAATAGGAGTGAGGTTTTACTGAAGGCCAAAAACTAAAAAATGCAAATATCTCGGTCACAATCAAGATAGTGTAAAAACGTACATAACAACATTTATAGGAAATTATATTTTCAATAAAATTGGTTCCATACAATTGATCTGACGCATAATAACAGAGATATTAAGAATTTTCAAAAGTTCTCCCTCTACCCCCCCCCTCCCCAGTGGTCTGATTTCAGCCATTAACAAACTTGATCTTTATTTTTACAAAGATGTTTAAATGTCGAGTTTGGTAATGATCAAACAAAAATAGTGACCGCTAGTGTGTTAACAGACAAATATATAAATACAGTTTTGAATGGAACTCATTTTCTTTATCTCCTGGGTAGAATCGATAGACATTTGAGAAAATTTTTAATAGCTGGTTTCCCCCGAGGGAAATGAGCTAAGTAGGATTCTATCTAAACCTGTAGATAAACTAGGGAGGTCTTTATACCATAAGAAAAACCACATTTTTAATGACAGCATTTGTTGGATTTTCACAGCTACTAGGCAAACCATTAGAACCAAATGCTCAATACAAATAAGTGCCAATACAATATCTTTAAGAGGTGGATTAAGAAAAGATTGAAGCCAATTTCAGGTACAAGGGAATGAAATTCTAGTCTGGAGTGACCACCAACAAGCAACAGGGGAACCTGACATTCTCTGCTATTTCCATGAAACCTTATGTTGCAAGAAAGAAGTGAGCGCCAGGCTCAACCCTAGGGGTTAAAAAGTCATTCCAAGGAGACTGTCCCTAAGAGGGCAATATAATAGATATTTAAAGAAATCTTACATAAATCAGTCACAAATACAACCTCAAAAGCTATTTTTATTAGGGGAAATCTGCTAAAACTTATGTCCTTGTAACAATAGTAAGTAAACTTAAAGACCCCAAGTTTAAAGTAATATTAAGCAAGTAGGTAACATAAATAGGTTATCTCAAACTTAGTATACTTTACAATCAGATGCTCCAAATTAGATAAGTTGGCTTTGAAACCATTCCAATAAAAGGTTCAAGTAATATCCTAAGTCTTTATTAGCCCCCCCACCCCACCTACAGATAACAAATAATAGCTAAAAAATGTTTTTAAATTACTTTAGGAGTTTCGCTTATCCATACAAGTTAAGGTTGCTATTAGTAAACACATAATCATGGGATTAATTCCCCTATGGGTAATAGAATGTTTTAGTGAAGAACACAATAAATTAAATCCTTATTCCCACCCAGGCTAGAAAAGGGTGGTGACCTATTGATAACCCTTCCCAATTAGCCATAGGAGCATAAAACGAACTTTAATAAAAAAAAAACTTAAAACTTTAGTTATTTTGAGTTTAAAAAGAAAACATATATTTCATGTTACTGGGAAAAGCATACGTGTTAAGAAAGTTTGGTTATAAGTTTATTGCTTATCCTTTAGAAATTATAAGATGCTATAGACGAGGACAACAAATAATACCACTTAAAAAAGCTGGATGTAAAATAAGGAAAATATTTCGGAGAAACAAAGAAAATATCATGGAGAAACAACAACTGGAGGAGCTTGTTTGAATAAAGCTTCAGCAAAAAATCTAAAGCATATAAGTTGTGTAAATAATTAACCAGATATTCTAATTATTTTAATGGCAAGGATCACTAACAAAAACTCCTTCTTTTTATACTGATATTAAAAAATGACCCGCAGAATGGCCTATATACCATCTCTTCAAGAGCGATTTCTTGTAGCTATGAAGCTAGCTTTTAGCCTCTTACACTCGATGTAATGAACCTTCCACACTAGGGGTGTATTACACATTTTGTTTTATAGTCAATAAATAGAAATAAATTGTATTCCTCTTTTTTATACATACCTACAAAGAATAACTTGCTAAGCTCATTTTTGTAACCCAATGAAGTTTGTGGGTTAGTACAATTTAAAATAGCTTCAACTGAAAAAAATTACACTATTCCACTTGATTCCATAAATAAAACACAATCTATTGATTAATTTTAACAAAAATTGAGAATAGTAATTAAAAATATACCATTTTCCCCATAATTCCAGTTCCAACAGCATCGGATGCAACTGATTTAATATGAGGCAAGTGTTTTTCTTGTACAAAAACAAGTAGCATCATGCCTACTAATCTTACTCGTCCTATATTTTTATATTTAGCACCATTATGTAGTCCTTTCAATACAGCTTGACTGAAATAAAAAAATGACAGCCATACAAAGACATATATTTTTAATCATATTTATTAGAAATTAAAAGATTTATTTACTTATATATTTATAAGTAGACTTCTTAGTTACTCTAATTGGTAGAACCTATAAGAACATTTATTTTTTAAAATAAAAGCCTCAATATAATATATAAACAATTCATAAGAAACCTGTAATCCAGAAAAATCACTGATGACTCGTTTTATGCACGTGTTGTTTGCTCATTTGATGAAAATAAGATAAGCAGAGATCTTATCACCCATGTGTGAGACATGATTCAGAGCCGCCATTTACTTATAGAACAAGTTGCTTAGGAATAGTTTGCAAGAGTGAATAAAACAAAGAAAAGCATAAGTTTGCCAGTGAAAAATGAATTGAAACATTATACACTATGTTTCACATACAACTGATTTGAGCTTAGTAACTAAATAAATTATGGAATGATCTGATGTTTGTTTAAATCAGCTTAAAATAGAAATTCATTTTGCATAGTTTCCTTCCATTCCTCGGAAATAGTTTAAAGTTCCCTATAATATAACTTCTGTAAAATGTTGGAATACTTAAGTCACTAGCATATTATGCTAACACAATAGTACCAATCTAATTACTTGAAGCTAATATTACCACAATAGGGGAAACTTTATGAGATTTAAAGAAGACATTGCTAACATCTAAAAAAAATAGGTAAGTGTTTTTCTTTCCATGGTAAATAACAGTAATTCAATAGAGGTGTTTTTTTTTCAGCAAATAACACCTCTATTGAACGATGTCTTACATTCTTCCGTGCTTTCATCATACATGTTTGAAACAAATAAGGCAAGACTCAGAATTATAACTAAGGCAAGCATTCACAAGAAAGTTATGAAATTAAACAATTTATGAGCTTGTAGGCCACCAAATATTTATTGTTACAGCCTCAACAATATATTAATTTAAGATGTCAGAAAAACTAACTTATAATTAAATTATGATAGAGCAATAAGTAACTATTATTTAATTATATTAGAGGATTGTTGGGTATCGGCTATACAGATTCACAATTCTTAAATATGCTGACAGTTTCCTTCTTCAGAGACAATTGTAGTAGAGGAGGAGCAGGGAGCAAAATAACTAGATCTAATAAACTACATCTTGAAAACCATTATATATTTCAATGCCAGCATATTTAATAAACTCCTCTATTTGAAGAATTGAGAATCTGTATAGCCGATACCCAACCACCTCTTCTATCATTAAATAACTAAACGGCTAACCAACAACTAATACATTATAACTATTATTTAAAAACAAGATCTCAAAATCAGCAAATTAATGTGTGTAACTTTGTGTTGTAACACTGAAAATGGCTGAAAAAACAAAAATACAACTCCAATATTTAAGAAAGTCAAATCTATATTATTTAAATATTTTTTAATTTCAAAAACTATAAATTTAAATAAAGTCCTTCCCATTATTTTAATTTTTATTTAAATTTTCAAAATTCTTAAAGGGCTTTCCAGACTGTAATGTTGAGTGTCATTATTCATCATCTGCTGGCTATTTACTCAGATAAAGCATCAGAGGTTATGGAAGAACTACTGCCTTACGACTGCCATCAAATGTTTGAATTATATTTAAATTCATGTATTTTATTAGTGATTACATTTTGTCCAAAATGGCAAATCTTAATAGGAAATATAAAAGCAACATTCAATCCTTGAAAACAAGGCTTATCAAGATCTTTCAATAACTAGTTTAAACTAACACCTTCAAGTTAATGAAAGACAATAATCTTTTTCTTTTCTTTTTTGAGGTGTAATATCTTTCTATGACATTTTTCAATCTAATGCATCAGAACAGAGATATCTTAAATAACTTCTAAATAAATAATATTAAATGAAGTGCAATCAAACATTTTGTTTATTTAATTCAATAGGAGGACACATGAGTTTTCAACTCCTAGATTTAACTAGATATTTTTTTTAGCAAGCTAAGTAAAGATATTAACGAGTCAATTCACTTTTTGGTAAACTCTTGGTACAAAAGACAACAGCCTAAGTAGTATAACTCGGAAGCTAAAACAGTAAGGGACCCCACCCTTTAAAAAGAGAACCCACTTTTTTTTTTCTTTTTTTTTTTTTTTTTTTTTTTTAAGAGGATGCTCTGAAATATTTCTTTATGATTATTTATCATTTTCAGACAGATGAATCTCAGTCTGTAAACCAAAATAAATAAGACATTAATTCAATGGATTAGGGAAACTCCCCAAAAAAAGTATTTCATCCAAACCTTTATGATTTAGCATAAAAATTCACATGAAGTTTCTAACCTTTACACTAAGACAGAAGAACTTACTACCACTCTTCTTCTTTTGGAGTATCATTGAATAAAAATGCTTCTTTTGAGAGGTCAAGCTCTTGAAATCCAATAGCATATATGTCAGGTGGGTCAATGTCACATGCTAGCCAATCTGCAAGCTCCACTGAAGGTGATTGCCCATTAACATTCCAAGTCCCAATAAATATCCTGGAAAAAAAAAATCAAAGATTCCATAGATAATAGTACATCTAATAAGAAGGGAGAGAAATCTATATAGAATTAAGTGTTATAATACATAGTTAAATTTGAAAAATTACTAGTCGCTTCATTAATTTATGCTTCTACCTTAAAATAACTCCTGAACGTGTTTGGCTGTGGTAAATCAAGGGCCTACGAAATTTGGTAAAGTAATTTTTCATACACATAGCCCCTCTAAGAACATGTGACATTGAGTAATTTACAAATTGAACTCAACTTGTTATTTTGCTGATCTGAGAAAGGGCTTAAAAAGCTTGGACAGTGAGTGGAAATCTCTTCATAGAGGAGGGAGGTAGGCGGGAGAGAGAAGGGGCAGAGGGAGGTTACAATTTTTTTATATCTGTCACTCATTGGTGGTTCTACTGAAACAGTTAGGATTTAAGAAGTAGAAGATCCACTGATAGGATTACGAAGAAAGGAGGACAGGAGTATGATGAAGTTCAAGACAGTAGAAATTATAGGATGTTAGTTATAAATGTCCTTACATAAAGAACATATTTTTAAAATATATTATATACATAATAATGTTATAAATGATTATTCATGTTAATTTTATTCAATTTCAGTTGTATTGGTCCAAATAGAAGAAAAATCTTATTTGACAACCAGGAACTCACTACAGTAAAATAATGAATGCTGCAGAGCATTCTGAAATAATTAATAATGTTTTATACTTATTTCATAACGCAATCAGTGAGAAATGCACATTTTAAAATAGTTAATTTGTTAATTTGGGAGTTTTATTTCATTTAGAATTAACAATTCAGTCTAAAGTCTAAACCACATTTATATGAGTCCCTATTGATTTTATCAAACCAAAGTTGAATAGGAGCAAGTTTAAATAACAATGTAGGATTTTCTATAAAGCAATAGAAGGTGGATGAAAGGAAACGACTCAAAGATTAGGAAAGTTTTCATAACTCCTTTAATAATGGCTGATGTGAATCTTACACCATTGCCTGCTTCAGCATTTTAATAATAAATTTGGATTTTTATTTATTTATTTATTTTTTTTTGGAAGTTTCCCAATTCATAATCCTATAATCTAATGGCTCAGGTTAGCCATGCGAGTTAAAGCGTTGACTTTAATCTCACATGGTAATTCTAGAGTGGCGAGTTCGATTCCCGCCGGGGCAATAGGAATTTATTTAGTGACGGAATTCACTAAATAAAATCCTTAGTCCCACCCTGGCTAGAAAAGGGTGGTAACCTGTAGAGAACCCGTCCCAATTAGCCTTAGTTGCATAAAGTGGACGTTAATAAATAATAATAATAATCTAAGTGACAATGAAGAAAATGAAGACCATAGTATATTAGTTTCTATTTGGAAATATTTTTTTTAAAAGCTACAATAAGAAGCAAAAGGATATTATTTTAGCTATATATTTAATTCTTATATGTGCAAACATTCAAATCATTGTCTGTAATCAATTTTAATAAAAAATAATAATTAATAATTTTTCATAAATTAAAAAATTCAATTTTATTGCAGATGCTAGGAGAACTTGTTTCAAAAGAATTATTTAATTCTTGATTGGTAGGAGCCATAACCTCCCTCTTTTACTCTAACTTGAAGCAGATGAGGGAGAGGGGTAAGGAGATAAGCAGTATGAAGCCAGGCTCCATAAAAGGTAGAATCTATGAATGTCAATTCTGCTAGAGGTAAGCCACGATAAGAATTATTCCATTTTTAATTTAGAGCAAAATTATAAAATATACCTCTTCTTAGTTGGTTATTTTAAAGATTTTGAATAATGCACACAAGTCTACATGTAATAACCATGAATTCTTCCTTATTTGCAATAAGAATCATTTTAATTTCCTATTTCTGTTTTGGGACAAATTCAAAAAGTATCAGTATTTCACTGATGGTATTCTAAGTGATGTACATATTAATAGTATTCTCATTATACAAATAATGTATACAAAACTTTAATCTTGAGCAATTTCCCAAATAATACATTTGTTAATATCGTGATTGAAGAGAAGACCTAATACTATTCAAGTACTTCTCTTCTAATGTTTAATGTAATCTAAATTTTTATTTATATTATAGGGAGTTTTCAACATTTTATTGTATATATTAGTTAAAGACAATGTTAAAAAATCATTCAAAAAATTGCACATACCAAAGATGATTTCCTATTTTAAAGGGAAGTTTTAGGTCTGTTGAAGTGATGAGTAAATATAAATTCACACAAACCACTATGAATCTGTATCAGGTACAGAGAAAGTATACTCATGAACTTTTCTAGATAACAATAAACAATGAGAGTAATAAACTACCCAGGCTATATTATGTTACAATCTCCCATTCTTCTTCAAGTCACACCTGTCTAAATATTTATTCTAATGAAACTTTTGTAAAATTTCTATTTTTTCTTTTGTTGATTTTGAAAACAGAATAACATAATTAAAACAAGCTGTGGTGGCATATTTTTATTATGAATTTCATTTTGTATGTATTTTAAATAACTTAATTTTTTTAAAAAATCAGTTTTTTAATGTTAGAACAAATCTTGAGTGCATTCACATCTTGAATGGAAGAGTATCCATAGAACCTTAGGCACCAATAAATTATATTGGTGCATAATGTTCTACTAATAAATTATATTCGTGAGCCAAAAAGCTTATGTTGCTAAAAGTTGATGTTAATTTATACAGTTATAAATATATATGAAAACAGTGATGTCACAGTAATAAAATATATAATGTATTATCCAACAGACATATTAGTTTTGCATTAATGTCACATACTTCTTTGCAAGGAACAACAATAAATTGCAGAATTTTTCCTTAAGACCAATACAGAAGAAACTGTCATTGAAGTCATTGTAGTGAAGATCACAGATATTTTCCCTAATCGAAAACAGAGTGTATTACTCATTATACATACAATCACTGTTTATTAGGACCTATTTCTCCAGGAAGACCACATCTATCAACACCTTTCTTTGGAGTTTCACTAGTGTGGTTTCCAATGTTCTGCTTGCAATTGGTATCAATACAAGCTCCACATACAAATATTAATTCCAAATTCCTTTTTTGTCAGAACTCTTATTAAAACAGTCTTGTTTGGAGCAGTATACATCTAAATGCAAAATGGGCCCATCCAGGGATTATGTTCTAAACTGCCGCCATTCATTCATTTTTCTCAAATAATCTGATCATTTGAGATTTTGGGGCAGATTGATGACTGAAGAGAAGACATACATACTTACATTCCTCAGAAATGGCAATGGCAACAAATTTGGTTCTAACATCAGGATCAAAGTATACTTTAATGGATATGCTCACAATCATGCGCACACACACACACACACACACACCTGTAGATACTAAAATAAAATAAAAAGAATACCTAAAAGATTGTTTATAAATGTACTCATCTTCCTTTCTTGACATTTGATACCTTATTACACTTTCTCTGGCAGCAATTGGAGTAGAACCCTTTGCAATGCTTTCCCTTGGCAGGGAAATGTCAGGGCTATCTATGAACTGAAATATTAAAAGGAAACAAATTATGAATGAAACATCAGAGCGAATCTTAAGCATGACAATGATTTTTGCAAAACAATGTTGATATTAAATCATACGTCTGTTTGTTTTTACTTGAGTCAATACAGCTCAATAACAACAAACCCTAACTTCCTAAACGCTATTTTGATAATATACTAGCAAACTATTTTTTTGATCATGTATAGAAGTCAAAAATCGGCTACAAGATATACTCGGTCAAAAAGAGGAGTATAATTTGGATTCTTAAAGGTTTGGGTATATTTGGGATCCTTTTTTTAGAGAAACTTGGTTTCAGGAAGATACTATCCCAATCAATGGTTACACTGTAAAATAAAAAACAACTGTCAGCATCCAAAATACACTCATTATGAATAGAAGAGTACATATTGTCGACAGACAAGCATTCTATACATTATCTAAAAACCAGTGGCTAATAAACATCCAAATAGGCCTTCCTTGGCTATAGGCACACTAATTTTAATGACTTCTTTTTCCTAAAGGAAAGGTAAAACTCTTTCTATTGAACAATTATGTAAGTGATTCTCCACCCCTGGAAGCAGCAAACTATACTGGCACTTTCCCATAATAACCAATTGCAAGGTCTGAATACATTAAGGGATAACTTGTAAAAAAGGGCATGCACATTGAAGCAAATAGGTTGAGACAATTGTTCTGAGATTAAAAGTTAATCAAGAGGCCAAATTATTGATTCTCCCTCAAAGTTTTTTCTTTATATTTCAGTTAAGAGAAAATAATATATGTATGGAGCATTTATTTTAATGAACCAATCAGTAAAATTTCTTTCAGTATGTATGATTTCTTTCCAGTGTAAATTTCTATTTTACTAATTCTCTAAGGATTTGTTAGATCTATTCAGGTGTCATTTTTATGCTTAGAATTACTGAACTTTTTATAGTGTCTAGTTCATGTACATAAAATTGATTTTTCTTTAAAGAACACATCTATTCACGATATGATTTTTGAAAAAGTCTTCAAATGTTCACAGACCCAGTCACTTTTCACCATTGCAGTTTGCAGGACAAGCTGTTTTCTCAACTTTTACGATTAGAGAGGTGTCACGATTATTTCCAACCCCATCAGGTATATATACCCCATACATTTTTACCAGCATTTTCCTAAATTTGCCATTACTACTAGATCATTTTGAACTAATTGCTTTGTTTAAAAGTAGGTATTATAACAAATTGTTCCAGTAGAATATATATATATATATATAATTAGGGAGCAAAGGATGGACTTATCTTCGCTAATGCCACAAAAATCAACCTACTAAGTAAACCTGTTTTGATTAAACAAAAATATAATTATATTGCAGAATACCTGTGAAAGTTAATGAATAAAATAATTATTACTTTAAAATAAAGAACTGTGGTGTTTCACATGAATGCTAACTCATATTTTTATTGAATATGCATTACCAATCCCAATGTAAGATATGTAACATATAAATCAAAGTAGAGGGCAGTGTCTAAATTATAAGCATTTTAGTTTTGATTTTGCTTTCTAAAACTGTAAAATGGATGTAAAAAAATGATGTAATATTGTAATTAAGCAAGAGTATTATTATAATAGTAACTGAAGCTTCTCCTGCTTGAACCCATGAAGGGCAGCTTGAGGCTGTTTCAAATAATTATTTTAATTAAGAGTGTTAATTTTATTGGGGGGAGGGATATAACTCACTGGTAACATATTATACTTGAGCCTAGATAATCCAAGTTTCAAGCTCACTATTCACAGTCTTAATTTTTATCTATTAGCAAAATGATCTTACTACTTATGTCACTATGGAATAAAACGAATAGGTAAAACACTGGGTATCTGTAGTTCATAAACAATATTCTCATTAATTAATAATATTGATAATTAAAATTGGATAAAAAATCCAACATTATCAATACATTTGGAGAGACAATTGACTTATTTTTTGTTTTAATTATTCAACGGGAACTCTAGTGTCAACTATATGAGTAAGGCATTAGTCAATCTCCTTGGTAAGCCTAGTTTGATTGTTACCTGGGCAATAGAAATTTATTTAGTGGCAAACTAATTAAATAAAATCCTTAGTCCCACCCTGGATAGAAAAGGGTGGTAACTATAGATAACCTGTACCAATTAGCATTAGTAACACAAAAATGGGCTTAAATAAATAACAATAAATAATTATTCTACATTATAAATCAAATATGAAATTATAACGAAGAGGAATTTTTGTGCAATGTGAGACTAGCTACAGTATTGGAAGTGAATTTGTTGACTCAGATCATGTTATCTGTACCCCTAAAGGGCATTTAGCGTCATGGAACAATTGAGTGGCTACTTAACCCTTTCCTTGCGCAAAGCCACTATAGTGGCTTTGCGAAAGGAAAGGGTTAAAGAAAAAAAAAAGGATTCTTGCTAATTAAGACACATTCATCATGATGGGGAAGAATGATATAATCTATCACCAAAATCTGTGTGTGGCAGCATTCACCTTTCAAGAGTGGTTTGAAGTTCAGATTTCATATATATGTATTCTTTCTTTTTAACCCTTGGGCAAGTGCAGGACCTAACAGGCACGTTTGGTTTATATTTTACTATTTTTCTAGCACTTGACCTTATGGGAGGAGTGTGGGACTCTGTCTAGCAGACTCCCTCCAAATCTATCACACGATCAGTGCTAATTTGATTTTCTGCGAATGCAGGTGTTCTTATAGCTGAATCACCCACACAGGCCTACCATGCTCACTAATGTTAAGGTATTCAATTTCTATTATCAACACTTTAATATTGAATCATTTTCTTCAGTCAATGATTCATCCATTTTTTAAATGTAAAAGCTGTTCAAGAACTTACAGTGATGATAATACTAATCGACCCGGGAGATCACCATGCTCATTGGTGATCTATGAACTAGTTTCTTCCTTTTATTTTATTATTTTATTTCAAATGGCTGGACAGAAACAAATATTTGACACATGGTTCTGTAGACAGTGAAGTTTGTAAAAGCATTGTTAGATCCTGGAAACGAGTATGAAGAGTCAGATGCAGGGGATGAATCTGTGCTTGAAGAGGAAGAATTGATAGAAGTGAGAGAAGATGATTCTGTGACAGCCCAGAAATAGATAAGAACAATTTGGCAAATGCAGAGCTTTCTGAAGAAGGCAATGATTATTTTGTTACCGTTCAGAAAAATAAGCAGATCACAGATTTTTCGTGGTGGAAGAAATCTCTGTAGCAAATAAGAAGAGGGCAACAAAACATTCTTTCTGGCAAGATAGGGACTGTCATGGGTAATGCCCTATCAGCTAAAACCTCACTTCCTCCTTGGAAAAACATTTTTTGACAAATCTATGTTAGATATAATAGTCAAGCATACAAAGCAGTAATTGATATGCAAAAAATAGAATTATACCAATACAAAAGACGTTGAAAAAAAACTTATTTGATAGAAATCTAAGCTCCAATTGGCATTTTGTATTTGACTAGCCATTTCCGTGCTAACCGGCTCAATATTGAAGATTTATAGAATAATTCTAGGCTTGGAGTTAAAATTTTTGGTATGGTGATATCCAAAAAGTGATTCCTTTTTATTCTTAGATGCCTATGTTTCAATGATAGGACTTCCTGCCCACACAGACTTGCCAGGGACAAACTTCCCATCATAAGGGATTTATTTGCAAAATTGTTATTGAAAATTGCATTGTTCAGAGCGTTATTCTTATGGGGATGACACTACCATAAGATGAAGTCTTGAGGGTTTTAGAGGAGGGTGTAAATTTATTCAGTATATCCCGTCAAAACTCACTTAGTATGAGATAAAGATTTATGATATGCTAGACACCAGAGTTATTTATACTTCAAACTTATAAGTTCATGATAGGAAGCAATCGGATGGATCACCTTCCACCGTGAGCAACAAACCAGTAGACATCAGATTATTTGCTCCTATCTAAAATACATGTCAGAACATCGCGATGGACCACTGGTTCTCAGAAATTGTTTTACCAGGTTTTATTGTGTCAACTATTTTTTAAAAACTAATTTATAATTTATTCTGACAGTATTTGTGTTTGTACTACATTTTTCAAATTGGTTACTTACATTTCCTAATGTAAATAAGTTTTTATTTTACGGATATTTTATATAAAATATACAAAATTCTTTGCTGTTTAAAAAAAAATAATATATAAAAATTGCTTTCTTATTGAAAAATTGAAACCCTCAAAATGAGTTTCTACAATGTATAATTCATTGAAATCCTTGCCCAAACTAATGTAGACCTATGGGGTCCCCACACTCGTTCAAGTAACTTTTAGATCGTGGCTGTTCAAGGATTGATCAAACTCCTAGAAAACAGCACCACAAAAAAGATGAAATACTTTGGTGAAACAAACTATGAAAGTTTTTGTAGAGGTCATGTGATCATCATGAATCTTCTGACAAGTTTTCTCTAGTTAGCTCCTACTACTAAAATAGCTCCTCAACTGACTCTTCATGCAGAGAGGGCTCTGAGGGAAAATGAAAAGATAGCACGAGGGACAGTGAACCATATTAACCACATTCAAAAAAAAAAATTTAGTGTGACTACACAAGATCCAAATTCTTATCATCTTGCAGCAGTTGCATCTCACGCGACCTTTTTAAAAAAAATCTTTTGTATATGTTCACAAGTATGTTCACTGTATCTGTATAACCAGCTAGAAATTAATATTTCTTTCAATTAATTAATATCTCTTTTAATTGTAATGCATTATAAAAGCATTATATTACAATTTGAAATTGTATTCTCAAATATTTTTCTTCCTCTTATTCAGAATCAAAATTAAAAAAAAAAAAAAATTAAATTCCCTAACCTCATGGTCTAGTGAACTAGTTTTGATGCTTACAGAATCAGAGACTTCCTTTAGGCCATTGTCACAAGAGTCATGCCTTATTGCAGGAGGGAATTTATTTAACCAGCTAAATTCTAGAGAGCCAGATTTTTTAATAACATCTGAAAACAATAATAAAAGCTGTTTAATTTATTCATAGAAAAGGATAATTTTCAATGTAAAGTGTTATCTAATTATAGTATTTTGAACTCATTCACAAGCAACTGCAGCTAAATAAAATAAACTCTTTTAAGATTACACGTTGTACGCAGTTCTAAAAGAAAATGAGAAAAGTCATTATGAGCTTGTACATTATTTTAGCAGATTTCCCATAAGGGAAACCAGCTATTGACATAGTACTAATGACAATAACAATTTCTAATCTCCATGATCATACGCAGAAGATGATGAAAATGATGGTCCATTTATATATGTTCATTTAGAGATTTATAAATTTTATGTAAAATTATTACTTAACTAAGTTCGTTAATGGCTGAAATTGGACCAATGGGAGGGCTCAGGAGGAGGGGATTTTGAAAATTTGAAATATATCCATTCCAATCTGATTGTAAATTTAATTTCCAACAAATTTTGTTATATCCAATTTTTCTCTATTGTGTATATTAACCACTTTTGTGTTTTTCAGCCTAGAGTAAAAACATCTTCACTTGGTGTCATAAAATTAAGGTTTAATTTCTTATCTCAAAAAAGTTTATTTGATCTATAACATAATTGATATTTAACCATTTCAGTAAACAATGAAGTTTGAATTCATCAATGGCTGAAATCAGAAAAGGAATGGGGAAGGGGGGTTAAAAGGAAGGAAATTAAAAAATTCAACGTATCTGTTATTATAAATCGGATGGAAAAATGTTACAGAGCCAATCATGTTAAAACATTGATGCTCTACAGTAGTTGTTATTCTAAATTTCTTGTTTTCAGCCTTCATTAAACCCGCACTTCTAATTGGACTTTTTATTTAGAAATAGAGAATATCTGGTGATATGAGAACAGTAGTGTATCATCAGCTTGTAGTAAATATGCTTAGTTTAAACAGCACCTGCATGAAAGACTTCATTAATTTCTGTCTATGCATGCAAATATTTCAATGTGACATCATTAGCAAAGATTATATTTTCTTGAGTCCTCCATATTTACTTGAGCAATACCATACTCAATATTTAAACAAATCATATAATGCAAAAAGTAAAACTGATAATGGTTGTAATTACCTCGGAGGGGGGGGAGGGGTAAGAGAAGGTTTAAAGAAAAAAAACTCATAATATCTCTGTTATTCTGAGTAGGGTCAAAAGTGTTAGATGATCAATCTTGTTAATTATTCAATGTCCTAGAATGTTTTTCTCTAAACTGAACATTAGGCAGGTTATTTGTTTTTATTTTCTTTTTTTGGTTTCAGGTATTAGTTCACTCTCACTCGTAATATTTTTAATATAATATTTTCTCAAAATAAGTCTGAATGGTAAGTTCTGAAGACGTTATTGAAAAACTGATATTTTAAAACTGATTTCTATAGTATACAGTAGATATACTTACTGTCAACAGCTTTATGTAATTCTGCAACAAACGTACTGGACTTGTGAGTAGGTATCATTTCAAATAATAATTTAGATTTGTAAGACGAAATGTTCAGATATAAATCAGGTCCTTCCTCAAGCTTGTTCTCAGTATCTGTAAATAAAAATAAAAACATTGTGTTAAATTCATTAATATAAAACCGAAATTAAAAAAAATAATAAAAATAAACCAGTAAGGAATTTTACATTTTTCAGCGGAATCAAAAAGAAACCCACATTATTGAAACGATGAAATACAAGTAATATAAGTACGTTAGCCTGTAAAAATGTTTTCCAATAAAAACAATTGGTAAACAACTTTGAGAAGTGATATATCAAAGAATAAACGTTAATTCTGGAGATACCATACACAATACATGTCAGTTCACTTTTCAATGTCATATGTTACAAATGATCAAATTACAATTTATAACTGAAAAACTTTGTTTTATTCAGAGGTTGTCAAAAAAGAGAGCTTTCTACAGGGTGTAAATGCATCCTGTCCCTACAGTCCGGGATGACAATTTTACCTTTAAAGAAAACTTTATGTTATTATCATTAATTAACTTTTCTTCCAGATATTTAAATGGTAAATTAGCAAAAAAAGTGAAGTACACCAAGATGACAGAATCCTCTCCAGTCCCGTCCAATTTTATACTAAACCCAAAGTTAAGAGAATCCCAAGCAAAGTCTTATACTACTCCTGCTAATCCCACACTGCTTATATCAATAGTTAAGTCTTCATCAAATGGCATTTGTGTGAGCCTAAGCTAGATAAGGAATAGTTTTTATTTAAGGGTGAGGCTAAACAATACAGCGAGTTGGCTCTTCTTGTGTTAAGCTCCTTGAAGTATAAATGGACATTAAACAAATATTGGCAAATTTATGTTTATAATTCCTGTTACCCATCAATATCAGACTGAAATAAAAATGGCTTCTCATCATTATATAAAGATTAAGTATAACACTATTACGTGATTTGAAAATGATATTCAGTATCTCCCTTTCGGGATCTAAAAATATCATAGAACATATTTTATAGTTAATTTAAGATATTAAGAGGTATTATGCGATGTTTTTGTATCTCAATATATACAGATGTTTTTTTCTTTATTTTTGCCTTCTCTAAACCCCCTCTACCCCCTTAGTTGATTTTGATCAAAAGGAGAGGTGCACAACTAGGCATTACAACAATCCCAAATATGAAATTTAATAGTCTAAGACTAGTCACTTTTAAATTATGCGAGATATGCCAAAACTAGTCAAAATGAGTTCAGGGTGGGTCAAAATGAATAATTTCGTTGAAATCAGAAAACAGAAAACTTTTGCGATTAAAATACTACCTTCACTTCATACAAGGAAGTAAAAATAATAAAATTCTGTTTAAATACCAGTAAAAGGTGGCAACAGGATTAATTTTATCTGGAACAGGAAGTAAGAAGTCAAACTTTTAACATTCATAAATCGAAATAATTCTTTAACACTTTCAAAATATATCCCAAAAACTATTTATTTTTTATATTTTTCCGATAGAACCTATATAAATGAAAATATTTGCAAATATATGGTTTTGAATAATTTTTGAAAAATTGAATAGTTTACTCACATAAATAAAACTCCGTTGAAATTCTATGATCCATTTTTAAGAAGTTGATCAAAAAATGGGAAAATAGACAGAGGTTAGCTTTGAATTCAAAACATATATTCATCAATGTCCTTGTTAATATTGTTTAAACCCAAAAGTGGAAAAAGCTATTTGTATCTAGAATATATCTGCCCACCTAAGAGAGTGGGCTGGATTTATGATTTTTTTTTACTTGTCTTCCAGTTGCGAAATAGCATTTATTAATATCTCATGCTAATGAGAATTGATAAATTTGTTATATATGCATTAAGGGAATGACTTTAACATTTTATTTTCCTGGCTATCTGCTTCAGTGGCCATCTTTCCTTTCTCCCAACATATTTTCAATGGATTTCTAGCAATCTTTATCAGGCGATTTCGTGATGTCTCGGTTCCATGAAATAATTAAAATAATAAGCTAGTTGAGAAGTCACCTGATGAAGATTGATGGAGAACCATCAAACATTTGCAGTGAGAGAGGAGGAAATACTGCTGCGAGAGAGGGGGTCTGCTGGAGCAGACAGCCAGGAAAATAAAAATGTTGACCTTCTCCCAACGAGGCAGTTTGAAGAATGGAATGAATAATAATGTAATGATGGTGCAATCATCTTTATATTTTGATGAAAAACAATATTTTTATGATTCCATGAATGAACATAAATTCATGAATATTCTTCCCATAGCTACTCTATAGTTCAAATGTAAAACAGTGTAACTACCTTAGAACGTTTTCAGCATGTCATGAAAATGAAAGGATTATTCAGTGCTTAAGGTAATCCAACCATTTTCATTTCAACCCACCATTGACAGGTAACATTAATTATATTGTATTATTATTTATTAACATCCACTATGTCCAACTATGGCTAATTGAGACAGGTTATCAACAGGTTACAACCCTTTTCTATCCAGGGTGGGACTAAGGATTTTATTTAATGAGTTTGTCACAAAACAAATTCCTATTGCCCAGATGGGAATCAAACTCATGACATCAGTTATAAACATAGATTCATCAACATTAGTTCAGTCATAAGTTTTTGCTTCCTGCTTTGATAAGACAACTTAAAAGAGTCCCTTCACTTTCCTCCTCTACCAGCCATCATCTCAATGTTGAAATATAATTTATATATAATCCGATATATGTTATTTCCTAATATATTTTATTTTATATAATTTATATTATATCTACACTTATCTTTGCCAATGACTTTTGTAGTCCCTTTCATTATTATGGGGCTGTATATAACCCTCTAATGTTTCTATGGTTATCGTAATGATTGATTAAAATATTGCTATATGGTAAGTTTTGGGAGTAATGTGTACATAATCATTACATATGTACTAACAATTTTTTAAGTAAAACTATAAAATTAACCGACTTTTTCTTCTTGAATGGAAAAAACAATTGTCTTTTTTTCTAAAAATAAAGTATTAGTATTAGTAATGAATGTATAGCACCTGAGATCTAGATTAGATAGTACATAGACCTTCTATCCGACATTTATCATTACTCCCAAAACTTACCATATAGCAATATTTTAATCAATCATTACGATAACCTTAGTTTTAGTCCAGGTAGAAGGAGTTTCTGTCTATAGCTGTGTTATTGAGATATACATATGCACAGGGAAAATTATTTCATTCTTTCTATATCATCAAATATAAACAATTTAGTGCACCAATTCTTCTTCTAGAAAATTAAATGTTTTAAAACAATTGTTTAAGGCATTATTAATGAAACATTAGAGGGTTATATACAGCCCCATAATAATGAAAGGGACTACAAAAGTCATTGGCAAAGATAAGTGTAGATATAATATAAATTATATAAAATAAAATATATTAGGAAATAACATATATCGGATTATATATAAATTATATTTCAACATTGAGATGATGGCTGGTAGAGGAGGAAAGTGAAGGGACTCTTTTAAGTTGTCTTATCAAAGCAGGAAGGAAAAACTATTCGTTAAAAATAATTGTCGGCTATCTATGAAATAATCATTAATTATTAACTTGGAAGGCATTTCTTATAAGAAAGAAATGATAATCTAAAATTATAAATCTCCTTGGAAAATGAAGATCTTTATTTTTTAGCAGACTTCCCTTAAGGGAAATCAGCTATTGAGGTTGTATTCATTTTACATAGGAGATAAATAAAATGAGATCTCAACAGAAGGATCAAAAAGGTCAAACACCTCCACTCTTAATACTTCTTTATTACAGGCAAAGTACTTTCGGAGATGTCGGCTCAATAGGGACCAACTCTAGAGCACTGATGATGGGACGGTTCGCCCCGAAAGTACTTTGCCTGTAATAAAGAAGTATTAAGAGTGGAGGTGTTTGACCTTTTTGATCCTTCTGTTGATGATGGACCTCCACCAGCCAGCACAAATCCAGAGAAAATGAGATCTGTTCAAAATTTTATATATATATATATAAATTTATCAAACTCAATATATAAGTGTTTCATTCAAAGGTCAAGTTCATTAAGGGCTAAAATCAGATTTGGGGAATGGGGGTTTAGAAGGGGGAATTGGGGAAATTCTTAATACCTCCGTTACTATAGGCTGGATTGAAAATTGTATAGAGCATTTTATTATATATTTAATTGCCTGTAAATGTTGTTAAATAAATATTTTCTCTAATTTGGATATTAACCAATATATTTGGATTTTTTAGTTTTCAGCCTTCAGTAAACCTCTACTCTTACTCATGTCATAATAACAATTAGCTGTTATAACATGAACCTCTTTATCCTAAGCTTAAATACCAAATATTGTTTCCACAAGATCTTTATTAAGTGAGATACATGCAAATTCCTTGTGCAATGACAACATCAATTAAGATTTTAGGTTCTTGGCTCAAAAATATTCATTTGATCTATAACTTACTCGATATTTAACCATTTCAGGCAACAATAAAGATCATATTTGTTATCGTCATAAATTGAACCAGGAATAGGGAGAGGGGGTTTAGAGGAGGATTCGAAAATTCAAAATATTTATGTTATTATGAAAAATGTTGTAGAACCAATCTTTTTAAAATATTGATGGTCTACAATTGTTGTTCTCTGCATTTTTTGTAACTCAAATACTAAGCAAGTAATTCATACTTTCTAGATTCAGACAGGAGATGTGATAAGATGAGATCTCTAGTATGCCACACCACCACATGGGAAATCTGATTAATTTACACCTGCATGACGGGCTTTTATTAGCAGATTTCCCTTAAGGGAAATCAGCCATTGAGGTCGTACTCATGACGGAATTTTTGAAATTTTTCTTCAAATGTCCATCGATCCTACCTAGTGTTGACGAAAATGAGGTCCGTTGAAAACTGTATATATATATATATATATATATATATATATATATATATATATATATATATATATATATGTCTGTTACCGCTCTAGTGGTCGCAATTTTTGTTTAATCGTTACCAAACTCGATATTTAGGCGTTTTATGTAAAAAGAAAGATCAAGTTCGTTAACGGCTGAAATCGGACCAGTGGGAGGGGGGGTTTAGAGGGGAGGATTTTCGAAAATTCGAAATATCTACGTTACTATACGTCGGATAAAAAAATTGTACAGGATCAATCTTATTCCAAATTAAATATACTATAAATAGTGTTATATACATTTATTCTCTATCTTGAATATTAACCGAGATATTTGCATTTTTATTAAGTCTGGTTGTCTAACGGACGAGAGTGACTTTCCCGCCATTAGCTAGTTCGGCCGTTTCCTTCTCTGGCTCGGCTCTCGTGAAATTTCTCTATTGTAAAACTTCACATGGGAAATCTGCTTAGTTTACGCTGCCCCTGTGTGACGGACTTTTATTTTTTGTTTTATCTTGGGTACATGAGAAATAAATGAGGAACATTGTTTAAGCTAATTTCTCGGATTTATTGCAAGGTTAAAACAAAACTTTATTTGAGGTCAACATATTCTATAAACATTCTCTGGTCAGGTATGTGAAGAGGAGTGTAATTAATTTTATTGCATTCATATATTTTGATTTATTTTTGATTCGTTGTCTAGGTGTTGACCCTTTATTCGTCAGGCACAAATGGCACCTTGACATTATTGTTCCCACTGACAAACTGCCTAAACTGAACATCGGCTATCTAACAACTTTAATCCCGAGTGGAGTGCTCTATTCAATGCCTACTACTTCTTCCAGATAAATTTATTCTTAGTTAGTCTCATAGAGAATGTAAGAGGACATATTGCATCCCCTTGTATGTTTCTGAGAACCCAGAACTTTCCTACTCACAGAAAACGGGATAAGGCAAAAATATAAATATTGGCTTTTATATACATACATTCACATTTTGGTCCTGTGAGGGTTAAAAGTTGTATTAAACTTAAATAGGGAATCACTAAGCGCAAATTATTTGGAATGTAAAAAAAAAACTCAATTTTTAATCCTTATTTAGATATTTATTTTTACTTTATTTAACTTATATTATTCTATGAAACCTAGCTTCATTTTTGCAACATACTGCAATCTACAGTGTTTTTACTTCGTATATTATACCTACTGCTTAGTAAATGTCATTCGGGCAAAGCATTAATAAATAAATATCCACACATACATGTTTTTTAGCAAACAAAGTAACTTAAAAGTTGTCAATTTTCCTTAGCAATAGAATGTAAAAATATCTTTCTGCAAAAAACAATTTAAATAAAATCTGGAAAAAGATTAAGTAATATATACTTTTATTTTTACAAAATATATATATTACATTTAATCAGTTAATTTGTAAAAAAAAAATACCTTTTTCCTCTATTTTATGCATAATTTATCCAGGAAGTCATTCTCAGACCTAATTAATAGCTACATGATTGATTGCATATAATATCAAGTCTTACATAACAACTAAAAGTGCTTTAATATATAAAACCATTTAAATATGTTTTCACATTTCAACATGTAATTTCCACTCATCTAAACAAAGCCAAGTGGCACACTTCAACAGGGGAATCTTGAGTCAAAATATAATTCAAAATGAGGTGTGAAATTATATAAGGCTGAAATAGGCCTGATGCCCAAGAGTGGAGGATGCCAAAAAGTCAAAATATAGCTTTAAGAGTCCAATAATTAATCTACGTATATGAAAAATAGATTAGGCTTACATATTTTACATTGAAATGACAATAAATCATGGGAACAATTTCAAATAAATGCTCTGCTTTGCTATGGTTTATGAAAAATTTGCTTGAAATTGAAAATTTTTGATTTGGTAATATTCTATTAGCTCTATTTTCTTAAGTCTTTTATAAAACGGTTTTTAAAAACTCACCAGTTTTCTTCTAAGAACTTGTTTACAATGTTTAAGTTTCATAAATATAGAAAATAAAATATAAACTAAATAAAACCAGTAATAATAATTCGTTTAAATGGTAAGTAAAACATTTTTAAAATGTCAGTGATTGAGATATTGAAATAGAAATCTTTAACCACACTAGCTTGAAAATTATGGAAAATAGAATATAACCCATAAGTAACATAGATTAGATGTAAATATTTAAGAAGCTTTTAAGAATAACAGGAATCATGACCACAAAAGAAATAATAAATATGAACAGGAGAAGAAGACCAATTACCTAGGTCAAAGTTGAAGTTATTATCAATTGGAATAATTCCTTCAACAGAGATATCCAATGAAGACAATGGGGGCACTTGAGAACTTGTTAAAACAAATAATGCAGAGGAACCACTTTTAGACACTATAGCTAAATAGCGAGTAGTCCGAACCCATCCTTGCATTTTGCTAACTTCTAAGCACTGTTTAAATGTATTAAGGAATCACAAGTAACAGAAAAATATACCAGAATGTAACAATTAAATAAACATTAATTAATTAAAATATAATTTCTAAAGCTAAAATAAATTCAAATCAAGGATACAGAAACAACAGTTTCACTACTGAAGCTGCTTTGAACTAAAGGTATTAATTCTAAAGATCCCATAATTGTGAGCAATTAACAATAATTAAATATAAAACATACATCTTTGGCACATTTTTGACATCACTATAAATACTAATAACATCTACTGAAAGTAAATAAAGAAATGGGTAACCGAAATAAAACCTCCCTGATGTTTATGACGTTTTAGCTCAACTATTCACAACCTTTTGATTCCCCCTCTCCACTGAATTTGTGACCATCCCTAAATAATTGTTTCTGTTGCTTTAGGCAATACTCACTCGCCTTTGACAATTTTAAATTGCCATTACAGCTCGGTTGGAAAAACTTACCATTTATTAACTCTATTGCAAATGTTTATAATATATTATATGCCAATTTGCTTTCTAATAATGTAAAAATAATTCAAACTTTTAAGTAAAATTAATTAACTATAATTTTGGAATTTAAAACGCCCTATTCCCATTGCTAAAAAAAATGTTTTATTATTTTCAACTCAATTTGCAACACTGTTGTGAAATCACAGCTCACAACACAAAAAATACTTTAACCTAGTTATTTGAGTTAAAATTCTCCTAAAAGCAAATGTTTGATCATCTCTACCTTTTAAAAATGGCTTTATTAACTTATAATAAAGTATTGAATTCAATTCTTAATATTCTATTATTCATATAAACTTTGTTTTTCTTCTTATGATTGTTTACCAATTGTACCCACTCATGAGTATATATTAGATAAGAGATGAAGTAATTGCCATGACCTTGTTTGAGAATACATGGATATCTATTTAGCAAAATGTTTAGGATTACAGTTCTCATCTTGTAACCGAACATGGAACAGTTTCCCATAGGATTTCTCATTGGCGTTGCAACTTCCTCCTATCAAATAGAGGGAGCTTGGGATGTTGGAGGTATTCATTAAGATTCCACGATTATTAAGAGAAATAGTATTTTCAGCTATGATTTTAGTTACTTGGTATCTAATCAGTTTAACGGGACTAAAAGAAAGTTTTTATATGGTTTCCCAATTGCTGTGAGAATTAATTTTTGAAGGTGATAAATAAAATATGCTATTAATCATCATATATATTGTAAGTATGTTATAAATAAAACAATTATTTTCCTGTTAATTAAATTACCTTCAAAATATTAATTATTTAACATTATTTTGCAAGTATTAAGAATCTATATTAGCTCAATTTTTCCTCGAGAATTGTAGGGTGTCACAATTTTAAATTGAGTTGTTTATTGTTATACACATAAATATTTTTGTGTAGAAGCAAAAATAAATGTAATTGAATGACACACAGCAACAAATGTGTAATGGCGTTAGAATGCCATGTAATTTTTGAACTTCAGAATAAATAAATCTTTAAGAATAATATTTCCTTGGTTTCACTTACACACAATATAAATATTAAAAAACACAACAAACTTGAAAATTCCAAACTACTATCAAGTAAAAATATATGATTCAAGTTATTCTGATTTCAAGTATGCTTAAGTTAGTGGTAGTTCTTCCAGGAAAATGAAGTAACAAAACCTACTTAGAATAATCATTGACCTGGAAAATCAATGGGCCTGTTAATGTTATTTCATAACTTCTCCAATATTTATTTTCTTCACTAATCTTAAAAACACCTAAACATTCTATGTTAAAATTTAATAACATTTATATTTCTTATAAATTACTTTGTATTTTTAAGAATTGGTAATTATTACTTTATTTTTATTATTAAAATGGTCGGAGTTCACTATGAGCAAAAATAAAAATGTTTCCCCTTCATATAAGAAACAATAATACTTACTTATTATATTACAACTCTAGAAATCAAGTCTTTGCTCTTAGTGGAATATGCTACTTTAAGCCAGATAAATTCAAATAATTAATTGTCCCCTTTTCCATAGTCTAATACAATCCATTATGCTTGGGAAAGTCGGTGGCAAGAAATATTTGAGTTAGCTGCTAGTTGAATTTGTAGTTCAGCTGGCAGTGCTCAAAAAGTCACGAAGTCTGAGTTCTATTCCCAGCAGAAAAAAAAAAAAAATATGGCTCTCACAAAAAAAAACTGATTTCAATTTTAAAAAAATTGTTTTTTGGGTTTTCAAGAACCACGCTGTTTTTTTCTGATTTCCCCTCTAATCCTGACTGAATACATTCAATTGCAGTGCATGATAATTTGTTGGGTGAATTTCCCTTGTCAAAGCAATATTGATATGTTCTAAACAATTTTATTTATTTGTTTTAATTTGAAAGTAATATTTTATAATAGGAATTTTTTAATACTTTTAAACAAAATTAACAATAAATAGAATATCTAGTTTATACCTATTCTTATTATTTATTATAGGAATGATCTAGGAAAAGCTTTTATACCTGTGCACTGTCAATGAGGAGAAGTTGAAATAGTGTTAAAATATAGAGATTGGATTTACACAGTAAAACATTTTCCCAACTCATTTACCAAATATTGACAATTTATTATTTTTGCAATATTCAAATTTTCAATTATAATTGTAGTTTACATAGTTGAGAAGAAAAAAAACAGTCTCTGACAACTAGGGTGTCTATTGAATGTTGAATATTTTCAATTTACATGTTATTGTGCTTCATGAGCTCAGTTTTCTTATCAAACTTCATTCGAAACATCTTTTACAATATTGAGACATTGAAAGGAAGGATACCTGTGTCCATGGAACTACTAAATTTTTCAAACATTGGCAATTTACTGTTTAATTGGATTTATCATTAACCTAACGTATCACATTTTGGTCTTGTATAAACTATGTACTTTCTTGATTAATTTGAAAATCGCTGGTGATCCCTACTTACCAGTATTTATAATAGTCCATCTTCTCAAAAACTTCAATTACACATTAGACAGCTTGGAGATATTAATTGGTTTCATATTTGCAGTAAATATATTCTAAATATAATTGCATAAGATATCACCAAGTTTATTTTTATTCTTCGCTTAAACTTCGAGGGTGAGTTTAAATAGTACAGATTATAATAGTTCTCTTTGCCATATTACACTGATAGCGGCAAAACTTTCTTAGATGACCAAAAGGTTGACAACATTTGACAGGCTTGATAGGTATGTCTAGAATACCATAAACTAGTAAGAACTCAATGAAGCTGTGATATAGAGAAACATCATGTCTATACGCTGTTTTATACGCACCTGGGAAAAATCACTAAGGTATTACCCTGTCCTATCAATAAATGACCAACCATAGGATTTTAGAAGAAGACTTATGCCTCTGGTTTTTCATTTTAACCTATAGCCTTTTTAATGAATAAGTAATGTGGCCATCTCTCCCCATTCCCACTAGCATTTTATTATTTATCTAAATATCCTAAATTACCTGATTAGCATTTCACAATTTTCTCCCCTGCTTGTTTTAGCAGTTCGGAAAGAATCTCTTCAGGTCTAGAGACAGCAAACAGGTTTTGTTTATTCATCATGTTGTTAATGGATTTCCTAACCAAAGTAGGTACTCTCTGACTGATCTCTGTATTGTATATTTCTTTCAGATAAGTCTTGATTATATTCACTCTTATGGCTGAATTTCTGCCTAAAGCTAAAGCCTCATATAGAATTTATGAACTTGCTGAAAATGTTCCTGCTTCACCTGAAGTTCCTTAACTTCTAAAGCTCTTTTCTTTTTGCATAGAATTTTTTTTTTTTATTCTCCTCTTTTTATAATATGCATTAACAAATTACGTAGTTTTCTGTAGAACATTTTCAGCCATGTCTCATTCCTTTCTCTTATTATCTTCAACCATAGGCTCTTTCCAACAAAAATAAAAACGTGGTGTTATTAGAAACCCTCTACATTAAAATGGCCTCTTTAAGGTCTATATTTTCAACCTTCACCATTCTTTCATACTCCTGAGCTCAAGACTTAGTATTGCACACCATATTTTATTTAGGATAAAATGTAGAGGATAGAATTCTATTCATCGCCCATTCAGCACCAAGGGGCAACTTGAATAAAGAATTTACGATCTTTGTTCTGTCAACAACTCATAATATGGCAGGGAATGAGTCAAAAGCAAGACCACTTGATTACCCACCAAAGCCATATGCCTGGCCCTCCGTGATCTGATAATCCAAGGAATTTCAAAATTGTATTCTTTTGTTGTTCTGAAATTCTCTTAGATTCAGAGGAATTGCCTTTTTATAGTAGTGAAGATTCCCATTTACTACGCATAACACACTTCTTTTACCCAGGCATAGGGCTGACCAAGAATGCTTTTCTGATTCATAGTAACACCACACCAGCACAACCACATCCCTCAGTACCCTATTAAAATTAGCTCTTACAACAATAAGAGTTTACCCTGGATGTGTTGTAGCCTAAGCCAATAGTGAATGAAGTTCATAACCAGCCCCAATCAATATTAGTAGCATAAAGTGAATATTAATTTAATTAATAAAAAATTTACCAATGAATCTGAAGGTAATTATCAGACCAAACCCATTTGCTATTAAGATGAACATGAAAACAGGAAATAGACAATAGTGCTATCAAATGTCCTTGGCATTATATATTATGAGTCAGTTGTGTATGTCCTAATATGAGTCATATCAACAAAGCAATATCTTCAAAAATACGCCTTATTATCAATTCAATTGAGAACTAATTAAGTAGAATTTAGACAACAAAGCCCGTCAAAAGAGATCTCTGCAGGACCAATTATAAGAGGTCTGTTGCTGAATTCATCCTACATGGATCTCTGAATTTTGCAAGCATTTCTCTTTGAAATCTAATAAACTTCTCGAGGTGCTTCTTTTACTTTTGTCGTTTTATAGTCAAAATGTTTTAGAATAATTATATTTTCTGTAAATTTCAAATGTTACTCAATAACATCCACTTTTCGGACACTAGTATAGCTAAGGATGGGTTATATACAGGTTACTAACCTAGTCTAGTCAGAGTAAGTCTAGGGATTTTATTTATCAAGTTCTTAACTAGATTAATTCCTATTGACCAAACAGGAAGTGAACCCACAAATTTAAGTTAACTAAGTTCATTAATAAGAATGCCTTGACTCCACCTAAACTAAGCCTCTTATTTTCTATAAGAGCTTACTTCTGCATTAGTCAATTTCCATAGCCCATCCCTTCCAAGTTCACAGCTATTGCCATACATTGGTGTAACATGAGTATGTGATTTCGAGGAACCTTTTATTTTTTTGTTAATTTATGATATCATTAAAACAATTTTGCTTTTGTAAATGGATTGTTTTTTTTTTTTTATTTCCAATAATATTTTTCCCAAAAAGTACAATTTTTCTATTTGATAAGAAAACGTAATTGATGAAAGATCCTCCATTAAAGAAAAATGTTTTTACATGTTATGTGGTTATTTTTAATGTCATGAATCCTTGTTAGAATATCTCATTAATACATGACTGATTATAATTTTATTTTGATTTTTCTGTTCACTAATTATCGTATTTATTAATAGGAAAAGGAGAAAGTATTTGGGACCGGCTGGTTCATACAAACCCAGAGGCTGTTGCAGATCATAGCTCAGGAGATATTTCTACCAACTCTTACTTTATGTACAAAGAAGATATTAAAATAATAAAAGAGATAGGAGTAAGTCACACCTTTCTTCAATTTAGTTCAAATATATATATTTTGTTTATTATATATTATATTAACAGTTACCTTTAGAAATGCAAAGTTAAAGGTTAATGCACCTTTGCATCTTAGCTGCAGGTTAGATCCCACAATGAACACATTCACTACTGGTGGTCGGTCCCACCACTACTAATTTCTAAACTAGTGGGAATTCTACACTGAATGAGTAGTCCTGACAGGGCATCGGGATAATTAAAGCCTTCAAACCTCCATGATTTTGTCTACAAAAAAGCTGGTTGCTTTGAAGAAGGCAATCAAAGCAAAGCACTCCTGGTATGAAAAGATATTTCAATTCATTATAAACAACTTCCCCAGATAATGCATGATGTAAGGGTTGTATGTTCATTTGAGCCCTTGCGGTATAATAAATATCCAAAAAAAGCATGTTCATAATAAATGAAATATAATCATATTTATGCCATTAAAACACACAAAAAAAACTCCTTCAAAATTTTATGGGGGGGGTGGGGGGGGGGGGGGGTGGGGGGGGGGGGGGGTGGGGGGGGGGGGGGGTGGGGGGGGGGGGGGGTGGGGGGGGGGGGGGGTGGGGGGGGGGGGGGGTGGGGGGGGGGGGGGGTGGGGGGGGGGGGGGGTGGGGGGGGGGGGGGGTGGGGGGGGGGGGGGGTGGGGGGGGGGGGGGGTGGGGGGGGGGGGGGGTGGGGGGGGGGGGGGGTGGGGGGGGGTGTGGTGGGGTGGTGGGGCGGGGTGGGGGTGGGGGGGGGGGGGGGTGTGGCGGTGGGGGGGGGGGGGGTGGGGGGTGGGGCGGGTGGGGATGGGGGGGGGTGGGGGGGGGGGGGTGGGGGGGGGGCGGGTGGGGGGGGGGGGGCGTGGGGGGGGGGTGGGGGGTGGGGGGGGGGGGGCGGTGGGGGGGGGGTGGTGGGGGGGGGGGGGGGGGGTTGGGTGTGGGGGGCTGGTGGGGGGGGGGGGGGGGGGGGGGGGGGGGCGGAGGGGGGGTGGGGGGTGGGGGGGGGGATTTGTTTTACGCCGCCTTTCCAAATACGCGACTCTCTCTCTCTGAAGGATTATTCATCTATTTAATTTTCGCAACACTGCCGCCCACTTAAGCCTTTTCGTCCCGAATAGGCTCAATATCGCCGTTGCCATACTTGGCTAGGCGAAAGTCCTTTCTTGTGTTGTGGGTTGAATAGTAGACCCATTTGTCCTTCCGTAAGTTCCTCCGTATTCACTGCTCGACCACACACGCCACCCATCTGGTTACTGGTCACTTTAATGCGGTCCAATATTTCATGACGGGTCGACCTTCCATTGTCCTCCTTAGCCAGAATAGTGCCACCCTTCTGCGCCGTCGACCTGGCTCCCCCCGAGTTACCATGGCTAAGTCGTACATCAATGATGCACTCCTCTTCCTCGGCTTTTGTACAATCCTTGTACTCTACGTTGCATGGCCGCCTTGAGAGGACTGGGTCGTCATCGTGTTTTCTCCCTTTCCTATGAACAATAGAAGAGGCTTCTGCTCGACGTGACAATTTCTGGCGTACGTAGCTTCTTTGTGGTCTTGCTCTCATGTCCGACATCTAAAGGTATTTCGGTGTTTCGCCAGATCATAACTTGCTTACCCATGTGCAGGTCAATACCGTGGGCTATCATGAAGTCTACACCGATGATCACTTCATCCATTATGTCAGCGACAACAAAGACATGTTCAGTGCTGATGTTGGCGATAGTCACTCTCATCTTGGCTCTTCCGTAGACTGTGGCTGACTCCCCTGTAGCAGTTCGCAGTCGTACGTTCTCCAACGGTTCCACTGCCCCTTTTACCAAATCGGGCCGAATGATGGAGTGTGTCGCTCCCGTGTCCATGGTGAGGACCTGCTTCCTCCCGTTAATCAGTCCACGAGCAGTAAGGTTGCTGTTCTTCTGTCGTATGATGGAAATGGAGATGGTGGAGCCATCGGTTTTAGGAGCTAGTTCTTGCCACTCAGTGCGAGCTCGTTCTACTTTAACATTGGCTCTTGAGATTTCGACGTCAGTCACCTGTTTGTTGTCCCTCCATGGCGAAATAGATCTCGACCTTTTACTTGGCGCTTTACAATTACGCTGAATGTGGCCGACCTCGCCGCAGTTGAAGCATTTAGCGCGCGATCTATTCATCTGCTCCTCCAGTACTTGCTTGACCACGTCTTCTATTTCACTCCTTGAGATATGGACGTTGTTCGCCCGATAGTGGTCCCTCCATGGTGTAAAAGATCTCAACCCCTTCTTTGGTGCTTTACAGTTTCGCTGAAAATGGCCAACCATACCGCAGTTGAAGCATTCAGCGCGTGATCTATTCCTTTGCTCCTCCAGTATCTGCTTGACCACTGCTTCTATGTCACTCCTTTCGTCGCCGCCACTTCGTGTTTCAGCAACAAGACGTCGCACATTGTAGACTTGCGGCTTTGAAATGACTTTAGCAGTCTCCTGGGCTAGCGCATAAGAAATGGTTTCAGCAAAAGATGATTTCTGCATGGCGCATACTGCGAATTTAACGTCTGGATCTCGAATACCATTCACAAATGCTTCAATCTTGAACTGATCTAGAAACGGATGATTTTCACCTGGGTAAGTCAGTTGGACCAGACGTTCGATTTCCATGGCAAAATCTTGGAGCGTCTCATTCGGTTTTTGCACTCTGCCCCGTAACTCCATCCTGTACAGTTCTCGCTTATGCTCACCGCCAAACTTGCGCTGTAAGGTCACCATGATGTCCTCATAATTATTTCTGCAAGCGGCCGGTAAACTCTCCAGGACTTCTGCAGCGGTTCCTTTCAGTGCCAAAATCAATTCTACCGCTTTCTCTTCATTATTCCATCCATTTCTACTGGCCACCGTCTCAAATTGGAATTTAAAAACGTTAAATGGTACATTACCGTCAAAAGTCGGAGTCTTTATCTTGCTGGATTGTTCTGAAATGAGCCTCACCGGACCCTCTCGAACATGTAGATTATCCATTTGGAATTGTAGCTCACGTATTTCATCGTCTAACTTTCTTCCTAGGTTGGACACGTCCTCTTCAACCTTCTTCTGTGCCGCAGAAATGCCGCAGAGTTTTTCATCAAACTCGCTGACTCTCTGCTCAATGGCTTCCACTCGTTTGCCCAATACTTCTGATATTTCGTGAAGTTTTTGGTTTGTTGTTCTAGAAGCTTCCTGAATTTCCTCGAGTCTCTCACAATTAGCTCTAGAAGCTTCCTGGAATTCTTGTCTGACTTCCGCTAATATTTTCTCACTGTTACTCTTAGAAGCTTCCTGGAATTCTTGTCTGACTCCCGCTAAGAGTTTCTGGTTATTTTCCATCATAGCGGCTAAGATTGCATTCAAGTCCAAATTGCTACTTGAGATAGGATTACTTACAGCAATGTCTTCTTTATCGTCAAACTCGTGTGTACTTATATCGATTCCTCGACTTTGGAATTCATCTGTCAACCGCCTTTGTAATTCAGCCTTATTTCCTGTTGTTGGCATATCCAGTTTAGCCAGCTCCTTCTTCAGTTGTTCAACTTTTAGTTCCTCAAACTTCATTTTCGTTGATTTTAATTTTGCAATCCCACTTCTGACACCAGTTGTTACGTTTTTGTAAATTACCAAAATCAGTAATAAACGTTTATAATAAGAGTTCTTTTGGATTGCAAAATTAAATACTCGCAAGTTTCACAGTTTTTATCACTGCAAAATTTATTTCACAATGCACAATAAACTTGGTGGTTATTCTTAATTACTACTCACAGTATACACTGATAGCGTTACTGTTCTTCAATAAGTCACAGTCCAATAATTCACAGAAAGACGGCACTGCACTGTCCTTTGCTTCGCGGCACTTCACTGTCCTTTACTTCGCGGCACTGCACTGTCTTAAACACGGCACTAAACTGTTACTTACAGTCACGGCACAACACTGTTCTTCTTATAAAAACTCTTTACCGCACTGCACTAAGTCGCACTGTAGCACTGATGTGACCATCAAGATCGCTGAGCATAAACTGACTGGCTCGCAGCTTGCTGGTGCCTTATATATAGGTGGTCGGCATAGATCAAAGGGGAATGTTCTAGTTCATTCCAGGCTAGGCGGGACGAGCCCAGTAGCGTCTCGATCTCTTTGATCTACGCCGCCTTTCCAAATACGCGACTCTCTCTCTCTGAAGGATTATTCATCTATTTAATTTTCGCAACAATACTCTTTCCCCTTGTTAAATTTACCAATCGCATCCTTTGAAAACAATAGTGCAAGCAAGTATAAAGAAAATCTAAAAACTGTGATTAGTTTTTAAGCCTTTAGATGCCTATCAGTCGTTCTAGAGATGTGGCCTTATTGCAGACCACTCTACCATGGCCAGTTTCTCAACAGACCAACCTCTCCATTCCCATTGATTCTGTTCCTTTATATACCCATCTTTTATTACAGTTTATTTGTACCTAGTTGTTTTATATAAACTAAACTATAAAACTATGTTACTAAACTAATAATAGTTTATTCATGAACTATTGTAGCTACCAAAGTCACTTGTGTATATGTATCCATGGCCTACAGGACACAAAAATCCCTATTCATGAATGGTTACAAAGGGTTTATAATCTGTGTAGGAACCACTCTAATTGTGTTACCCTGTCCTCAAAGTCATCAGTATACACATTGTAGTTTTTTATTGTTAAATTTTCTTTCTTACCCAGGAGTTGAGGAAGTCAATTCATACTCAAAAACTATATACCACCGAATCTGCTGGTTGTCATTAGCTAATACCTGACCATATTCATTCTGATTATAAACTTTCTTCTCTTTTATCCTCATTTTCTTAGAAGCTGTTTTATTAAATATAAATATTTATCATTAATTACTTTAAGGGGTAATGGGATAAATCTATTTCACTAATAATATCCAAAATTCTAAACAACTCATCATAAAATGTTTATGACATATTTTGATGTTAAAACAATTCTAACAATTTCATTTATTCTCAATTTTTTTTTTTCAGCTGATGACAGCATGATTTGCCGATTTACTTCTGAGGCCAAAGACAAACCTATGGGCTGTGGAATCTTAATAACCACTTACTCCATGATCACACACACTCAAAAACGTTCTTGGGAAGCTGAGCAAACGATGAAATGGCTCCAGAATCAAGAATGGGGAATAATGGTTCTTGATGGTAATATTTTTACCACTTTTTGATTATAAAAAAAAAATACACATGTTCCTGTCTTCTTCATATAGTTCAGTAAAGTAATAAAAAACATTTTCTTTCAGAATGTGTTCATTAATATATGAACCTAATTGTATAAAACCATTTAATCTATGTTCAAAAACAACAATGAACAGTATTATAAAGTGTACCTTTTTCTCTTTGTGTCTCCTTTTGTATTCGTGTTTCGGAAAACAAAAATGGCACATTTTATTACTTACTAAAAATCAAATTTGAAATTATATTTTAATAGTTACTTCAGAATTTACATAATAAATTATTTGTATGTTCACAGAGGTACACACTATTCCAGCAAAAATGTTCAGGAGAGTATTAACTATAGTTCAGTCGCATTGTAAACTTGGTCTGACAGCCACTCTCCTTAGAGAAGATGACAAGATTGCCGATTTGAATTTCTTGATTGGTCCTAAACTATTTGAAGCAAACTGGCTTGAATTGCAATCTCGTGGATACATTGCAAGGGTACAGTGTGCAGAAGTATGGTGTCCTATGACTCCTGAATTTTATAAAGAATATTTACACTGCAAAACTTCTAAGAAACTAGTATGTGTACTCCTATTGATATTAACCATTATAATAGTTTTATTTGTATACTGAATTATTTAGTTGTTTTTTTTCAGCTGCTCTATGTCATGAATCCAAATAAATTCCGTGCTGCTCAGTTTTTGATACGATACCATGAAAAAAGAGGAGACAAAACAATTGTATTTTCAGACAATGTTTTTGCATTAAAACACTATGCCATAAAAATGAATAAGCCATATATTTATGGGCCAACATCACAAGTAAGTGATTTACATTTGAGTTGAAATTAACTTTAATTATAGGGTTTTATATCTGCATTTCTGGCCAGAATAGTGCTATGAATTTTATTGTGTTTGTACGAGAAGCAAACCCAACATTGCTAGTTCTTTGTTTGTATTTTACAAAATAAAAACATTTGTCATATTACATCATTTAAATAAATTATTTAATTTTCGTAGCACATCAGCATATATGAAGGAAGCAGTCATGTGTAATTGATGCTCTGTGAACTTATTTTTAGTAATAAAATGTTATTAGAGCGAGGGTGGGGCATATCTCAATGGGTGCTTGGGTATTTATTATGATTTGGAGGTTCAGGTTTGAGCCTGGGATGGGATACTAAATTTTCTTTAGCGTCCACTCTAAATTACTGGGTTTTAAGTAAGACTTGTATACAAAATTAAGTGACAACATGCATAAAGAAGTTCCAAACTTATTTTCCAATGCCACAACCATGCTAGAACCACAACCAAAGGATTTTTTGTAAAAACTTGGTGGCAAGACATGTCATCACATGATGCTCCCTGGCAACGTTTTGGCACTAGAGACCAAAGTTAACTACTTCTTTAAATAGCTACTCTGTTCCTTTATAATGTTGAATAGATTTTAGGTAAATACACAAAAAGCCTTCGGAGCATGTTAAATCACAGAGAAAGAAAATTCAAAGCCAGTTTTCGGTACTTGATCTCCTATTATTTTAGTATTATACTGATACAATAAATGCGTGTCAATTAGAGAAAATAAACAGATAATGTTCGAAACAAATTTATCAAAAACAGTAGGTATACCTTTAATTGTCAGGGTCAAGGGATTATTAGATATTTAAAAAGTACATGGATTTTATTTTCATCTGAGTAGTACAGCCTTTCAATGAATAGAAATGTTGTTACTGAATGTGACTTGGCTGTTAAAAAATGATTTAAATAAATAGAATTTTTACTTTATTTTGAAGTAGTAATAAGTAGGAAACTTGCTTTTAGTTAATTGAAGTCATTAATTGTTTACATAGGAAACATCTTTGCCTTTAGTGTGGAGTACATCATGTAACTACTTTTTTATAAATTATTTCAATTTATATATTTTTTCTGTTCTTTAGAATGAAAGAATACAGATTTTGCAGAACTTTAAATTCAATCCTAAAGTGAATACTATCTTTGTGAGTAAAGTTGCTGATACATCTTTTGATTTGCCCGAAGCTAATGTCCTAATTCAAATTTCATCTCATGGAGGCTCCAGGAGACAAGAAGCCCAACGTCTTGGTAGAATTTTAAGAGCAAAAAAAGGTACATTTAATAGATTTTTGGATTTAAATTACTTATTGCTTAAGGCTCCCCCCCCCATAATTTAACACACCTAATGATACTAAGGTCTAATTAGGATTCGTTATATACAGGTTATAACCCTTTTGTAGCTAGGCTGAGACTTATTTTGTATATTTATTTTACTACATTAGTTATTTTTAAACAATTCAGACAGAATAAGACTTTCTTATTGAGCAAATTTGGTTTGAATTAAAAGTATTTTGATTTAAAATTATTCGAATATGTGTAACTTATTTTTTATTGGTAACAACTCTGTGAAATTGATTTGTCTTAATATGTGTAAGAGCATTGTTTTACTTATTTTATATCTTCCATTTACTTCAGTTACCATTCCTAATTAGTTCAAGAAAATATGGGAATTCCTAGTTTAAAACTTTCTCTTCAAGTATCTTCTAGTTTGAATACAATGGTAAACCTAGAGTGGTGAATTCGATTCCCGCCTGGGCAAATAGGAATTTATTTAGTGATGGAATTCATGAAATAAAATCCTTAGTTTCACCCTGGCTAGAAAAGGTTGGTAACCTGTAGATAACCCGCCTTGATTAGCCTTAGTTGCATAAAGTGGACGTTAATAAATAATTAATTCATTTTTTCTCAAAACCATGACCAGTTCCAGCCATGATGAGTAGACTAAAAGGCGGCAGATCAGAATAAAGGGAGCAAGGAGAAAGCAGGGGACACTATATATATATATCTTTATGGAAGATCTCAAATCGTCAGCCTTTGAAAAATTGGCATTGAAACCCAAATTATGGCTTAGATACGTAGACGACTGTTTCATAATTTGGCAACACGGCAAAGAAAAACTAATGAAGTTCTTTAACTTCATAAACGCGCAACACCCACAGATCAAATTCACCATAGAATTAGAAAATGGAGGGAAATTATCGTTTCTTGATCTTTTAATAACTAAAGAAGGCAATAATAGATTCAGCCTCACTGTGTACAGAAAACCAACAGCAACAGGTAGATATCTGAATGTCTCATCCCACCACTACCTAGCCCAAAAACATGGTATCATCTATACGTTAGTAAACAGAGCCTTTTCACTGTGCAGCAATGAAACGCATTTAAAAAATGAAATAGCACAGTTGAAAGAAGAACTCCACTACAACGGCTACAAAAATTGGAAGTAACAAGAGTATTAAGAAATATTAAGAAGAAATTTGATACCAAGATTCAACAAGACATTGAAAATACTCAAGTTAAACTATTAAGCAGCGTAACACTTCCTTATACATCGAGGACCACAGAAAGGCTGGCAAGAATACTTCGAAAATATAATTTACGAGCAGTATTCAAGCCACATAAAATATTCAACGAATATTTAAATAGCCCCAAAGACACCCAATTATTACAGGATAGTGGAGTATATATGATACCGTGTGATTGTGGTAAGGTTTATGTGGGGCAGACAGGCAAGAAGACTGCTACAAGAGTCAACCAACACATGGTTGATCTAAAACATAACAGAACAAAGACATACGCCATTGCCAAACACGCAAGTATTTGTCTCCACCAAATTAAATTTGACGAGACAAAGGTTTTACACAGAGAGGACCACCTCGGATAAAGATTAGTCCTGGAAGCCCTAGAAATAAATAAGAGGACAAATACTATAAACGGCGTGGACGGTGTCATACTTTCAGAAACGTGGAAAGCCTTACTAAAATAAAATAAAACTCCAAAACATGATTAATTGAAGTAGCCATTCAAATCAAATTTATGCTTGACCAAGATGGACGCATTTCCATCGAAAATTGGTAGAACAAAAATTCCAACTGCTGGAGCAGATAGCCGAAATCCTTACAATGACGATACTTCCCAGCGATGCAGCCTCAAAAATAGAAATATATATATATATATATATACTAGCTCAGATACCCGGCTTCGCCCGGGAATTTATTTGAGGCTGAATGGTGATGGTATTTTTTTGGCAAGGCTTTACTTTGCACAATATTTTGACATTTACCCGTTCCAGTGTTTAGGGTTAATACCCGTTGTTGGCATTTGTTAATAATAAAATTAATTTTTTATGTAAGTCTTCACTGTCCTCCAAATTACCATATTTCCCGTCTCCGGTGAATTATGCAAAGATTTCAGTTATTAAGGACAAAATATTAACATAGATTTGAATTAATTTTTCCAGGCGAGGTACCTCATAGTTCAAATTGGAATGAATTGTTGAGCATATAAATATTTCTACGCCAATTACTTGCTCTACACATTGTTCCTGGAGAAATGTATAAAACAAAAGTTAATCTAAATAACAAAGTAAAAAACTTTTGTTATGTGTATGTTTGTCGAAAAACAAATAGACAATGAAATATCGCGAATTTTTATTTCAGTCCTCCCAAATAACCCCCACTCCCGTTCTAACCTAAAAATTTGAATATAGCTTATAATCATGGAAGAATTAATGTTAATTGCCATACCGAGTTTTTTTAGTTCGGTTTAATCGTTGGCGCCCAATGAAATAGTTGACTCCCGCTTTAGTTTATAGTGTATATCTTGTTTACACTTTGTTAAAAGGTAAAAATGAATATGACAAAAGTTACTCTAAATGACAAAATAAACTACTTTTGTTATATGCATATTTGCAGAAAAACGAATAGAAAACGAAATACCACTATTTTTAAAGTCAGGCCTCCCTTGCAACCCCCGCTCCAGTCCGCCTCTATAAATGTTGGTATGGCTTATTATAATGAAGGTGTTAGTGCTAATACACATACCGAGTTTTATTTAGTTCGGTTGAGTCTTTTGTGCCAAATAAAATTGTGGACTCCCGCTATAGTTTTTAGCGTATATCCCGTTTATAATACGTTACACGATAAAAGTGTATATAACAAAAGTTACTCTAAATAACAAAATAAACAACTTTTGTTATGTGCATATTTGCCGAAACCCCAATACGAAACAAAATATCACTATATTTAATTTCAGGCATCCCTTATAACCCCCACTCCTGCCCATCTCTAGAAATGTTGATATGGCTTGTTATAATGAAAGCGTTAGTGCTAATACACATACCAAGTTTTATTTATTTCCGTTGGGTCTTTTGTCCCAAATAAAATTGTTCACTTCCACTATACGTTTTAGCGTATATCTCGTTTATAATTCGGTTTATGAAAAAAGTGTATATAACAAAAGTTACTCTAAATAACAAAATAAACAACTTTTGTTATGTTAATATTTGCCGAAAAACCAATAGGAAACGAAATATCGCTATTTTTAGGTTCCGGCTTCCCCTATAACCCCCACTCCTGTTCGTCTCAGATGATATTAATATAGCATAAAGTATAAGTTGGATTAATAGTAATATACATACCAAGTTTCATAAAATTCGGTTCAGCCGTTTATGCGTGAAAAGGTAACAAACAAACAAATAAACAAACAAACAGACACGAAAGAAACAAAATGCAGTTATGGTGTCTATGACATGTGAAACGAAAAGTTATCGTGTAATTTTCCGAAAAAAATCAATGTACAGACAGAGGTTACAATTTTATATATATATAGATATATATATATATATATATATATATATATATATATATATATACATATATATATATATATATATATATATATATATATATATATATATATATTAACAGACCTTGTTTTCATCACCTCCTGATTGAACATTCTGGTTTTCTCCCTTCAGTACTCCCCCCCCCTCTCTTTTACTCATTGGTTTTTACATGTAAATAGAGAATGTATGGTGAGATTAGATCACAAATGTATTATACCAGCACAAGGAAAATCTGCTTAGTTTATGTAGCTCCTGCGTGATGGCTTTTTCTATACTCTAGTAGCTTTTAAAAATGCATTTTCTCGAGTCTGCTTTACTTTTTAACTAATTTAAAGAATTTCTGTTGCTGTTTTGTTTTTTTTTGTCTTTTGCTGTTTCAACATTATTTTCTGCATAATGTGTTTTTGTAGTACGTTTTAGTAATTCAATACATTGTGTATATTATCACATTACAGTATTGTAGTTAATTTTTTATCTAATCTTTTTATTCCACTAGCTTGGAACAAATAGAATCTAATGGCAAGGTTATAAATTTCACCTGACTGGTTAAGTAACCTACGATTCCTCCTACATTCCTCTGATGACCGTAAAATTGTACTAGTGAGAATAATTTAGGAATATGCATATGGAAATGTATATATATATTTATTATATTTATTTTATATTTGAAATTACTCTATTGTTTTATTTAATGATTCTTTATTTTTTTTTAGGAGCTATTGCTGAAGAGTATAATGCATTCTTCTATACACTTGTTTCTCAAGATACTATTGAAATGGGTTACTCCAGAAAGAGACAAAGATTTCTGGTCAATCAAGGTTATTCTTATAAAGTTATAACCAGGCTTGCAGGCATGGAGGAGGTATGTTGGTATACAAAGACAAAAACAAAGTTGTATTTACATCACCTGTACCAGTTGATATATATAATATGATATTGTTTTAAAATATCCCTTAAGCCTCTTACATTATCAATATTTTATGATATTTAATGAGAATAATAGTTACAGAATTGAGTAATTTCAAAATTCTTATTATGCAAAGGTTTTAAAGCTTTTTAACCATTTCAAAATGCCTCTTAGTTTCTTAAAAACTACCAAAACTTTGTATAATGTACTCAGTCAGAAATATACTAAACTTGTCCTAAGCTTTGTATTCATGTGGCAAAAATTGACTTACAAAACATATTTCAACATGTGTAACAGTTCAGAAACAATAATATATATCTTCAGAACTAGATCGCTAATTTTTTCAATTTAATTTTTTACCTTAAATGTTCTCTATAACAAACAGTAACATTTGTTATGCAAAAAATTAACATTAATTAATGTATGATTAGTTGTTCTTATCTCACTTATTGAACTCACGTGTTTTATGAAGCAATATATATTAATATCCACTTTATGCTACTATAGCTAATTGGGAAGGGTTTTCTGCAGCTTACCACCCTAGTCTTGTCAGGATGGGACTAAGGATTTTATTTAATGAGTTCATCACTAAATAAATTCCTAATGCCCAGATGCGAATCGAATCAATGACTATAGATTTATCAAGTGAGATTAAGACCAATGCATTAGCTCACAAGGCTAACCTGAGAATTTTTATGTTCCACCCTGTTTGATAGAATTTCTGAATGGACCTTAATAATTTAATACGGCTTGTGTATAAATCTTGCTCTTTTATTTTTAGGATAATGAACTTTTATATAAAACCAGAGATGAGCAAGGTCTGTTGCTGCAACAAGTTCTAGCAGCATCTGATCTGGATGCTGATGAAGAAAGAGTGCCTGGAGAGCTTGGTGGTGGCAAACCTCATGTTCGCCGAGCTCATGGGAGCATGGCATCTATGTCTGGTGCTGATGATGCTGTTTATATGGAATATAAAAAGCACACAAGCAAGCATCCTCTTTTCAAAAAGTTTAGGGGATAAATTTCTCATTTTATTTTGTAGAAGTAATATATATTTTATTAAATGTTTGTATATTTTATATAAGGGTGTAATACTGTAAATAATATTTATTATAAATTCCAAATTTCCTTTATAATATTATGAGCCATTTTTGTTATGAGTCTCTTAATTTTTAATATATCTTATGATTCCCTCTTTTTAGATGATTCTATTTGTTATTTCTTCTCTTCGATAAGTTTAGGACATAAAGTTCTTATTTAATTTTTCTAAAAGTAACACTTATTTTATTATATCATTGTTTGTATATTGTAAATATAAATATTGTACATAATATTTATAATAAAACCCCAATGTCCTGTATTATACTCGTAGTTCTTTTCCTTTAAAAATCTTTTGCATGTCATTATATTAAAAGGGTGACCATTTCTTATAAAAGAGCTTTTCCTTCTAGATCTTCCTCTTTCATCAAGAGATAAACTAATCCTTATTGAAAATTGAGCTATTTGGCCTCAAGCCTAAAGCATTCTAAGAGGACAGTTAATATTACAAACACATATTTTAATTCTGATGTTTGATTCAATAAATAAATAATGTCTATTTTCGTATGTTTTTTTTTTTAATTTATATATTTTTTCCTTTCATGTTTAAATTTTCAAGTAACATCAGCTAATGTTGTCTAGAAGTAGAAATATTGTTTTTTATATAAAAAAAAAAACTTAAGCAATTTCTAAAACCAATTATTTATTATTTGAGAGGGAAAAAAAAGTTAATTTCATCTGCTCAGCATTGAACTTGGGTATCTTGAATACCTATTCCACTTACAGTCTACTTTTGAACTGCAGGCTTCACTACCAACTTCTATACAAAAAAAAAAAAACTTTTTCTCTAAGCTAACTCTTCTTCTAAAAGTGATCCCATGCAATGAAGAGAAATCAGAGAGAAATGTTTGATGAAAAGGGATGACCATTCCCATACGGTAAGTTTGACTCAAATTTGGTATTAAAGAATTAGAAATTGAGTGGGCGGTAAGAACTTAAAACAAGTACTATACAGTTATAAGTTTTTGAAGTGTATGTGTCACTCGATGATTTCAAAATTAAATGCAAAGTTTCTTAATTTTATTTTCAAGTACAATTACAGTTTAATATTACAGTTCAGATGAATTTTCTTTTGTTCTTAAAATAATTTAAAAACATCTTGATCCTCCCCTCAGGATAATCAGAAGAGCCAACATTATTGGCAAATTCTTTAATTATAGGGCTGTATAATTACACATTTTCTTTACAGATTACCATTTCTAAGGCGAGTTTAAACTGTAATGCCCCTCTTTGCCTTAAGACTCTAATGATGTGAGTTGGATAGATGCCACACCACTTTTGACTTTACTAAAGCCATTCTCTTCCTAAAGATCTCAATGCTCCTCCTGTTGTGACTCCACTATCTTCTAACCTATCCAAACTGTCAGGCAATGTAGATCACATCTTGTTCATAGACTTTCTCAAGCATTTGTCGAATGGTGGAGGACCCTGTAGATGACCAAAAACTACCCTTGTCGGGTACTATTTCCTGTATTCCATTACCTTCATACAAAATATTATAAGTTGTGATTATTAATAACATAATAGAATATTAAAAATATGAGATGAGTAGGAGTGGGGATTTACTGAAGACCGAAAACTAAAAAATGCAAATATCTCAGTAAATAATCAAGATAGTGAAAAAATGTACATAGCAACATTTATAGAACATTACATTTGCAATAAGATTTGTTCTATACAATTTTTCGATCCGACGGATAATAACGGACATATTAAGAATTTTCGATATTCTCCCCCTCTAAACCACCCCCTCCCCCTGGTCCGATTTCAGCCATTAACGAATTTGGTCTTTCTTTTTGTATAAAACGATTATATATTAAGTTTGGTAACGATAAAACCAAAATTGCGACCGCTAGAGCGGTAACAGACAAATATATATATACTAGCTAAGGTACCCGGCTTCGCCCGGGAATTGATTTGAGGCTGAATGGTGATGGCATTTTTTTGGCAAGGCTTTAATTTGCACAATATTTTGACATTTACCCGTCCCAGTGTTTAGGGTTAATACCCGTCGTTTCTGTGGATTTGTTAATTATAAAATTAATTTTTTATGTATGTCTTCACTGTCCTCCAAATTGTCACATTTCCCGTGTCCTGTGCATTATGCATAGATTTCAGTTATTAAGGACAAAATATTAACAAAGATTTGAATTAATTTTTCCAGGTGAGGTACCTCATAGTTCAAATTAGAATGAATTGTCGAGCATATCAATACTTCTACGCACATTACTTGCTCCACACATTGTTCCTGGAGAAATGTATAAAAAAAAAAGTTAATCTAAATAACAAAGTAAAAAACTTTTGTTATGTGCATGTTTGTCGAAAAACATACAGAAAATGAAATATCGCAAATTTTTATTTCAGGCCTCCCTTATAACCCCCACTCCCGTTCTAACCTAAAAATTTTAATATAGCTTATAATCATGGAAGAATTAATGCTAATTGACATACCGAGTTTTTTTAGTTCGGTTTAATCGTTGGCGCCCAATGAAATAGTTGACTCCCGCTTTAGTTTATAGTGTATATCTTGTTTACACTTTGTTAAAAGGTAAAAATGAATATGACAAAAGTTACTCTAAATAACAAAATAAACAACTTTTGTTATGTTCATATATGCCGAAAAACGAATAGAAAACGAAATACCGCTATTTTTAAATTCAGGCCTCCCTTACAACCCCCACTCCTGCCTGTCCCTAGAAATGTTGGTATGGCTTGTTATAATGAAAGCGTTAGTGCTAATACACATACCAAGTTTTATTTATTTCGGTTGAGTCTTTTGTGCCAAATAAAATTGTGGACTCCCGCTATAGTTTTTAGCATATAACTCATTTATACTTCCGTATACGGCAAAAGTGTATATAACAAAAGTTACTCTAAATAACAAAATAAACAACTTTTATCGTGTACTTATTTGCAGAAAAACCAATGGAAAACGAAATATCGCTATTTTTAATTTCAGGCATCCCTTACAACCCCCACTCCCGCCCGTCCCTAGAAATTTTGGTATGGATTGTCATAATGAAAGCGTTAGTACTAATACACTTACCGAGTTTTATTTATTTCGGTTGGGTCTTTTGTCCCAAATAAAATTGTTCACTTCCGCTATAGGTTTTAGCGTATATCTCGTTTACAATTCGGTATACGAAAAAAGTGTATATAACAAAAGTTACTCTAAATAACAAAATAAACAACTTTTATCATGTACTTATTTGCAGAAAAACCAATGGAAAACGAAATATCGCTATTTTTAATTTCAGGCTTCCCTTATAACCCCCACTCCTGCCCGTCGCTAGAAATGGTGGTATAGCTTATTCTAAAGAAGGCGTTAGTTTTATACAGACGTTACAATTTTATATATATATATATATATATATATATATATATATATATATATATATATACAGTTTTGAACGGACCTCATTTTCGTCATCTCCTGGGTAGGATCGATGGACATTTGAAGAAAAATTTCGAAAATCGCGTCATTAGTATAACCTCAATAGCTGATTTCCCTAAAGGGAAATCTGCTAAAAAATCAATAATGATGGGGACAGGTTTCTGTGGAAATTGGTACAATGGTTAAAGTATGGAATGTGGGGAGGGATAATTGCTTTCAAAAAGTTTTTAGATGAAGATGAAAATACTTTTAAATCTATTAATTTTTCACGTAGAGGGAGGCCCAGTAACGTGTGTTTACAAAATATCTGGGACAGTCCACTGCCAATATCATTAGAAAAGAAAAGAGACATGGTACTTGTGTATTATATCCACCACATTTTAGTTCCACGCTAGAGTGCGCTACTGTTTTAAGTAGTACGATTCATTGCCCGCAAGGGAGGTTATACTTACCTTATAACCTTCTACGGAATTATAATGATAAACAAAAGAAAACACAATTTTTAAAAATAAGACATTTTATTCACATTTAGGCGGAAAATGTGTAGAAATACAATTTAAAATTCACTGAAATGTGTCTCCATTTCATTTCCCATAGTGCTGTCGCCATATGAATTCTATCAAATATGATTCAATGCATTACAAAATGGAATTTTACTTCCTTCGAACCAAGTGATAATCCGAACGCCGACTTGCTCACCACACTTTCTTACATTACACTTCCAAAAAAGACTTTTTTTCCACTATTAAGTTTCATACAATGTGATTTAGAACACTTTCTTCTGATAGCCAAAACAGTAAATATTTAACAGCGTCTTCTTCAGTCGTTAACAAATCCCAAAGAGGCATTTTTAAAGGACTAAGAAACACTAAACAGCAAACGCAAATAAACAGCAAACACAACTATGACAAAACATAACCTCATTAGCCTGGGAGAGCTAGCGTCGCACTTCAGTAGCGCATTCTAGCGTGGAACTAAAATGTGGTGGATATAATACACAAGTACCAGAGACATATTAACATTACTTCCACTAATTGATCAAATATTTCATAGCTTTTATACCAATCTAAGAACCAATAACACCCCTGTCATAGACCCTGACCTCACAGAGTTTGATCCTGATGAAGCAGATTCAGTTTCGTAATCAATTAAAAAGTTATTATTTACGTATTATTTTTTTTTTACTGTAAAAAATTGTATTAAATTTTTTTTTATATTCTTTTCTAGTACATTGTATCACATTTAATACTTTCTATCGAATTTGAGAATCGCTGAATTTTAAAAATATATTTTGTTTATTATAATGACTATTTTATTGTTTTTTTTTTCCTGGTTTATATTCTTCTTTTTATGTAGTGCATTGCAATAATTATTACTAATGTTGCCTTCTTACTTTCTTTGTATCGTATTTTCTTATTGTACCTATTTCTTTACTTTAAAAAAACATTATGATTACTAAATTATTCATGTGTTTTTTTTTATTGAAAATATATACACTTTAATTATATTCTTCGCCTTTTTTAAACTCTGCCTTCTAATGTAAAATTATTATAACAGAAACTAATGAAAATTTTTTTTGGATGAATTTTGTAATGTGCGTAATTGGTTAACTCTCTGTCAAATTGTCGGTGAATAAATGATCAACTCTATTATCTCAGTACTGATAAGGGTAATTGCATTGACCTAATAGTGGTAAAAAGTAAACAATACTTATTTAAGTATTTTTGACAAATTTTTAATGACCAATTTCAAATACCCGAATTTACATGACAATTTAAATTTTGAAATCCATGCCCTGTGAAGTAGTGAAAATAGACTTAACCACTTATTCACTGGTACAACAGATATATCTATCTATATATTTGTCTGTTACCGCTCTAGCGGTCGCAATTTTTGTTTGATCGTCACCAAACTCGATATTTAGTCGTTTTATGTAAAAAGAAAGATCAAGTTCGTTAACGGCTGAAATCAGACCAGTGGGAGGGGGAGTTTAGAGGGGAGGATATTCGAAATAAGGTCCGGGACAAAAAGATAGCCCACCCTATATTTTTTCTCTTAATCAATAGGGGTTAAGGATTAAAGGATTAAGGATTCATTAAGAATTAAGGTTTCATTAAGGATTAAGGATCCATTAAGGATTAAGGAGGTAGGAAAAACAGCTTGCGAGAATTAATATTATTACTTGATTTGGGGTAAGACAAGAAGATAGCACACCTATTGGTTCTTTACAAAGAAAAGACCGTCACGCAGGGGCTGCGTAAACTAAGCAGATTTCCCTCGTGAAGTTTAGTAATAGATAAATATACATAGTGCTAACACAACACCGTGAATAAATACAAACGGAAATAAGAAATGTTTCATCCAATTTCAATAGCCTGCCGACAGGAAGCGTTAGGTTAGAAATGTAAACAAACGGGTCCCGCCTCACACCGGAAAGAAAAACAATTACTGAAATATATCAGAATATAACACATTAATTGTATTGAGAACTATTTACTATATCTAGTACTGTAATTAATAATGAGTCAGAATAATTGTTATCTCAATCAATAAAATTATAGTAGTCCAAAACTTTAAGATGGGTGGTGGGAAGTCACCAGTGCATATTTGCATGTATCTCGTATAATAAAGGTCTCTTGAATACAATTTTTGGTATTTAAACTTCCAATAATGTGATTTATTATGTATCAGAGTATTGTTTACGTAACATGAGTAGAAGTGGCGGTTTGAACTGAAAAATGCAAATATCTCGGTTAATATTCAAGATATAGAATAAATGTGTATAACATTATTTATAGTAAATTAAATTTGTAATAAGATTGGTTCTATATAATTTTTCGAATCGCCGTATAGTAACGGAGATATTTCGAATTTTCGAAAATCCTCCCCTCTAAACCCCCCTCCCACTGGTCCGATTTCAGCCGTTAACGAACTTGATCTTTCTTTTTACATAAAACGCTTAAATATGAAGTTTGGTAAGGATTAAACAAAAATTGCGACCGCTAGAGCGGTAACAGACAAATATATATATATATATATATATATACTAGCTCAGATACCCGGCTTCGCCCGGGAATTCATTTGAGGCTGAATGGTGATCGTATTTTTTAGCAGGCTTTACATTGCACAATATTTTGACATTTACCCGTCCCAGTGTTTAGGATTGATACTCATCTTGGCCGTGGATTTGCTAATAATAGAATTATTTGTTCGATAAGGCTTCACAGTCTTCGATATTTTTATATTTCCCGTCTCTTATACATGTAAATATGGTGAATTTTTATTTCAGGCCTCCCTTTTAAAACCCCTCCCGTTCGAACCTACAAATTTTAATATAATTTATAATCATGGAAGAATTAATGCTAATTGACATACCGAGTTTTGTTAAGTTCGGTTCAGCCGTTAGTGCCCGCTAAAGTTTTAACGTATAACTCATTTATACTTAGGTATACGACAAAAGTGTATATAACAAAAGTTACTCCAAATAACGAAATAAACAACTTTTGTTATGTTTATATTTGCGGAAAAACCAATTGGAAACGAAATATCGCTATTTTTAATTTCAGGCTTCCCTTATAACCCCCACTCCTGCCCGTCCATAGGAATGTTGGTATGGCTTATTATATTGAAGGCCTCACTGCTAATACACATACCGAGTTTTATTTAGTTCGGTTGAGTCTTTTTTGGCAAATAATATTGTTGACTCCCGCTATAATTTTTAGCAGTATAACGCATTTAAACTTCGGTATACGACAAAAGTGTATATAACAAAAGATACTCTAAATAACAAAATAAACAACTTTTGTTATGTGCATATTTTCCGAAAAACCAATAGAAAACGAAATATCGCTATTTTTAATTTCAGGCTTCCCTTATAACCCCCACTCCTGTTCGTCTCAGAGAAAATTAATATAGCCTAAAGTCTTAGTTGGGTTAGTAGTAATATACATACCAAGTTTCATAAAATTCGGTTCAGCCGTTTATGCGTGAAAAGGTAACAAACAAACAAACAAACATACACGAAAGAAACAAAATGCAGATATGGTGTCTATAACATGTGAAACGAAAAGTTATCGTGAAATTACGCGAAAAAAAATCAATGTACAGACAGAGGTTACAATTTTATATATATATATATATATATATATATATATACAGTTTTGAACGGACCTCATTTTCGTCATCTACTAGGTAGGATCGATGGACATTTGAAGAAAAATGTCGAAAATTCCGTCATGAGTACGACCTCAATAGCTGATTTCCCTTAAGGGAAATCTGCTAAAATCGAGGGTTTTGTATTTCCGATATTTCAAAAAATACCGGTAGGAGTAGAAAAGTGATTTTAAATTTTTTGAAGTCTCCAGAAAGCTATGGGACGAAGAAATCTCCTGGAAGGCCGCCGGCTTTAACTACACCGCAAAAACGAGCAATTTTATTAGCAGAGCTATTGAGGTCGTACTCATGACGCGATTTTTGAAATTGAAAAATTTCTTCAAATGTCCATCGATCCTACCCAGGAGATGACGAAAATGAGGTCCGTTCAAAATTATATATATATATCTATATATATATATATATATATATATATATATATATATATATATATATACTAGCTCAGATACCCGGCTTCGCCCGGGAATTCATTTGAGGCTGAATGGTGATGGTATTTTTTAGCAGGCTTTACATTGCACAATATTTTGACATTTGCCCGTCCCAGTGTTTAGGATTGATACCCGTCGTTGCCGGTGATTTGCTAATAATAGAATTATTTGTTCGATAATTCTTCACAGTCTTCGATATTTTTATATTTCCCGTCTCTAATACATGTAAATATGGTGAATTTTTATTTCAGGCCTCCCTTACAACCCCCCTCCCGTTCGAACCTAAAAATTTTAATATAACTTATAATCATGGAAGTAATGCTAATTGACATACCGAGTTTTGTTAAGTTCGGTTCACCCTTTAGTGCCCGCTAAAGTTTTAACGTATAACTCATTTATACTTAGGTATATGACAAAAGTGTATATTACAAAAGTCACTCCAAATAACAAAATAAACAACTTTTGTTATGTTTATATTTGCGGAAAAACCAATAGGAAACGAAATATCGCTATTTTAAATTTCAGGCTTCCCTTATAACCCCCACTCCTGCCCGTCCCTAGAAATGTTGGTATGGCTTATTATAATGAAGGTCACATTGTTAATACACATACCGAGTTTTATTTAGTTCGGTTGAGTCTTTTTTGGCAAATAATATTGTTCACTTCCGCTATAATTTTTAGCGTATAACACATTTAAACTTCGGTATACGACAAAAGTGTATATAACAAAAGTTACTCTAAATAACAAAGTAAACAGCTTTTGTTATTTGCTTGTTTGTCAAAAAACAAATAGACAATGAAATATCACGAAATTTTATTTCAGGCCTCCCTTATAACCCCCACTCCCGTTCTAACCTAAAAATTTTAATAGAGCTTATAATCATGGAAGAATTAATGCTAATTGACATACCGAGTTTTTAAGTTCGGTTTAATCGTTAGTGCCTAATGAAATAGTTGACACCCGCTTTAGTTTATAGTGTATATCTCGTTTATAATTCGGTATAAGAAAAAAGTGTGTATAACAAAAGTTACTCTAAATAACAAAATAAACAACTTTTGTTATGTTCATATTTGCCGAGAAACGAATAGAAAACGAAATACCGCTATTTTTAAATTCAGACCTCCCTTACAACCCCCACTCCTGCCCGTCCCTAGAAATGTTGGTATAGCTTGTTATAATGAAAGCGTTAGTACTAATACACATACCGAGTTTTATTTATTTCGGTTGGGTCTTTTGTCCCAAATAAAATTGTTCACTTCTGCTATAGGTTTTAGCGTATATTTCGTTTATAATTCGTTATAAGAAAAAAGTATATATAAAAAATGTTACTCTAAATTACCAAATAAACAACTTTTGCTCTGTTCATATTTGCCGAAAACCTAATAGGAAACGAAATATCGCTATTTTTAATTTCTGGCTTCCCTCATAACCCCCACTCCTGCCCGTCCCTAAAAATTTTGGTATGCCTTGTTGTAATAAAAGCATTAGTTTTAATACATATACCGAGTTTTATTTATTTCGGTTGGGTCTTTTGTCCCAAATAAAATTGTTCACTTCCGCTATAGGTTTCAGCGTATATCTCGTTTATAATTCGGTATACGTAAAAAGTGTACATAACAAAAGTTACTCTACATAACAAAATAAACAACTTTTGTTATGTTCATATTTGCCGAAAAACCAATAGGAAACGAAATATCGCTATTTTTAATTTCTGGCTTCCCTTATAACCCCCACTCCTGTTCGTCCCAGAGGATATTAATATAGCCTAATGTCTAAGTTGGGTTAGTAGTAATATACATACCAAGTTTCATAAAATTCGGTTCAGCCGTTTATGCGTGAAAAGGTAACAAACAAACAAACAGACACCAAAGAAACAAAATGCACTTATGGTGTCTATGACATGTAAAACGAAAGGTTATCGTGAAATTTCGCGAAAAAAATCAATGTACAGACAGAGGTTACAATTTTATATATATATCTATCTATATATAGACTTTAGGCTATATTAATTTTCTATGAGACGAACAGGAGTGGGGGTTATAAGGGAAGCCTGAAATTAAAAATAGCGATATTTCGTTTTCTATTGGTTTTTCGGAAAATATGCACATAACAAAAGTTGTTTATTTTGTTATTTAGAGTAACTTTTGTTATATACACTTTTGTCGTATACCGAAGTTTAAATGCGTTATACGCTAAAAATTATAGCGGGAGTCAACAATATTATTTGCCAAAAAAAGACTCAACCGAACTAAATAAAACTCGGTATGTGTATTAGCAGTGAGGCCTTCATTATAATAAGCCATACCAACATTTCTATGGACGGGCAGGAGTGGGGGTTACAAGGGAAGCCTGAACTTAAAAATAGCGATATTTCGTTTCCTATTGGTTTTTCCGCAAATATTAACATAACAACAGTTGTTTATTTTATTATTTGGAGTAACTTTTGTTATATACACTTTTGTCGTATACCTAAGTATAAATGAGTTATACGTTAAAACTTTAGCGGGCACTAACGGCTGAACCGAACTTAACAAAACTCGGTATGTCAATTAGCATTAATTCTTTCATGATTATAAGTTAGATTAAAATTTTTAGGTTCGAACGGGAGGGGGGTTAAAAGGGAGGCCTGAAATAAAAATTCACCATATTTACATGTATAAGAGACGGGAAATATAAAAATATCGAAGACTGTGAAGCCTTATCGAACAAATAATTCTATTATTAGCAAATCCACGGCAAAGATGGGTATCAATCCTAAAAACTGGGACGGGTAAATGTCAAAATATTGTGCAATGTAAAGCCTGCTAAAAAATACCATCACCATTCAGCCTCAGATGAATTCCCGGGCGAAGCCGGGTATCTGAGCTAGTATAGATATAATTTTGAACGGACCTCATTTTCGTCATCTCCTGGGTAGGATCGATGGACATTTGAAGAAATTTTTCGAAAATCGCGTCATGAGTACGACCTCAATAGCTGATTTCCCTTAAGGGAAATCTGCTAAAAAAAAGTTGTTCATCAGACCATAAAGTGACAAGGCCTATCTCAGAGGCCTTGTTCAGAAGTGGAGTAGTCAGCTTGAGCCAATCCTACTATTTTGATTATTATTATTATTTATTAACGTCCACTTTTTGCAACTTAGGCTAATCGGGACGGGTTATCTACAGGTTACCACCCTTTTCTAGCCAAGGTGGGATTTTAGGACGTTATTTAATGAATTTCGTCACTAAATAATTTCCTTTGCCCAGGCGGGAATCGAACTCGCCACTCTAGGTTTACCATGTGAGATAAAGGTCAACGCTTTAACTCGCATGGCTAACCTGAGCCCCCTACTATTTTGAGATGTGGCATTACAGACCTAAGAATTTAATTGAATTGCTTTAGGATGCTTAGTAAATAGAAAATGTAGCGAAAACAATTATTTCTCTGTATTATTTTTTCCTTCTTATGTCCCATAACACTCAAAGAATTACTTCTCTCGAATATTCTATCGATTCCAATGTTTTTTTTTTTTTTTTTTTTTTTTTTTTTTTTTTTTTTTTTTAAGAATTGAAATAATGTCTACAAATTAAATTGTTTAAAATATTGTTGCCAAAATTACGGGCTTGAAAATTGCATATAGTTAATCATGTATTTAAAAAGCACTAAGATAAGAAAGGCATCCCAGCTGAAGATTGGTGACAGAATCTTCTATGTAGGTGACGGAGCCGGCGTCTTGACACTTCTAGACCTGGCGCCGGGCTGTATAATAGCCGTCCGGCTCGTTCGACAGTTACTAAGTTCTCAGTGCTTTTTTATTTTCAGTGCAGTATTTAGAACATCAGTGATTTGTGTGATCGTGAGTTATTGTGCTGTGCAATAAGAAGTGAAGTTAACAGTGCATACTGTTCTTAGTAGTGAAGAATAATTTCCAAGTGTGTAGTGCGTTATCAAATAAATTCGCTAAAGTTTGTGTATTTAATTTTGCAATCAAGAAGAAGAGTAATACTGAACGTTTATTATTTTTCTAATAGACATAACAATATTTTCAAACATTGGGAAGGCAAAGCTGTAGTGGTGGTTAGCCCACTAGATTGCTAGTCTACAGTCAAGTTGCATTCGAAGTTTATTCAGATGTGATGTTACAGGTTGCCATGGGCTCCCCCCATGTTACGTGGCATTGGGTACTGCAATAAAAAATTATTTGTTTTTGGTGATGCACACAATTGAACAGGAAATGAACGAAACTGAACCCAAGACTTCCCACCAATGCCGTGTGGCAGACTATGAACCTTCATAGGACTTGTGCAAAAAACTTTGTTTTCATTTTAAATCTTCAAACATATTTTCAAAAATTAAGAGTTTTCTGTAATAAACTGCTTACCGCCTGAAAAAAGTTCATGTTATAACATATATAGACGTGATCATGATTATCTGTTAAATGTTTTTTTTTAAAATACATGCAAACATTTTTTACAAGTAGCTCAACCTCGTAGCATAGGTGAATTTTGAAGAATAATGTATTTTAAAAAAGGTGATTTAATCAAATTAGACAAATGTTAAGTTACCAGAGAACAGGAAGGTTACTTATGAGGTTATATTGTGGTTCTGTTTACAATTGCCGATTGCGGATTTGATAGTTCTTTTTTTTTTTAATTTTCATGATTTTATTTTTGGAATAGAATTTTAATCAAGGTTTGGTGTATTTTTATTTGTGACTTATATAATTCCTTTATATTTTTTTTATTTACTTATATGCCACAGAAGTAATATTGGCCATTTCTTTCATCTTGTTTCTTAAATTAAAATTTTCTTCTCTAAGACTCGTATTTTTTACTCTGGCAATTTGTTTTTCTTTATCAAGAATTCATTTGTAAATATACGCTTTTAATGTTAATGAGTGTCCTTTTTGCTGAATTATACTTTCCTTCTTTATTTGTTTTTTAGATAATTGATCCAAAGCTGGTGTTATGCTAATAGTGTTTTATAGTGGTTGTTATTACTTTGCTTGTAGTCAGTAGGGAAGTTCCTTTACACTGAAACAAACAATGAATAAACTTGAAAAAACATTGAATTAAATAACCCCGAGATAATCTTACCTTAGCCAGAGCATGTAAATGCCATTATTAAATAGTCATAGTAATAATTGGAAAGTGACAATGTATTTCACTTTTCATTTGAACAGTTCATAGGCCAACTATAGATATAGAGTTGATGATAAATACCACTTTGAGGGGATATTGCACTGAGAACAAGAATAGTGCAAAAATGTCTTGTTATTTCTACTGCATTTAGGTTTATAATTTTGTTTGTTGTATGCAGCTAATGCTCAATATTCTTCTATCCTTTTCCTTTGTAGCCTCTTAAGATTTTGTTACGGTTTCTCCCACATCTGCCGCTTAAGTTCTATTAAATCCACTTTTTAAAGACCTTTTATTATTTTTCTCTTCACGTTCAACATTTACTTCAATATTTAGAAATGCTCCACTGTTACTGAAATTACTAGTTTTCGTGTGATGATAGTAAATGTTTCTTCCAGGTAAAAGTTTTTATCTAATTTACTCTTATTTTCTTTTCTAATCAGTAATTGTTTTACTTTCCAATTTACAAAATACATAAAATTGGTTATGCAGGGACTGTGTAAACTATGTATAGTTCCCACTTGCTGGAATATAAACAAAAGACATAATCTTATATTTTATTCCTAATTTCTCACCCAGTAAGACCCTATGCCAACAAGACATTCAATTTAGGCAAGATATGAGTTGTTTAAGAACATAATACATTTAGCTGAGAATAACAATAGTAAGAGTGGGATTTCCTGAAGTCTATAAACTCATGAATACAAATGTTCAGTCAGAGAAAATTTATTGAACAGCAATCATAGGACAATCCTTTATCAACAATGACACTTTTCAATCCAACACATATCATTATAAGTTTACATTTTATGCTTTCTCAAACCTCCACTTTGATCTGATTTCAATCATACCAATAGTTTGTTACAATTTTATCTAATCCGTTTAATAATTAAAATCTCCTGTCATGTCACGACCCAAAATTCACTTTTTAAATTTGTTTGATTACTTCTAGAGCTTTTACCTGGTAGAAATTTGTTACAGCATATTACTTTCAAGTTTACACAATTTAGTATTTAATGATAATTAGATAAACACTGCAATATAAGATAGAAATTATATTTGATGCTTCTTGAATTAGTTACAGTTAAATCTTTATTGATTATTGTCTTCTAACTTAATGTCAGGTTGAAGATAAAGTCAATATGGCAAGTGGAATTCCTCCTAGAGATACCATGAATTTATCTGCAAAGGAGACCACATCTGAATCTTTTAAGGTACAGTGAAGCATGTTTAAACCTTAATAGAATTGTTTCACACAATAACTCTGGTTGTAATGAATGGAATATTCTAAACCACTATTTCGCTCCCTTATTCATACTCGTGAACTAAAAGAATATTTCATAATTTTAGGCCAGGATGTCTATTATCTAGGGTTTTAAGAAAATTACCTGCAATTGTGAGCATTATTTTTTAACAGCCTGATTCAGCTTACACATATAAATGTGAATTTATTTTAGAATTTCAGAAAGTGCTTGCCATCATGACCTTTTTTTTTTATTTTTTATAAATTAATGCATGCTTTATGCTTCTTAAGACTAATTGGGGCAGGATTTATATTTTGTGCCACTCTTTCATAACTAACTTGAGACTAGCGACTTTAGAGTCATGGAATAAATTCCCATGTCTGGGTATTCAGGAATTGTTGATCAAGTTTATTAATACCGAGTCATCATTTTAATTGAAAACACATTGCAATTTGCTTCCACAGATAAAAATCCCTATATTAGTGTTCCTGCTTCTCCTCAATCAGATTAAACTGTAGGAGGTTTTGCACTTTCCTATTTCCCTACTGTGTATATTGGAGGTTTTAGTGTTTGAGGTAGATAGAGCAAAGGCTCATTGTTATTATTTTCAAGTGCTGACTGGTGTTAAAATGTACTTCAGAGGCATCTTTATTTTTTTTAAGTGGAAAAGAAATATATTAAAAACTTTATTATGTAAGACTAGCTCAGATACCCCGGCTTCGCCCGGGAATTGATTTGAGACTGAATGGTGATGGTATTTTTTTGGCAAGGCTTTACTTTGCACAATATTTTGGCATTTACTCGTCCCAGTGTTTAGGGTTTATACCCGTCGTTGCTGTGGATTTTTTAATAATAAAATTAATTTTTTATGTAAGACTTCACTGTCCTCCATATTGTCATATTTCCCGTCTCCTGTGCATTATGCATAGATTTGAATTATTAAGGTCAAAATATTAACATAGATTTGAATTAGTTTTTCCCGGTGAGGTACCTGGTAGTTCATATTGTAAAGAACTGTCGAGCATATCAATATTTCTATGCAAATTACTTGCTTCATACATTGTTACCAAAAAAATGTATAAAACAAAATTTACTCTAAAAAACAAAGTAAACAACTTTTTTCATGTTCACGTTTGTCAAAAACAAATAGAAAATGAAATATCTCGAATTATTATTTCAGGCCTCCCTTATAACCCCCCGCTCCTGTTCGTACCTAGAAATTTTAATATAGCTTATAATCAGGAGGGTTTTAATACTAAATGCCATACCGAGTTTTGTTAAGTTCAGTTCAATCGTTAGTACCCAACAATATCTTTGGCTCCCGCTTTAGTTTTTAGTGTATATCTCGTTTATACTTTGTTATACGACAAAAGTTACTCTAAATAACACAATAAACTACTTTTGTCATATACATATTTGCAAAAAACCAATAGGAAACGATATATGGCTATTTTTAATTTCAGGGCTCCCTTACAACCCTCACTCCTGCTCGTCCTTAGTAATGTTAGAACAGCTTATTAACATGGAGGAGTTAGTGTTAATACACATACCGAGTTTTGTTTAGTTCGGTTGAGCCTTTCGTGCCAAATAAAATTGTTGACTCCCGCTATAGTTTTTTGCGTATAACTCATTTATACTTCGATATGTGACAAAAATGTATTTAACAAATGTTACTTTAAATAACAAAATAAACAATTTCTATTATGTGCATATTTGCCGAAAAATCAATAGGAAACGAAATATTGCTATTTTTAATTCCACGCCTCCCTTATAACCCCCACTCCGGTTTGTCTCAGAGAATATTAATATAGCCTAAAGTCTATGTTGAGCTAGTAGTAATATACATACCAAGTTTCATAAAATCCGGTTCATCTGTTTATGCGTGAAAAGGTAACAAACAAACAGACACGAAAGAAACAAAATGCATTTGTGGTGTCTATGACATATGAAACGAAAAGTTATCGTCAAATTTCGTGAAAAAAATCAATGTACAGACAGAGGTTACAATTTATATATATATATATATATATATATATATATATATATATATATACATATACGGGGTGTGGCTATTAAATAACGAGACTGACGCTGTAAAACATTTTATTTTTATTTCATACATTTTTACTTATTATCACCTTCAGTATACACCCCTCCTTTATCCCTACAATGCTCCATGCGAACCTTCCATTGTTCGAAACAGTGCTGGAAGTCTTTTTCTATCAGCTCCTTCAGGAAGCGTGCCGCTTTCTCTTTCACAGCTTCAACAGACTCAAATTTTGTTCCTTTTAATGCAGATTTCACCTTAGGAAACAGATAGAAGTCGCACAGCGCAAGATCCGGTGGATGGTCTAACACTGGGATGCTGAATTGGGCTAGAAACCTCTTAACAGACAATGCGGAATGAGGTAGAGAACCCATGACTTGTCCTTCCACAATTCAGGTCGTTTTTTCCTTATTCTTTCGCGGAGTTCAGCAAGAACGTGAAGGTAGTAATGTTGATTAATCGTTTGACCTTCAGGAACCCAGTGAAGGTTCACAATCGCATGAATATCGAAAAAAACAATCAACATTGCTTTGAATTTTGATTTGCTCATTCGAGCTTTTTTGGCTCTCGGTGAAGATGGGCTCTTCCAGTGCATGGATTGGCGCTTTGTTTCAGGATCATACATAAAAAACCATGATTCGTCACATGTTATTATCCTTTCCAGTAAGTTTGAGTCATTTTCAATGGCATTCAAAGTGTCAGTACAAACATTTTGTGAACGTCTTCTCGGCTCTCTTGAAAACGCTTAAACCACTCAAAAACACGTGCACGCGATAAACATTCATTGCCATACACTTCTTTCAATAAATTATAAGTTTCAGTAGCGGTTTTTCCAAGTTTCACATGAAATTTCACAAAAATTCGTTGCTCTACTGTTACACTTAACATTTTTCCGGCGAAACAAAAAAACAACTCTAATGCGAACGAAGGCTACGGCTGTACTGATTTGTTTACAGAAGCGAGAGGCACTATATTCAATTGAGGAAGCTTCACGATAACAGCTGTTAGTTGCTGGCGTTGGACACATGCGCACTTCTTCTGTAGCAGCGTCAGTCTCGTTATTTAATAGCCTCACCCCGTAGATTATGTCATTTTTGTCTCGTTGGAACATGAGGGAAATCAGCATGATCTCTGCTTGAAAGAAAAGAAAATTTATTTGGACCAATACATAAATATTATACACGAAGTGTTATTTATTATAAGATTTGTTACAAAATTAAGAGATTTTGGGACAACCTCAGACGTATCTCTGCTTGATAGACTTCATTTTATTGTGATGAATCAATTTTTGTATTATTCCAGTAATTAGTTCTTTAAAGTTTGAGATTCAAATAGCTTTACATATTAAAAGTCCATTATTTTATGTATTTTGAATAATTTGTTTATTTTGTAGAATTTAATTATACTGTATACATTTTATTTCCAGACAAAAATGAGTTATCATCGAGGTGGGGATGGCCAGCCAAAAGGCTTCGGCTTTGGGGGTTTCCACCTGATGAGCAAAGCCGAAAGACAAGCTGCCTTACCCCCTCCACCAACTGCTGCTTTGAGCAAACAGGGTTACTCCACTATGAGCTCAATTACAGAGAATGCTCTCTCAGCTACTTGGGGAATACCAAAGAAGAGATCGAAAACAGAAGAAGAGTAAGCATTTATGTTATCTGTTGACAGATGTTTACTCAAAAAAATCATAACCTTAGGCACTTGCATGCAACATTTATTATGGTACTGAAGACTAATAGTTATAAATAGGTATTTTGAAGAAGAAGATGAGGCTCCTAAATTGGACTACATCCCTGCTCCTGGAAGTCCTTCAGCGTATCCAACCAGTGATCCACCTTTAGACTCCGATGAAGAAGATCCTCTTGATGCATACATGGCAGACATAGAAAATCAGGTAAGACATTTGCCTGGTTTTATTTATAGAAAAACTGAATGCAAAACATTAAATAAAGGAAAAGAAAGAAAGAAAAACTATTAATATTGTTGAAAACAATATTTGATATTTAAGCTTGGAGTAAGACGTTTAATGATATATTCGCTTATTGGGAAAGTGCGATGACTAAAAGTGGGGGTTTATAATGTATAATAACAGGGATATTTTCAGTTTTCAAAACTCTCCCTTCTAAACCCCCTCCCGCTGTTCCAGTTTCTGCTTTTAATGAAATTGATCTTTAGTTTTACATTAAACGTTTAAATATTGAGTTTGGTGACAATCAAACAAAAATTGTGACCTCTAGAGTGGTAACAGACAAATATGTATATATAAGTATAATTTTGATTGGACCCCATTTTCGTTATCTCATAAGTGGGGACTGTGGAAATTTAAGGAATTTTTTGGAAAATCACAACCTCAATAGTTGGTTTCCCTTCAGGGAAATCAGCTAATAACAAAATATTGAATGCACTGAGGTTGGATGCTGTATTGTGCATTGTCGGCAGGCAGGGAAAGGCCATTCCTCCCCAAGGACTTTAAGCATGCTGCCTTCATCAAGGTATACAACTTAAGTCATTCCGTCATCTGAACGACAAGGAAGATGGTAATTAAGCAATACTTTTGGTCAAGCCTTAAGAATGTAGCTGAGTAGGCTAGGTGCTGCGTTTCATGCCAGGAAGCTAAAGAACATCGGCCTACTGTTGCACCCCCAGGGAAATTCCTGGCTGCCTCTTGCTTCCAGCACGTTGACTACCATTATTGTCTCATGATGATAAACTCTCAGACCGGATGGACTGAGGCAATACCATTGTGTGACATCACGCCTGATAGTTTCTATCGCACTCTGCCGATTCGGTGTCCCTTCAAAAATAGCAAACGACCAGGTCCGGCAATACGACTCCCAACTTTTCCATCAACTTACTTTCGCGGAATTGATAAAGATCAGATCAACACTTATCACCCCCAACCTAACGGTTCGAACCCTTAAAGCAGTCATTACAGTTCACCTAGACAGTGACAACTGGACTCGAATATTGCCAACCATCCTCCTTGGACTCAGAGCCAGTGTGTGAGATGATATCTCATTGAGCAAAGCTGAAGCAGTCTATGATTGTACTATTCACTTGCCAGGCGAATTCTTGGAGGACCATACATCCATGGATGCAGGAACTGAAGGAAAATATTTACAGACTTCGACCAGCCGAGTATAGATAGAGCACCAGAGAGACCTTTGTTCAAAGGGAGTTATTGAACTGCATGCATGTGTTCGTCATAGAAGACTATGCCCAATGTTCATTGACACCACCTTACTCCAGACTCCATAGGGTACTTCAGCGACACAACAAGTTCTTTGTAGTGCAACTCCCAGGTCACGACGCTACCATATCCATAGACCAGGTTAAACCAGTATTCCTTCCTTCCGAACAACTGGTGGACAACACTCCACCACCTAAGACTCCAACATCGCAGCCTGACACCTTACCACCCTGCCTGAAGGCCAGCCACAGTCCAAGCAACTCAAGAGGATCCGTTCCAGATGAGCAGTGAAATGAGTACGGTTCCCTGACTCCGTCATCTAGGAGGGGAATCCTATAGCGGTTATAAAAAAAAAAAATCACATGATTAATTAATCATTCTCTTTAGTGTTTTGGCTACCGATGTTTCGAGCTGTATCGTTGTCTCACTAGTACTTTGTTAAACATCTAATATACTACTACAATACAAACATTTTTTTGGTTGTTTATTTCAGTCTTAATAATTTAACAAGTGCTTATCACCACTTCCAAGATAATTTGTTAATGATTTTTTTTTTTTTTTTTTTCAAAGCATAATCATTTTTAACAGATTTCCCTTGAGGGGAATCAGATATTGAGATCGCACTCATGACACGGCTTTTGAAAAAGTTCCTCAAATATCCATCCATCTTACCCAGGAGATGACAAAAATGAGGTTCATAAAAATATATCAAAAATATATAAATATTTTTTTTTGTCTGTTAACGCTCTAGCGACTGCAATTTTTGTTTGATCGTTACCAAACAAAATAATTAATCATTTTATGCAAAAATAAAGCTCATGTTCATTAATGGCTGATATTGGACCAGTGGGAGGAGGAGGGGGAGGGTTTAGAGGGGCCATTTTGTACTATTCGTTGGGTCGAAAAATTGAATAGAACCAATCTTATTGCAAATTAAATGATCTACAAATATTGTTCTATACATATTTTCTTTATCATGAATATTAATCGAGATATTTGGATTTTATAGTTTTCCACTTTGAGTAAACCCCTTACTCCTACTCATGTTATATTAATAATAAGCTGTTATATTATGAACCACTTCATTACAAGGTTAAATAAGGAATATTGTTTTCATTGAACTTTTACTTTGTATGATATATGCAAATACGTTCTGTTGATCTCCCCCCCCCCCCTCACCCAATTTAAGTAATTCAGATTAAAATTATTCTAATTCATTACAAATTACAGCATTAGCTATAGTAAATAGTTTTCAATAAAATTAATGTGTTATATTATGGTATATTTCATTAATGGTGTCTCTTTCCGGTCTAGAATTCAGGTTGGCTAGCCTGTTTGTTTACTATTCAGACGCTTTCTGTTGTAGAGTTATTAACTTGTAACTGAAAGATTTCTCATTACTGTTTGTATTTATTCACTTAATATTTGCGGTGGTGTTACCACTATGTATATTCATCTATTGTAAACCTTCCCGTGGGAAATCTGCTTAGTTTACACAGCCCCTGCGCGACAGACTTTTTAAAAACTTGTAATTTCATTTAGAATTGACAATTTTATTCAGCTTCTTAACAGAATTAATTGCTTCGTAGTCATTTAAAGGTAGAAATTCTTATATGTTCAAATTGCTTGTTTAGGTAAAAAAGCAGGCAACTCCTAGAGGGAAGAAAGCACAGGCTAAGGACCAAACCAAAGGAATCCGAGATGATATAGAATCTGAAGACGTTGAAGAATCATATTACAGGTAAAAATAATGACTTTATTAATTTCTTAGTCAAATGCATTTAAACAGAATATACATATACATTATAGCTGGTTATTGTATGTTCAAAAACCAGCTATAATGTAGTAGTATTTATTTTTAAGGATCAATAAGAAGGCCAAGTCCTCTACTGGTTTTTAATATTATGCAGAGTGCACTTTCGGAGTCAACGCTCCATCCTCAGTGCCTGCTGATTAAAGCTGCGTTGCCTGGACCACGACTGCCAGACGACTTCGTGGCAAAGTGCACTCTGCATAATATTAAAAACCAGTAGAGGACTTGGCCTTCTTATTGATCCTTATACATTTGTTCCTCTACCATCCAGCATATTCCAGAGATATTTATTTTTAGTCGTATGTAGTAGATTTTATTCAAATGAAACTATTGTTGTTTGTCTTGTACCTGTGACCAAGTGTATCATTCTTCTAAAATAAGTTCTAAAAACTATATTTACTTGAATGATGAGCTATACAAACTCAGAATCTCAGAATTCCATGCTAAATATGACTATGATTTTTTTTATTTAATAATATTTTAATTGCAATTTAATTAAATGGTTATTCGGACCAGAAGTTCCCTGAGGGTAGATCTATAAGTCAGCCTTTTTTTCAATACATGTTTTTTTTTTACTGTGAAAGACAGAAATAATTTTCTCTCCATAATCTCCTTCACACTTAATAATGTCTTGACCATTTCAAAAGTTTTTAAATCCATCCTTGAAATCAAAGTCCATGTGAGTTAAAGTATTGGTCTTAATCTCATATGGTAAACCTAGAGTGGCGAGTTCAATTCCTACCGGGGCAATAGGAATTTATTTAGTATCCACTTAAAATCTCAAAATTCTTAGTTATTATAAAAATAATTCATTAGTGACAGAATTCATTAAGTAAAATCCTTAGTCACACCCTGGCTAGAAAAGGGTGGTAACATTTTCCCTGAGAGAACCCGTCCCAATTAGCCTAAGTTGCAAAAAGTGGGCCTTAATAAAAAAATGTTTCCTTCCTCCTGGAATCAATTCAGATGTCTTAACAGATTTATGTCTGATCTCATCATTTCAACAGCTTTTGAACCCAAATGGCACAGAATTTCCTAAACCAAAATATACTTTGATGATAGCATTAGTACTCATGGCTGAAGCGAATCTATTTCATTGATTGTAACTGCTAGTTACTTTTCACTTGGTGTGACTTGCTTCAGCATTTTGTTTTTGACTTTTCTTACTCAAATTTATTGGCCCAGTTTATCTGTCTCCAAATTATTCTAAATTTCACATGATTATGTTTTAGACATTTCATATTAAAATGCAGCCAAACCTCACTAATTTGAAATATAGAGGTCAGCCAATTTATTTGAAATTTAAGGAAGTTTGAATTACAGAGGTTAGTGTGAATGAAATTTAAACTATAGAGGCACATCTTTATTCAAAAAAAGTCCGTCACGCAAGGGCTACGTAAACTAAGCAGATTTCCCACATGAAGTTTTACAGTAGAGAAATCTGCCCAATAACAACTGTAGTAGTAAGGGATCTCTAAACCTATTCACGAGGGATGAATAGTTACGGAAACGGCTGCCAGAGCTCTCGGCAGAAAGTCCGGAACATAGCCAAGTCCTGCTGATCACACACACAATACAAATGCAAATATCTCGGTTAATATTCAAGATACAGAATAAATGTATAGAACAATATTTATAGTAAATTTAATTTGCAATAAGATTGATTCAATACAATTTTTCAATTGGACGCTTAATAACGGAGATATTTTAAATGTTCAAAAATTCCCCCTCTAAACCCCCCCTCCCACTAGTCCGATTTCAGCCATTAACGAACTTGATCTTCCTTTTTCCATAAAACGATTAAATTCCGAGTTTGTTAACGATCAAACGAAAATTGTGACCGCTAGAGCGTTAACAGACAAACATATATATATATATATATATATATATATATATATATAATTTTGAACGGACCTCATTTTCGTCATCTCCTGGGTAGGATCGATGGACATTTGAAGAAATTTTTCGAAATTCGCATCATGAGTATGACCTCAATAGCTGATTTCCCTTAACACGTTAACTGCTGTTGTTATTTGGCGATACTAGCCCTATATGCGGTACATGCCCCCGGGGGCATGCCCGGTAGTACTCGTCTTAGGCGGTACATGCCCCCGGGGGCAAGCAACCTTTTTTATGTAATCTGTTTTTTAACAATAACTAATAGTCGAAAGAAAAGAGATAATTTTAGGTTTTGTTGCTGAATCATTGCAACTAACATCAGTAAATTGACAGTAAAAGCAGGAAGAGGATCAAGTAATATTATATCATAAAAAAACTGTAAAATTAAAGAAAAAGTAGTTTGGCATATGTCATCGAAATTTAGATTTGAATAAGTAAAGAACTTATTAAATACAACAAATAAATCATAATAATATAAAAAAAAATAGTTCAATATATATATATATATATATATATATATATATATATATATATATATATATATATATATGTGTGTGTGTGTGTGTGTATAGTTAAAATTCTTCGATCATGATGTATATTGAAACATTCCAAGCAAAACCCTGGATTATTGGTGCATGTTTCACAAAAACTAATAACATGGCGAACTTTTTTTGTGGCCTCCTTGCTGGACATGCATTTTTGTAATTTTTGATAGCACCCAATGCAAACTCTTCGTTTTTTCCTTCCAGGCCTATCCGGTTTAATAAATGTATGATGCCTTCTTCGGGGGTTAATTTATGTAGGTAAAGGTACATATTTAATACTACTGTAAGTAATTAACTTTTCAGCTAACGCTCCCTTAAATTCTGTAATTCCAAATTTATTGGAGGACCGTAAATTATATATTATCCAAGAATTGCCAAACAGCACCTCAAACATTACCTTGCTATACCATTTTATAGACTTTCGTACTGGCGTATGGTACGAAGATATCTGATCACTGAAGTCGATGCCCTTTTTCGCATTATTATAATCAACCACACAGAAAGGTTTCATTATGAAATCCCCTTTTCTGTTCCTAGATTTTGTAACTTGCAATGTTCCATCAAGGTTCGGATTTGTTGTTATCATCAAAACTGGACGCTTGTCAACCCATTTTATAATTTTGATCCCCTCCCTTTCCATTCCGAATATTTCCCCTTTCTTCAATATTATCTCGCCTTAATTTCTGAAGGATAATGGTACTCCTTTGGAATCAGAAATCAGAGTTTCGCAGGCCGGGCGGAGGGGGTGCCTGCCTCCGGGGCATGTACAGCACTGGATAAAAGCAGTGCTGTATTCAGTGCAGCACATGCCCCCGGAGGCATGTATGAAAAAATACGTAATTTATTTATCATATTACACAAATCAAACAACCTAATGGCTCCTTTAGTCATCTGAATCATTATTATTCATAAAAACGAAAAAAATATCCGCCGCACTGAGGTAATGATGTTTTAAAACTGAAACCGCACACACGTTGGGAGCGGTGCATGCCCCCGGGGGCACACACAGCATCTAACGTGTTAAGTTGTTAGACAAACTGTTTCATTTGTTGTTAGATTGAATATTAATCGTGTTGCCAATTGTTCAGAGGCTTTCCGTAACACCGAATCGTAGAAGTTTACTTTGAATTTTAGAGGTAAGGTTTGGGTATAAGCATATTGTACTTTTGAGGCAAAGTTATTCGTTAAAACATATTGAATAACCCGAATTATTTTTCTTCAAATGTTTCACATTTTCTAAACGGAACTACAATTATTGAGATTTTTTAATTAATGAGGTTCAATTGTAATATGTTACACACCAAGTATTGGAACTACTTGTTCTCTCATTGCTGTACCGAAGAGGGAGCTGACATGACCGATTGATGATGAGTTTTTTCCCTGTCATACAACATTCCTGAGTGCCTGCTAGAACAGAGATTAAAAGCTCTTATATTGACTCATCCTCATGTTTTCTCCTTTCATTCAACTATTCGGTCTTACTTTTCCTAATTTTCGAATTATCTTATTTTTGTGTTTTAGGTACATGGAAGAAAATCCTAGAGCTGGTCTTCAAGATGATGAATCCGATGTTGAGATAGAATATGATGAAGATGGAAATCCTATTGCTCCCAAAAAATCAAAAGTAAGATTTTAATACACTGTTCAATTTAAGCATAATTGGTTTGTTGTAGTTATTTTGTCCTTTAGCAGATTTCCCTTAAGGGAAATCAGCTATTGAGGTCGTACTCATGATACGATTTTCAAATTTTTCTTCAAATGTCCATCGATCCTACCTAGGAGATGACAAAAATTAGGTTATATATATATATATATATATATATATATATATATATATATTGTAACGGTCGAGCCTGAGAGCCACCCCGTTGTCTCTATATCTATGAGATCCGAGTGACTAGTACTAGGCTTGAAACGAGGTAGCAGCACCTGTCAAGGGACGAGAGCGGACCCCTATGAGTCCAAAGGGCAATCTCCGACGATTGGAATGGCAGTCGACTCCCAAGATGCAACAAGAGCGTAAGTGTTTCTTTAATTAGCTAGCCTAAATGTGCTATATCTCGGATTAAATAGATAAATTAGCTCTTATAGCAGAGATGGTGGAAACAAAAATGCTTGCCGTGCAATATAAGACCCGGAGAAGTAGCCGGTACATAGTTTAAATTTAAATATTAATGAAAATAAATAAACCTTTCATTATATAAATTGGCGCCCAACGTGAAAGGGCACGGCTTAAACATTTTTTGTAAATTTAAACATTTAAAATATTTATTTAGGTTATTCATTTTAAAAAAAAAAAATTTTTTAATTAACATAGATTATAAAAATGGATATTAATACTAATAGCAAAAGTTTTGAGGATAGGATTAGTGATGTAGAACAGGAAAGTAATAATTTGGATCTTGAAAATCTATCTATTGAAAGTGAACCGTTAGAGGGAACACAGACCAATAATATCATATATAAAGATCAGGCTAGACATATAATTCAATTAGAGGATTCGGGGATACCGTTATCTACTGAGATAGCAAATTTGAGCTTTTTGGGTTTTGAACAACCGCGAGGTACTTCTACCAGAATAATAGATAATTTAAACGATTTAAAAGGACAAAAAGAGGTCAGTAGTCCTATCGAAAAAGATCAAAACATGCTGGAAGCTATAATGAACTTAATAAAAGCAGGAAATACTAAATTGGAAGCCAAACTAGAAGAAAATAATAACAAACTAGAACAAAATCATAATAAACTAGAAGAAAATAATAACAAACTAGAACAAAATAATAAAAAACTAGAACAAAATAATAACAAACTAGAAGAAAATAATAACAAACTAGAAGAAAATAATAACAAACTAGAAGAATTTAAAGAAGAAGTTAGAAATAGTATTGAATCATTGAAAATAGATATCGAACTAACTCGAGTAGATGTATCAAACGTGAGAAAAGAATTTATGAATGAGATAAATAATCTTAAAAACAAAAATGAAATAAACTTAAAATCTTTAGAGAATAGGTTAGCAGGTGAAACAGAAAATTTAAAAAAAGAAACCGTTCAGACTAGAGAACTACTAAAAACGGAATTAATGGATGAAATGGATGCCAAAATCATAGAAACCCGACAAGAATGCCATCAACAGAAAAACTTAATTCGGAATGAATTAAAAGGGGAAATTGAGCATGAAAAGATTATTCAAGGGAAGATAAATGATCAAATAAATCTAAATATTCAGAAAATTACTCACGAAAATAAACATATAATTGAAGATAGATCGTTAATACAAATAGAGAATTTATTAGAGACAGATTTCAAAATAGGAGGTATAGCTGATGAAATGGAAAATATCCGGCAAGAATTAAAAAAAGTTCAGATAGGTCATTTGCCCAACTATAAAGAAATTAGAGTCAATCCTGAAGCGAGATGTCCTAAATTTAGTGATAGTCGACAGGAGAGCCCTACTGACTTTCTGTCTGATTTAGAAAATTATTTTAACATTTATGGAGTAGATACATGGGGAAAACAAGAGTTAATTATTTCAGAGTGCATGAGGGGAGTTCCCAGAACTTGGTGGCTGATTGAAAAGGAATTTATTAGAAATTTCATTCATTTTAAAGAGAGATTTTTAAATAAATATTGGGGAGAAGTTAGGCAGGATGAATGTAGAAATCAAATTACCAATGGGAAATATCGCCCAGGAGAAAATTTAACTATTGATGATTATGCCAGGAAATTATTTAAAGACTGTAAATATCTTAATCCACCTTTTCCCGAGTCTTATCAAATAAAATGCATAATAAAACACTTCCCATGGCAAATACAATGTATCTTGGGGGTCGGCCAAATCAGTAATAAAGAGAAATTTCTTGACCTTTTAAAAAAATTACCAGCTCAGGATATCATGAGGGGAACGGATGGAGAAGAAAATCGTGAGAATGAGGGAAACAACCCAAATAGAGTAAGAAATAGACAAAGAGAAATTTCGATAGAGAATAGGGATCGAAATTCATGGAGTAGGCCACCAGGTTATAACAGGAGACATAGTAATTTTCCCCCTAGTAAGAGCTTTCATCCAAGAAACCCGGCTAATGTTTCCTGACAATTTTATAATAGTAGTGGAAATTCTAATTACAAACCACTCAATAAAAATTTTGGAAGAGGTAATGGGAGATTTGAAAATAGAAATTATAAAAAAAAAAAAAAAAAAAAAAAAATATTAGTAATATAGAATAGATAAGATATTTATTGTTATAAATAAAAAATAAAAATAAAATAATATATCGTGTTAATTAAATATAAAATAATATAATAAAAAATTAAAAAAAAAAAAAAAAATTGGTAATATTAAAATAAATAAAAATATATAATATATTTATTGTTATAAATAAAAAAATAAATAATAATAGTAATATTAAAATAAATAAAAAAAAAAAAAAAAAAAAAAAAAAAAATAATTATATAAAATATAATTTTTTTTTCTCTCTGGGTGGGCATATGTAACGGTCGAGCCTGAGAGCCACCCCGTTGTCTCTATATCTATGAGATCCGAGTGACTAGTACTAGGCTTGAAACGAGGTAGCAGCACCTGTCAAGGGACGAGAGCGGACCCCTATGAGTCCAAAGGGCAATCTCCGAGGATTGGAATGGCAGTCGACTCCCAAGATGCAACAAGAGCGTAAGTGTTTCTTTAATTAGCTAGCCTAAATGTGCTATATCTCGGATTAAATAGATAAATTAGCTCTTATAGCAGAGATGGTGGAAACAAATTTAGTGGGATTGCAGTAATATGGTCGGTACTGTTTACTCTGTTTTACACGATATTTATTATGTTTACTGTAAGGTATTTTTTATTATACTGTACCAAGTTAAATGTTTAATTTTGAAGCTGTAAGGGATACTGCAAATTTTTTTAAATTTTAATCAACATTATGACTGATGGTGTTTTTTAGTTTTACGCAAAGGAAGATTAAGGACTTATTAATTAGTGGAATTAATATTATATTTTCTGTTTTCTTTGTTTTAACTTTTTTTTTAATTATGTATATATACATGTTTTAATTCATTTAAATATTTGTAAAATATTAAGAATATGTAGATTTGTAGAAGACGTAGGGAATAAATCGCAGTACATTTTTTTACCTCTGTAACACGAATTTTCATTTAGTTCACCTCTATAACTCGAACTATGCCTAAGACGAACTATACATAACACAAACAAAAATGGCAGTCCCATGGAATTTCGTGATAGCGAGATTCGACTGTGTGTGTGTGTGTATATATATATATATATATATATATATATATATATGTCTTCGCTCTAGCATTCGTAATTATTGTTTAATCGTTACCAAATTCGATATTTAGTCGTTTTATGTAAATAGAAAGATCAAGTTCATTAACTGCTGAAATCAGACCAGGGGGAGGGGGGTTTAGAGGGGAGGAATTTCGAAATATCTCTGTTACTATACGTCGGATCGAAAAATTGTATAGTGATTATTAACCGAGATATTTGGATTTTATAGTTTTATGCTTTCAGTAAACCCCACTCCTACCAGTGTCATATTAATAATAAGCTGTTATATCAGGAACCACTTAATTGCAAGGTTAAATACCAAATATTGCTTTCAACAAAGCTTTTTTATTCGAGATACAAATAAATAAGTTTTGTTGACCCCCTTCTTTTGTTCTTGGATTACTAAAATCTGGGGGGTTGAGATAGAAATTATTCTGATTCATTTCAAATTACTCCATTAGCTATAGTAAATAGTTTTTAATAAAATTAATATGTTATATTCAGATATATTTTATTAATTGGTCATATTTCCGTTCTAGATTAATTTTATCTATCCTGTTTGTTATAAGTTGGGAGCCCTGTTTGTTTCAAATTCAGACACTTTCCGTTGTAGATATTATTAACTTGTAAATTGTCTGAATGATGTCTTATTACCGTTTGTATTTATTCCCTTAACATTCACGGTGATGTTACCAGTATGTAGATTTATCTGTTGTAAACCTTCCTGTAGGAAATTAGCTTAGTTTACACAGCCATTGAATTGACTTTTATTTTATACATGTATTTTTCAAATTATATTTAATTTTATATGTTCTTTGTTTGTAGAAAGTGTTCTAGTATTGAAGATATTCTTATTCTTTGTGTAGGAAAAGATTAAAGAGGGTGGCTGAGATTGTGGCATTATTAAGTCCTCCATTGGATCTGGCTTTATTGAGATTGGTAAATTATATTTATTTTTTTATGTTTGTTATTGTTCAGACACCCTCGAGAGACATTGATAATAGTCACAATTTCAATCATTTTCTTTATTCAGTAAGATCATAATTTTTAAATGATCACCAACTTTTTTCTTTATTACGGATACTATTACAGCGATAAAAGGTGAGGTTTGCAATAGCTGGTAGAATTATATATCATAAATAGGTTCATTTTATTTGATGGTTGAGGACTAGTTAGTCAATCTAGATGCAAAAATAACCAAACTATGTTACTTAATATCTTTTATTATGGGAATGTAAAATGAGGGTCGAAATAATCTTTTTCTGACAGCCGAGTTTTCATATGCTCGAATTGCTTCTGAGTTATCCTGTTGTAACTTATTTTTTATGAAAATTACTATAAATGTATTAACCATTTTTAACATACTTTTAAATTGGAACAATTTAAAATCCATTACTAAAGCATATCTTCTTTACACCCTGTCCCCAATTAGACACCCTATATACTCAGAACAAGTATAAAACTTTTGGTGACACTCACTTTTTATATCGTTTGTTAACTTAATAGTTTGGTGTCAAAATACTAAATTCTAGATTAATGAAAAAAAAAAATCTATTAAAATTTAATATTATATCTTCTATTAAATTTCTATTTGAAGCTAACTTTATGTGTAATTCCAGCAATATGGCGATTCAATCAAGGTTTAATATTATACATTTGTTTATATATTTTTACACATGAATTAGTTGTCATAATTGTATAATTTACTTTTTCCATTATTTCAAATGCTGATTTATAAGGTATATGTAGTATTTTTATATGTTCTAAACATTGAAATTACTTTGCAGCTACAGAAATAAATATTGCATGTTTTCTCAAATATTGAGACCAGTGAAGTTAGCCTTTGGTGAGAAGTCAAGTTGGTCAGCTTCAAGTCAAGCTGTTGACCCATTTTCTTCTGTATTGTGGCTGCTGTACAGACCAAAGACCCTTTTCAATGATCTGGAGACAAATAGAGAGTGCCAGAAAGAAGTTATAACTCTGCACAGAAGTGTCCTCACATCAAAGATGGCTTGTTGGCAATCAATGGAATTCTTTTATCATTAATGTTTATTTGAAGTAAAAATAGAGAATTGGTACTTATATTATTTGTCTTTCACATTTTTCATTCTCTGTTGTAGATTATTGATCCTCTACCCCCAATTGATCATTCTTCCATTCAGTATGAAGATTTCGAAAAGAATTTTTATATAGAACATGAAGAAATCTTTTCACTCAGCCCAGATAAAGTACAAGAGTTAAGGACTACACTTGGTATAAGAGTATCAGGACCAAATCCTCCTAATCCTGTGACAAGCTTTGCACATTTTGGGTGAGCTTTAAATTTTTGAATATGTTGCATTAGCACATAATAATATTTTACTTCATTCATTCAAAATATCATTCATTATAAGTTATATATCATATATATATATATATATATATATATATATATATATATATATTAAATTAACACTCTTTATGCTACTAAGGCTTATCACACTATGGGAGGGCTACCGCCCATTTCTAGATGTGGTTGTACTAAATGTTTCATTTCATGGGTAAATAAACCAAATAAATTCCTATATCCTTGTGGCAATGAGACCTGTTATAAGCCTTACTCTATGCCTAATTTGAGGCTCCATTATTAAGTATTTAAGGGGTTATTTTCACTATTATATAGTTATAATATTTTCTATGCTTTATTTAAAAACAATGAATGATGAAAGACTGTGTGAATTAAACTTTCTGGGTGGTTGTGGGGGGAGGGGAATCTTTAAATATGATAGAAAGTATTCTATAGTCTCATTCATACCTACACATTTCTGAAAATAATTTTGCCTCTAAACAATTAGATTTACTAATTAAAAAGTAATAAATATTTAATCTCCCCATTGTAAATGATCTCTTCTTATTTTGTTAGCCCCCCCCCCTCCTAATTAGAAATTTTTAGATTCTTAAACATTCTTAAAACCCATATAAAATTTACTAAACAGAGAGGTGAGCATTAGACATTTTAGTATGCATGCCAATGACACCCTAACATAAAAATGAAAAAAATCTGATGTTGACATCACATAAATTCTTATTAAATTGAAAACAAAAAGGTTTGCTGCACTTTGTTTAAATTCAGTTTTATAATTTTAAATAAAGTGTTGAATCCATTGTTGAAAATCATGGTTTCGTATTACAAGCACATTTTTATGTAACTGAATTTATATTTAGTTTTGACGAGGCCTTGATGAAAGCAATACGAAAGTGTGAATACACCCAACCAACTCCAATTCAAGCCCAAGCAGTTCCTGCAGGATTACAAGGGCGTGACATAATAGGTAACCATTTCTTCACTCCATCACTTTTCTGATCTTAACGTTAACATCATTTATATGCTTTAATTTTTTTTCCTTTACTTTAAACTGAATTCATACAATATTCCAACCTTGTAAACTTGGAAACTATTATCTACTTTTGAAACAAATTGTTATCTTCGATAAAATTGTATTTCAAAATTAAATTATTACAAATGTACAAGATGCAAATAAGCTATAAATATTACATTAAAGCGAATGAAATGCCATTTTTATTTTTTATAAAATCATTAAATTAAAATCCCTTTTATTTTCAAAGAATAACACAGTAGCTATGTAATTAATCTGAAAATATAAAAAAAATAAAACTCCAATATAGCTTTGATCATGGTAAATTAAATAATAGAATTGTATATTTGTGGTTTCTGTACTGTCTTGAGGATGAATCTCATAAAAGTCCCAAAGGAAAGCTCGATGATGGTGAATTAAAGGGCTTAGTAGAGGTGAGTTGGCCAGTACACATTAGATAAATAGAGAACTTTCAAAAAGCTTCTGTGAAAACACTTTTATGGTAACAAAACAAATAAAAATGTTTTGAGAGAGTACATTATCTGTTATTGAGCAGTTACGACTTTTGATCTCTATTGCTGTTGTGGAATGAAAATGAATCATTTTTTAAGCTCCTCATGAATTATGGTGAAAAATGGGTGTTATATGATAATTTTTCGAGTTGGGCAATTTTCCAGGATTACTATGCAATTCTCTATTCTCCTTGGGGTATGACTGGTGTGATTTATTACAAATTTGTAAATACTGGAGACTATTGCTGGTATTACTGGTCAAAAATATTCAAATTACATGAAAATTGACAGAAAATGTCACAGCTCTTGTCAACAGGAGAGGACCTATACTACATAGCAACGTCTGACCATACGTTTGTTATTCAGCTTCAGAAAAAAATGTAAAAAATTGAAGTTATGCTAAATCCACTACATTCTTCTAACTTTTCTTTAACCAGATATTACTTTGTCAGGGCACTGGATCATTATTAGATAAAAAAAAATCATTTCACAAATTTATTGACTCAAATTCAATAATTTCCTTCAAGCAAGAGAAGCCTTTTTGGGTATTGGGAGAATGTTTTAAAACTAATTGAACTTACTTTCTTTTTCTTTCATCTGTCTCATACGCTTAGAATAGTTTTCTATTTATCCATCCCCATATGGATTTGGGTTTATCCAGCTTTTGTTGTTATTGAAAATTTATATAAGTTGGTATTTCTGGTACTGAGATTACAATTTATTTAAAATCTAGGTATTGCCAAGACTGGAAGTGGAAAGACTGCTGCATTTATTTGGCCTTTACTTGTTCATATAATGGACCAGAAAGAGCTTGCAGTAGGCGATGGACCAATTGGACTCATTCTTGCTCCAACTAGAGAGCTTTCTCAGCAGGTTTGTCCTGATGATGAATTAGAGTTTTGTTTAAAGCCATTTTAATTATAAAAATGTATACACTTAGATGACAGAACTTACTATTAGCCATGAAAATTTAAACAATTTAATTCAGTTGAGCATTGACGTTTTTGGGAGATTGGATTCAGGGGAAAACTTTTGTATTTGTTAAATGGATTATTTGATTGAGTGCTGGTCCTGCTCTGGCGAATTCAATTTTCTCTCATGGAAGTATTCCTTGATAGGATTAGTTGAGCAAGCCACAGGGACGTAGTCATAGAAATAAATAAATAATTAATTTGAATATATTAATGATGGATGAACTGTGCCTGAAAACAAATAACTGTTGGAATTTGTTTTTTTAAAACATTTGATACTTTCAAAGATTTGTATTCTTACAATACAAAGCATTTAAAAAATGTTATAAATTTCATATAATCCCAAACAAAAATGCAAATCCATATACATATTGGTTAATCATAATTAATTTATCATTGTTATCATTTTTAATGTCCACTTTTTGTTACAATGGCTAATTGGGTCGAGTTATGTACAGGTTACCACTCTTGTCTAGCCAGGGTGGGACTAAGGATTTAATTTAATGAGTTCACAATTGAAGAACAACTCATGAAGAGTTATAATTTATTTTTTGAGTTTATAAAAGATGAATGTTTCCTATAAACTATTTGTCAAATGCAGTTTTAATCATTTAAGTAATTCCTTCTCACAGATATACAATGAAGCAAGGAGATTCGGGAAAGTATACAACATTAATGTTGTTTGTGCATATGGTGGTGGATCTAAGTGGGAGCAATCAAAGGCTCTTGAGGAAGGGGCTGAAATTGTAGTAGCTACTCCTGGCAGAATGATTGATCTCATTAAAATGAAAGCTACCAACCTCCAAAGGGTTACCTTTCTTGTGCTTGATGAAGCAGACAGAATGTTTGATATGGGATTCGGTAAGATTTCTTTTTTAAAATTTATGTGTACCATTTTCAATTAAAAATAAAATTCTCATTTATTGCAATGTTTATTTTATTCTGTACGTTTGAGAAATTTTGTTTTCATTAAGCCGTGGAAAAGTAATGTTCTGGTAGTGACAATCTATGCCATATTTAAATCTGTCTAGAATTATTTCTCAAGCACTAAGAAGTAAATTTAAAGGAAAAACATTAGTAAGCATTAAGGATCCAAATCACGAATTGTCATTGAATAAATTGGCATAAGGCCATTTTGTAATTATACATTCAGTTCTCTTCTTCAATACATTTATTAATCCACTACATTTTTCACTTCCTCAGAACCGTCTTCAGGGGATTACACCACTTACCTTTTACATATACTACATTGATACACTCAGAGAGCTACTAAACTAATCAGAACTAAACCTAAATTGGCAGAGTCCAAAAACAGCAGATTATTGGTATCAGCTGATTCCACACAAATCATTTGATATATTAATAATTTAGTAATCGGACTGATTAAATTGAATAACCGGATCAGGTCTTAATAACAGGAAGTCTTCCCACCAATTTCTTTATTAAAGCACTAGCTACTAACATGCCATCATCAGGTGCTAACAACAAAACAAAAAAGAAACTTGTTTAAGGCCATGTGATGTATCAAAAAATTACATTTGAAATATTTTAAATTAAATGCGATTACTAAAATCAGTTTTACAAATTGTCCAAGCTTAAAAATATTAAAATCAAAATCATATAAAAGTAATAAATCTTAATTTAAAATATAGTTAAAATCAGATAATAGCTAAATAAATATATAAGTATTTTGAACATGAAAGACATATATGGTAAAAGTAAATTTTCTATTATTTAACAAAGTTCCTTGTATAATAGATGTGCTATGGCTTTCGGGCCACTATTGGCGACTAGCAGAGAGGGAGGAGTTCTACTCAGCAGGACAGAACTCTGCATTTGCAGTTGCACATTTAGGCAGATACCCTTCTGTCTCTCCAGCTCAATGTAAAAGGGTTCCAGATTTTTAATTCTTTTATGGTCATGTTCAATAACCAATATAGCTTGCCTCATGTGGGGCATTTTGTGTTTTTTTTTTGAAATGCTGGTGGAACGTTGAATCCTAGATAAATGTTCCTGGCACCTTTTCCTTAATTTCTGGACGTTCTACCCACATAAAATGCCCCAAATTCCTCACAGACAATTTAGTATTCCCTGGCTTGTTGGGCAACTTATTGGGTCTTTCAACTTACTTCAGTAGGATTTCAATTATTTGGATTTGCCAAACCAACACCAATTTTCTTGCACTTAATGATTCATTGGATCTTCTTAGAGACGAATCCCAGATAAGGGCAAAGTGCGCCACCTTTCAACTTCTGAGGTAACCTCTGGCATGCCCAAACTCTTCTTATGTCTCGTTACCTTCTTTCTCGATCATTCTATACACCATGTGTATGCTATACCCATTAACCACAACCACATGGTGAATAAATTTTAACTCGTGAGAGTATCCCTCTTTACTCATGGGTATATCCAGCAAACAATTAGCATATGAGTGAAATATTGCTAATTTTTGCTTATAGTGGTGGAAAGAGGTATTAGGCATTGCTATATCACTTGATGTTGTCTTCTGGATAATCGAAAACTGAAAGGAATGGTTGAATGAGTGAATCTCATTCAATTATTTTGGTAATAAAATAGGTTATTTTCTTTTGATCCTTCTCTAAACTTTTATTTTACCTTAATTACCATTTCCTTACTACTGTACTTAATGCATTACACCCCTTAAATCTTTTTAATATAATATTTCAAAAAATTTTAAAATTGTTTTTAGAGCCACAAGTGAGGTCAATTTGCAATCATGTTCGGCCTGATAGGCAAACACTTCTTTTCTCAGCCACTTTCAAGAAGAAAATTAAAAGGCTTGCACAAGATGTACTTATCGACCCTGTTAGAATAGTCCATGGTGAAGAAGGTGGAGAAGCAAATGAAGACATAACTCAGATAGTTGTTGTTATTCAACAAACCAACAAGCTTCCCTGGCTTCTGGCTCACCTTGTCTCTTTCCAGGCACAAGGATCAATTCTTATTTTTGTTACCAAAAAGGTAAATTTATTTTGATTTCCTTGAGCATTTATTCTTAAGAAATATAAGAGATATCATTTAGCCTTCAGATTCACAATAACTGAAATATAAAATTATAAAAACTATTCTGAAATTTGGAGAATATTTCTGGTTTAGTGGAGCTTTCAAAAGATCAAAGAAATTGACCAGTCTATTGAATTAGTTTTAAATAATTTATTTTACAGATGAATAATTGGTTTTCAGTGTGAATCAATAGTATCATTTAAATTATGGTTTAAATGTTACTTTGCCGTTTTTCAACTAACTCGATTAAATGCTATTTTTTGATAGTTTTCTCTTCCTGATGTACAGTAGGTAGTACTAGTCGGAGACGCTAATCTTGATATTATTAGGGGTGGTACAACCATATCCGCTGTAATTCTGAAGCCTAGGCCTGTTAAAAATGGGGGTTGGGGATAATGGGAGTCTTTACCTGAAAAAAAAAAAATATATATATATATATATATATTTATTATATATACTAGACAAGGTACCCGGCTGCGCTCGGGAAATCATTTGAGACTGAAAGATTTTATTTTGTTTTTGGCAATGCTTCTATATATTGAACTGTTCTTCCCGTCTAGGCGCACTTTTCCCCGTAAGGGTCCCTTGGACGACTTATGGAAAAAAAAAAATTAGGTTTGAAGAATAAATGAAAATAAGTCTCTAATCATTCCCTCTCCACTGTTTGATACACCGTGAATAATTCAAATCATAATCATGGATATCATTTATGATAATTAAATATCATCTATAATGTATGTATTTTGTATATACAATCTAGGTAATATACCCGGCAATGCCCGGGAAATCATTGTTGACTGACTAATGGTTGTATTTTTATAGAAAATCGTTGAAAAACCAATTGGAATCGGAATATCACAATTTTTCATTTCAGGCCTCCCTCATAACCCCCACTCCCGTTTGGACCTACAAATTTTAATATATCTTATAATCATGGAAGAATTAATGCTAATTCACATTCCGAGTTTTTTTTAAATTCGGTTCAATAGTTAGTGCCCAACAAAATTGTTGGCCCCGCTCTTGTTTTTAGTGTATATTTCGTTTATACTTTGTTATTCGACAGAAATTAATATCACAAAAGTTATTTTAAATAACAAAATAAACAACTTGTGGCATGTGCATATATGCAGAAAAAGCAATAGAAAACGAAATACCGTTATTTTTAATTTCAGGCCTCCCTTACAACCCCCACTCCTGCGCGTCCCTAGAAATGTTAGTATAGCTTATTATAATAAAGGCGTTAGTGCTAATACACATACCGAGTTTTATTTATTTTGGTTGCGTGTTTTGTCCCAAATAAAATTGTTCACTTCCGTTATAGGTTTTAGTGTATATCTCGTTTATAATTCAGTATACGAAAAAAGTGTATATAACAAAAGTTACTCTAAATAACAAAATAAACAACTTTTGTTATGTTTATATTTGCCAAAAAACTAATAGGAAACGAAATACCACTATATTTAATATCTGGCCTTCCTTACAACCCCCACTCCTGCCCGTCCCTAGAAATGATGGTATGGCTTGTTATAATGAAGGCGTTAGTCCTAATACACGTACCGAGTTTTATTTAGTTCGGTTGATTCTTTTGTGCCAAATAAAATTGTTGACTCCCGCTATAATGTTTAGCATATAACTCATTTATATTTAGGTATACGACGAAAGTGTATATAACAAAAGTTACTCTAAATAATAAAATAAATAACTTTTGTTATGTTCATATTTGCCGAAAAACCAATAGGAAACGAAATATCGCTCTTTTTAATTTCAGGTCTCCCTTATAACCCCCACTCCTGTTCGTCTCAGAGAATATTAGTATAGCCTAAAGTCTAAGTTGGGCTAGTAGTAATATACATGCCAAGTTTCATAAAATTCGGTACAGCTGTTTATGCATGAAAAGGTAACAAACAAACAAACATACACGAAAGAAACAAAATGCAGTTATGGTGTCTATGACATGTGAAACAAAAAGTTATTGTGAAATTTCGCGAAAAAAATCAATGCACAGACAGAGGTTACAATTTTATATATATTTATTATATAACTCTCTACTGCAATGACACTTTTAGTAAGCATGAAAAGGAATAATAAAAAATATAGTCCATGGAGGAACAAATTAGTATATGGGAAGGCCTTAACTGCCACCAGGTTTAATAAGTATCGCAACAAAATGATCCTAAAACTGTATATTGGCACATGATATGTGGACTGTATATTGCATCAGGTGCAAGTAGAATTATAGAGATTGTGCTGATGTAGTATATCGTTGATGCTTTGGCTTCACAGGAGATCGGGTAGGAGAAAATTGATATGGTCTGCCCAAATAAATATGCACTAATTAGTAGTACCATGCAGGATGAGCATGGCTCGCTGCTATTGTGTTAACGTGCTTTTTACAAAGGCATTTGTTAGGTCTTTATATTTATATCTAATGACAGATTTTGCAGAATTGGATTAAAGGAAGATTCTGTAATATATCATGCAAATGCTCCTTGTAAGGATTCAGAGGAAGAAAAAAAAGTATCATCATATGTCTGCTTTGTATCCAAATGAATATTAGACAACTTCAATGCCTGGCTAGGCAAGAATAGATCCATATAGTAACAGCTAAACAGCATATTTTTCATAAAGTAAAAACTTTCCTTTATCTGGCAAAATCCCCTTTGAAATTCTGAAGTATTTAGATGGCATTATTAGGGAAGAGAGGAGTACTTCGACTTTATAAGGAAAATAAAGCCATTCTAGTTGAGATTCTAGACTTGCACAATAGGACCTCAAACCGTAGTGCCCTCCATGTCAGATGGAGGGAAAGAAGCTATCTAATAACTATCTAGGGAAGACATTAGCTGGGTGAAGTTTGATATATGAATTAAAGTTAGTGCTAGGGTAGTTAGTCCTCTTCCTTTATAATATGAAAGGAATAGTTTAGGATTGCCTATTAGTGAATTCAGTAAACTTCCATGTATACAATTTTATTCAAGGATATTTAACTGGCCCCTTTGCTAAAATGTCATGCTTAACTCACATTAGTTAAATGCATTTCCTGAATTTTGATCCTAATTATAAAACCTAGTTAGTACTTCCACCAATAAAATTTTATACTAGAAAATTCACTGGTTTTACTATTAGCCAATCCCAAATCTCCTTCATCATATACATTGATAGAAAAAAGAAGAAGAGAAAACCAGAAGAATGAGAAGAAGGACCTATTATCAACAAATATAAATGTGAAAATTTCAGACTTTTCATGCTATTCAGCTGAGATAAGTGAAGTTTAATTGCAGTTCATCTTTTCTTCTCAGTTAGATGTTTTATTCACCGTCTTTTGTGAATTTTAGATTAATGCTGAAGAACTGGCCGAGCAACTTAAACTGCAACAAATAGATACATTGCTTTTCCATGGTGATATGGATCAGGTTGAGAGGAACAGAGTCATCACTTCATTCAGGAAAAAAGAAATTGATATAATGGTTGCAACAGATGTTGCAGGTATGTTTAGATTGTTTTATTTCTGTTTAGCTAAATGTATAGACTTCAAATGACAAAATTTTGAAATTATTTATTTTATAGTACAAATAAAGGGTTAGAACACCCAGTATAAATGATACTGTTGTCATACCTGTCAGTGAAGACCGTCGTCACTGGCTGGTGGTCGAGTACAGCTGGTAAGCACTTTCGATGCGATGGCACCATCTGCAAGCCCGCCAAAAAGTTGTACTGACTGAGTTCCAGTACAACTTTTTGATGGGCTTGAAGATGGTGCCATCGCATCGAAAGTGCTTGCCAGCTGTACTCGACCATCAGCCAGTGACGACGGTCTCCATCAACAGGTATGACAACAGTATTTTATAATACCTTGTCTTTTAAATTACATATAATTTACAAGGAAAAATTAAGTTTTCGTTTCTTCATTGGTTGAATTATTTCCAATACCATAACTTCTCTAGCCCTTTTGTTCTTGTTATAATGACAACTGAAATATATTTTAAAAAACAATGCCTGTGCTTAAGTCAACAGAATTATAGAACTTGGTTCTATTTTTATTTAGAAAGGCATTTCTCAATTTTATTCCCAAAGGCTCACTGAAAGAGGAAAGATACCTATAAATTAACACAAGTTTGAAATTCTTTGTGCATAGCCAAGTGCAGTATTGGGTGACTATGTTTAATAGAAAATACTATGGGAAGAAAATTTTTCCACTACCACATTACACTGATTTTGAGTGTAAATTTAAAAAAAAAAAAAAAAATCAGTTTTTGAGATTAGTTACCTTTATTTAATTCTTTTATGTGTATATATGTAAGAAATATATTTATTTTAATTCAAAATTAAATAATCCTTATTTAATGTTCATGGATAATTAAATCTTTTCTATAATATTAAGTAAAATGTATTTTGAAGAAAATGCAGATTACATTTATTTATTTTATTTCTTGATTATTTATTTCAGCACGAGGTCTGGATATTCCCCATATTAGAACTGTAATAAATTATGATATGGCGAAGGATATTGATACCCATACACATAGGATTGGTAGAACAGGTATATTTTGCAATTATTTATCAGTTTTCTTAATAATTTATGAGAGAAGATTAGTTTTCAAGGAAGGAATCTGGCATTTTCTGGCTCTGAAGTTTTATTAATCCAAGAATTTTTATTTATTTTGTACATTCACTTGTTTTTTGAATACTAAAGTAAATCTGGGGCTCAAGTTAGCCATGCGAGTTAGGGCATTGGTCCTAATCTCGAGTGGTACCTAGAGTGGCGTGTTCGATTCCCGCCCTGGGCAGTTGAAATTTATTTAGTGACGGACTCACTAAATTAACTCCTTTAGCCCACCCTGGCTAGAAAAGGGTGGTAACCTGTAGATAACCCGTCCCGATTAGCCTAGTAGCATAAAGTGGACATAAATAATAATAAAGTAAATCTATTAAATACCACTGGAAGGTTTATATTAATAATTATTTGATGGGAACAATTTTTTTTTTACATTTTGCATTAAAAATAATGAACAAAGAACAATGATGCCAAAATAGACATGTCCACTTGTTTGCTACTGAGCCATTTAAAAAATGTTTGGATTTTGCTGAAAATGTGTAAAGTATAAATTTGCTTATATTATATTTTGCAATATTAAAAAGTTGTTTTAATTATTTCAAAATTAATACTTCTAAATTTTAGTTGCTAAATTGATCTTCAGTAAAATGAATGAATGAATATTGTCACGATGAACTGTTATGGCGCTGTTTACAGGAGGTGGGGTTTTACTCCAAATTTGAAACATTCATTGACCAATATCTTCATTTGTATCTATTTTGAAAAAAAAAAAGAAAAGAAAAAAATGTTTTGAAATATAGATGCATAGATTTCAACATCAGATTTGTGGGTTCCAAATAGTTCTTTACTGAGTGTTACAAGAGGATGATTAAAAAAGATTGGACCCTTTTATTTTATATTTGAATCAAAGGAATGTATGTCGTGTTATTTCATACTTAGCTAGCTGTAACAGGAGCGAGGGTTTACTCAGTTATGAAAACATAAATTTGTTAATATCTCTGATTCTAAGGGTTTTATTGATATTAATACCAAATTCTGTTCATAATGTACTTTTCAATATTAAAATAGTCGCTTTAAGTTGTGTAATAGCTGTATGAAATTAAATTTCTGATAATTTTGTGATATCAGTAGATGATAATTGAACATGTTGAAAACATAAACACCCACACATACGCACGTACATATATAAATGCATACAAGCACACACATGGTATTATCCATCTATGAAGAGAGTAAATGTGACTTGTTAATCTATAATTATATAAAATTGTAACCTCTGTCTGTACATTGATTTTTTTCGCGAAATTTCACGATAACTTTTCGTTTCACATGTCATAGACACCATAACTGCATTTTGTTTCTTTCGTGTCTGTTTGTTTGTTTGTTTGTTATCTTTTCACGTATAAACGGCTGAACCAAATTTTATGAAACTTGGTATGTAAATTACTACTAACCCAACTTAGACTTTAGGCTATGTTAATATTCTCCAAGACGAACAGGAGTGGGGGTTATAAGGGAGGGCTGAAATTAAAAATAGCAATATTTCGTTTCCTAATGCATTTTCGGCAATTATGCACATAACAAAAGTTGTTTATTTTGTTATTTGGAGTAACTTTTGTTATATACACTTTTGTCGTATACCAAAGTATAAATGAGTTATACGCTTAAAACTACTGCAAAAGTCAACAATTTTATTTGGCACAAAAAACTCAACCGAACTAAACCAAACTCTGTATGTGAATTAGCACTAACGCCTTGCTTATAATTAGCCATACTAACATTTTTAGGGACGGGCAGGATTGGGGGTTATAAGGGAGGTCTGAAATTAAAAATAGTGATATTTCGTTTCCTATTCGGGTTTCGGCAAATATGCACATAACAAAAGTTGTTTATTTTGTTATTTAGAGAAATTTGCTCAACAATTCTTTTCAATATGAACTACCAGGTACCTCACCTGGAAAAATTAATTCAAATTATAGTATATTATTATAATATTTTGTCCTTAATAATTTAAATCTATGCATAATGCACAGGAAACAGAAATATGACAATATGGAGGACAGTGAAGTCTTACATAAAAAAATAATTTTCTTATTAACAAATCCACAAAAACGGTGGGTATTAACCCTAAACACTGGGGAGGGTAAATGTCAAAATATTGTGCAAAATAAAGCCTTGCCAAAAAAATACCATCACCATCCAGCCTCAAATGAATTCCCGGGCGAAGCCGGGTATCTGAGCTAGTGCTATTGAAATTTAATAATGATATACAATCAATAATTGTTACTTGGGCTTTAAAATTTTAATCCAAAGTTTAATTTTCTTATCCAGGTCGTGCTGGTGAAAAGGGCACAGCATACTCACTGGTGACTTCAGGTGACAAGGAGTTTGCAGGTTGTTTAGTCCGAAATTTGGAAGGTGCTGGACAAGAAGTTCCTTCTCCACTCTTAGAGCTAGCAATGCAGGTAATTCAATATATAGGCATTTCAACTCCATTAAAACAATAATAAAGGAAAGTGAAAATGTACCATTGCTACACATACATGTAAAGCATTGAGCTGATATTCAGTTTCATAGTTAACCGTTTTTAATTTTATACCTAGCCTTTTTTTGGTACTATTCTCATAACTTATTCAGTGCTGAAATATCTGTGAGTAACATGTTTAATTAGACAAAAAAGAATAAAATGTGAACCTTCTCAAGTAAATTTTCTCAAGTTGACATTCATACTTTTACTCTAAAAAACAACTTTTTCAGAGTGCCTGGTTCAGAAAAACTCGGTTCAAAGCTGGAAAGGGTAAAAGCTTAGGAGATAAGGCTGGTCTTGGATTTCGTGAAAGGCCTGGACTTGGTTCATCAGGTGCTGGAACAAATACTCAAGTAAGAAAAAAACATTAACCATTTATTTTGCTACGTTGCTCCTAAAACTTTATTTCTTATTGACTCACTTATTAAAATAAAAATAATTAGAAGTATAATATGCCCACAATATCTTAGAACACATTATGTACTAGTTTTCAATATTTATTTTAATTTGCTTTTATTTCCACTCTACACTATCATAAATTGTAAATTAATTTTATTTATTAATGCTCACTTGGTGTTACTGTGGTTAATTTGGACAGGTACCTGCTGGTTCTAGGGTTTTAACAGATTTCCCTTGGGGGAAATCAGCTATTGGGGTTGTACTCATGATGCGATTTTCGAAATTTCATGAATATGCACGAGATACATGCAAATATGTTCTGGTGCCTCCCCCCTCCCACAATCTTGAGTTCTTGGATTAGTAAAATTTGATTGATTGAGATAAAAATGATCCTGATTCATTAGTGAATTACAACACTAGATGTAGTAAATAGTTTTCAACAAAATTAATGTTATATTCTGATATATTTCAGTAATTGTTTTTTCTTTCCGGTAAGATGTTAGCAGACCTGTTTGTATACATTTCAGACGCTTCCCTTTTGTATTTACAGGGGATATTTGTGTTACCAGTATGTAGCTCTATCTATTGTTAAACTTCACGAGGGAAATCTGCTTAGTTTACTCAGCCCCTGTGTGACAGACTTTTTTATTTAATGCATTTGTCACTAAATTAATTTCTATGGCTCTATGTTTACTTTATGTTTTATGATGAGCATTCAAATGGCCAACTTGATGGCCTTCTTCTAGATGGGCTGATCAAGTCAAATTTAAATGAAGTAGAGTCAAAATTAATAATAAATATTATTCAACTTATATATTTAATACATCTGCCTTTCCCTTCAACAATTCAACCATGGCTTTGTTATTTTCACTAATACTGTATTTTTATTTGTGGTTTATAGCTTGCAATCTTGGCCCTTTTAACTGTAAAATTATAATTATTTGCCATCTACTTCACTAATATTTTCCTGTTGTATCATGTGAGTGTGGTTTAGTGGGTTATGTACTCTTAGTTACTTCATTTGAAGGAGCCGGGTATTGATTTCAATATTGCAAACTATTTTCTGTTGTGGTGAGAAAATGCAGGCTTCAATTCTTGATGAAGAATGAGAGCAGCATGATGGCAGTGCAATACTAAATATTCTACTTCCTTGAGTCTTCAAACCAAAAATAATTTATTTATTGTTACAATTTTGTTATTAGTTTTATTTATGACCATTTTTTTTTTCTTTAGCCAAGTCGTACATCAATGAGTATATCTGAAATGATGCCTAAAACTAATCGAGGGCCAGCTATGGATCGATTACAAGCTATGAAAGCAGCTTTTAGAGCACAGTATCAAGCCCAGGTATACAGTTATTAATTAATGCTTTTGTGTGTATGGTGAGATTAAAAACCCTATCTTAAAATTACATTAACAGAGGACCTAAAACCTTATTTCTCTGTTTCTACTAAAAATCAAATTCCAAATTTAAATTTGAAATTTTATTTAAATATTCCTGTATTGGTTAAAATGAATAATCTGATTTTTGATTACATACATTTTAGCAGATTTCCATTAAGGCAAATCAGCTATTGAATTATACTCTTGCGATTTTCAAAACATTTACTTACATTTAGAGTCCATTTGGATTGCAAAATTACAGTCCTTTATGACTGCACAATTCATTTGAGAATGCACTACACGCTTAGTAAATAATTCTTAACTATTACAAAGGGAATTGTCCCAGAATGGTACAGGTGGCGACTAGCACCTTCTAGAACATAATTGGTGTCAGCGGTCCTGCCTCTTCCATCGGTCAGTTCCTTTCATCTAATTTGTACTTCTTAAATATGTGATGAACTCTGTGTAATTTTTTTATGTAAGGTACATAGTTTTTACAACAATATATATATATATATATATGTCTGGTAATGCTTGCTCTAGTGTTCGCAGTTTTGGTTTGATCTTTACCAAACTCGATATTTAAACATTTTATGTAAAAATCAAGATCAAGTTAGTTAGCGCTAAAATTTTGAAAATATCTCTGTTATTATGTTGGATCGAAAAATTGTATAGGATGTATCTTATTTTAAATTTCATTATTTATAAATGTTGTTATATGCATTTTCTCTGTATCTTAAATATTAACCTAGATATTGGCATGTTTTAGTTTTTAGCCTCCAGTAAACCTGTACTCATTTCATATTAACAATAAGCTGTTATATCATGAACCACTTCATTCAAAACTTAAATATCAGCTATTGTATTCATTGAACTTTTACTGTGTGAGACACATACAAATACGTAGTGAGTTGATGTCATCAATTAAGATTTTCCAGTTTTGACTCGTAAAGTTTATTTGATCTGTACTTACTCAATATTTAACCGTTTAATTCAACTCTAATGGCATTCGTTAATGGATGAAATTGGACCAGGAGTGGGGGAGGGTTTAGAGTTGGCAGGTGTTTAGAATTTCAACATAATCCTTTATTACGAGTCGGATCGAATTATGTTATAGAACCAATCTTGTTAAAAAATTGATCATCTACAATCATTCTATACATTTATTCGTAACTCATATATTAAGAGAGTTATTAGGTATTTCCTTGTATTCAGTCTTCAGTAGGTTAGTAGTGGGTCATACCAACACGTGGAAAATTTCCTTAGTGTACGCAGCCCCTGCATAACAGACTTTTCTATGTTATACTACTTTTACAATGTATAATTCATAATTGATGAGTATAAGCAAGTCGTACTGTTGAGAGTGAAAAGTCTTTCTCTGGTTGTCTGTTCATATTGTGGATGTATTAATGATTGGATGAAGTTAAATTTAGTATACAAGTTCATTGTACAAAGTTCCAAAAATTTTCTTTAAAGTAATCAAGAGATTTGGTCCTAGATTTTCTTTAATATTTTGAAAACTAATGGAGATAAAACATTGAAATTTTGAGAAATAGAGCACCTCAATGGCTAAAAACTGAATATTGCATTCAATTTTAAGTTAAATGAACCATTTATATATTAAGAAAATTCCTTTATTTAAATTCTGAGAACTTGTTTATAAAAAAAAAAAAAAAAAAATAAAAAAAAAAACATTTAAGTAATTTGAGGAAGGGTAATCATTGAAATATATTTTACACCTTTAATGTATATAATAAATGTCTTTAATATTTAAAATTTTTTCTTTCTAGTTTACTGCATCAGAAGATCATACTTGGGAACAAACCCTCGATAATCCTGATGGTATGCCACGTGTGAAGAAAGGCCCTCTTCCAGAAAAGAAAGTCAGAAAGAGCAGGTGGGACACACCTTGAGAAGCTAAAGTGTTTGATTGATGACTGACTTTATGCCTTGATTACAACAATATGAAATGCCATCATATATTTATTAATGTGTAATTTTACTACCATAAACATTGTACATAAGTTTCATATATATTTTGTTAAAAATTGACTTATTAGTTGCATTGTATAGTGAATGTTGTAAAATAATGAAGTGGCCCGTGGGTTGTTTTGATATTGTGATATATCATCAAGGTACTTCTTAATATAGTAAGTACAAATTTTGTTTGTTTTTATTTATTTATTTTTTTATTGAGTCCTAATTTAACCTTTTTTTTTAATAAAAATTTTTCTTCCTGCGTATAATAATTTCATGGTTTACTGTATAATCTACATAAATAGGGTAGTTTTTTCAAGGTAGGGAAATTACGAAAATAAATCACAAATTTATAGATTTATTGAATATTACTTTTTATTTTAAATTTCTTTTCTGAGATGATTGAAGGCAACACTTCTGAATTGTGTTCTTAGAACTCAATTTCTTGTCATCCTCTTATTGTGTGTGTATTCTTCATTACATGTCAAACACGCTCTACAGCACAACGTATTAGGTACTAGTTGTACCATGAATGTAACTAGAAATGACACAATTATTCTTTTGATCATGTGAATAATTGTGCCCAAATAGTAAGCTACTGCAGAATAAGTTATCTTCTGCCATG